>CM021104.1:376852665-377030226 GCA_007115665.2 Sequoiadendron giganteum
TACAACAAAGTTGTGTAAATAAAATTCACATAATAAATTTTTCATCTCAGGGGAAGCAATTCTATAAGAATTGAAAAATTCTATAGGAGTTTCAATAGAGGGGTTCAAAATTGAGATAATTCTTGAAAATTTAAAGGAGAGATATTTCTCTTTCAGGTGCAAAGTATAAACCCTTGGAGGGGTTCTGCATTCTAGGATTTGTGGCACCAGGGTTGCAATGCCGCTCACCCTCTCCTTCAAAAAGACAATCTCTTCATTCTTTTCTTCAATGGTCTCATCCCTCTCTTGGATTTCCCTTTTCAATCTTTTCTTTTACTTTTTCCATTCCTCCTATCTTCTTTGTATCTCTTTCCACAAATTCAAAATTTTTGCATGCACTGAAAAATCAGGAGGGTTATGGATTCCTACCAGGGTTTTTATGGATGGATTCTCCCCATATAGAACTATCTGCATAGATTTAGGATGTCTCACTGGTTCAAGCTGTAGAGGTACAATTTCTCTTTCCTCTTCTCGCTGCAAGGCCTCTTATTCTCATTCTTGCAGTTGCTGCAGGAACTCCTGATCTTGGTCTTGCTATAGGAACTCCTGACTTTCTTTGTGTTCTCGAATCTCAACTTCTTCTACAAGGGCAAGAAGATCCTCCAAGGTCATTTTTTCTGCCTTATCAAATATATTTTATTCTTTTGATTTTCCTGCTCCATTGGAGCTTCAGTGCTTTCACATGATGTCCCACCAAGCTTAGGGTTTTTCTGCGAAGGCATATCAATAGACTGTTTTTCTTTCTTGAGAGGGCTCTGACATTTTTCTTTGGCTACAAGATGAATAGTGACAACCTTTCTTTTCTTAGGACTTGGCGCCTCTCTTTGCATAGGCTGTGTTTTTCCTTTCCTTGCTTCTTCCTCCCTCTTCTATGCCCTTGTTCTTATTACAGTTTCCAGTGGAACATCATCATCATCAGAATTTGAGGAAGAATTTTCTCCTTAAAAATGCTCAGGCTCAGAGGAACTAACATCTATAGTCCTTTCTTTAGTAGGAGGATTCACACTAGAGTCAACACCAGGGGTTGAAGTACCAGCGGTGTCTTCAACCATGCTTAATTTTTTGCTAGACCTACGTTTCTGAGGTGAAACCCTAGGTTGTGACTACTCAGGTCTAAATTGATCAACTTTTATAAAATCCTCCCAGGCCATTCTAGGTGTTGCATCATGCATGGATTTTACAACCAACAATTTAATTAGACAATGGTGGGAAACAAAGTTGTCCCTACCTTTTTGAGTTTCCATTTCCATGATGGAGAGCAGGTTGTACAAGACATTAGGCACATTCATCCTCCCATGCTTCATATGACTCAACAGTTTGAAATGCACCGAATGCAGGTTCGATAGTCGACCCTCACAAGTGATATATCTAGTAATATAGATGACTGCTTGCTTCCATGGCTCATACATAGAGAGTCTTTTAGAACCATGTTTGTCAATAGTCATTGGAGGATCACCATGTATCGTGAATATAGCCCTGGCTGTCCCGGCGTCTCTAGAAATAGGGTAAGGTTCATCGTTAGCTAGTAACCCTAAAACTTCTACAATTCATTCCTCGGTTGCCATGACCTCTAGCCCTTTTATTGTGGCCTTTCCATCTAAATTTTTTTGGGCGAACTCTAATGCAACGCCTTCTTCAAAACCGTCCAATTTAAGGAAATAGTCCAACCAGCTACAATTTTGAAATTCGGCCAGACACTGTACATCCTGCAATAAAGCATTATGAACTAAGGGTTCATTTTGAATGAGTCTGCCTCCCATTGTCTGTAATCAATCTATTACTCTGCAAAATTTCCTTTTATAGTTCTCGTTTGTAAGCAACTTCATTTCTGCTCACCTGCTAGCTAAATTGTCAACTGAATTTTCCTCTACTCTATTTTTACCATTTACCATTTGAATCTCAAGATTATGACATGTTCAATAATGGTAATAAAAGGGAGTTATGATGAAAGGAAATGGTGGTGGCAGTTTAGTGTCACATCACATATGCAAGCCGTCTTTTATTTCAAATTTTAAATTAGCTCAACAAGATTTTTTGAGGCAAGCAATCATGTACTGACATGTGGCAATATATCTGCATCTTTCTTACCCCTCCCCCTGACCTAAATTTGGACATGTTTCCACACATGAGAGATGGTAGCAGTGATTTGACAGGGGGGTTATAAAAATTATGTGAATGTCCATACTAACGTACAGTGATTAAATGAAACACTCTAAAAGATAATTAAGAATGCAATTAATGCGCACATACTTGAATGTGTACAAAAATGATTATGTAGAGGATTCATTACAATGATCATGGAGAAAGTACCATTCGCCTTTTTAAGAAATAATTGAGCAATTAATGATGATGAAGTGGAATGGTGTGAGGTGGAATGAAGTGATGGAAGAGAGAGAAAGGTGGTACAGATGGATGAATGGGAAGATGGGTGAAGAAATGGACTTCTACAAAAGTAGAAGTTTTTATTATGACAATTGCGTACCTTAATTAGCTAGAAGGAGGGACACTAGGTCCACTGCCTTCGGCTGTAGGAACTATGCTCAGGTGATGCATGTTGGTTAGACTATTGAAGGAATTATTCTTTAGAAGCAGGCCTGTTATACAATCTGAGACGATGCCCATTGACGAGTAATTTGAATCTGATAGGGTCAATGGTGGTGAGCTGCACAACTCCATTGGGAAAGACCTCAACAACTTCATATGGTCCTAGCCACCTTGTCTATAATTTTCCTACATTATCCTGATATCGTGAGTCATAAAGCAATGCCTAGTCACCTGGCTGAAATTTAAATTCTTTGATAAATTTTTCATTCCATTTGATTTGTTGACTCTACATAATTTTAGTATGGTGCAAAGCTATTTTCATTGGGAAAGACCTCAACAACTTCATATGGTCCTAGCCACCTTGTCTATAATTTTCCTAAATTATCCTGATACCGTGAGTCATAAAGCAATGCCCAATCACCTGGCTGAAATTTAATTTCTTTGATAAATTTTTCATTCCATTTGATTCGTTGAATCTACACAATTTTAGTATGGTGCAAAGCTATTTTCCTCATATCATCTAAAGCATTCAGCTGCATGATCCTTTCTTTCTGTGCCTCAAAAATTTCCATCCCCAACTCTACTACAGTTCTAAGAGTCTTGTGCTCGAATTCGATGGGCATCATGGTTGTCTTCCCATATAGTAGCTCAAATGGTGTGAAGTCTATAGTTGTCTTCCAGGTGGTTCTTTAAGCCCAAACTGCTTCTGATAATCTATTTTCCCAATCCTTTATGTGAATATCCACTATTTTGGTTAGGATGGCCTCAATCTCTCTATTTGTCACCTCAACTTGTCCATTTTCCTGAGGGTGATAAGGAGTAGACTTTTTGTGCCTTATGTTATATTCATTAACTAGTGCTACAACAAGTGTTGAGGTAAACTGAGCTCCTTGATCAATTACTATTTCTCTGGGGACTCCATAGCATGTGAAAATTCTTCATAAATAAATTCTACAACCTTGTTGTCTCTTGCATGTTTCATGGCTTTAATTTCTACCCACTTAGTTACATAATCAGTGCATACCAAAATATAAGACTTAGCATTTGATGGGGGATCAATGGGTCCCACAAAATCCAATGCCCACTTGTCAAAGGGAGTGACTACTACTTGGGGATAGAGTGGCATCTCATCTGACTTGGTTGGCCTACCCATCTATCACATTTTCGTGTATATCTTCCTGCATCTTTGTGGAGTGTAGGCCAAAGTATCTTGTGTTCAAAATTTTCATTGTTGTCCTTTTGGCTGCAAAATGTCCTCTATATGATTCATCAGGGCATGCATGTAGAATTTCATAGGCTTATCTTCCCTCACACATCTTCTCATAACATGATCTAGTCCAGTATAAAATAGGTGTCTAGTTATCCATGAAAAAGGGAAAGATTTTTCAATCAACACTCTTCTCTCTTTTGGAGAGAAGTGAGGAAAAAATCCCCCCGTCACAAGGTAATTAGCTATGTAAGCATACTAGGTTGTCTGCACACTAATGGAGAATAGATGCTCATCAAGAAAGGAGTCATCTATGGCTTGACTATCTTCTGATGTGGTCAGCCTTGAAAGAAAATGTGCAACAATGTTGGTCTTCCTTGGTTTATCCACAATAGTTATGTCAAAATCTTGCATCAACAACAACCATCTGGCTAACCTTCTTGAGATTAGGGGTTTATTCATGAGATATCTAATGGTTGCATGATCAATGTGCACAAATATTGGGTAGCCTATTATATAGTGCTTGAATTTGTTCAGGGCATAGATCACTGCCAACATTTCTTTCTTTGTTACTATGTAATTGAATTCAACTCCCTGCAAGTTTTTGCTGACAAAATAAATGGAATTCTCAATGGCTCCTTCTTTCTATCCTAGGAATGCTCCTATGACATAATCTGAGGCATCAGTATGGATGTGAAAAGGAATTTCCTAATTTGGTCTCTTAAGTACAAGAGCATGAGTCAGAGCTGTCTTTAAATCATAAAATGCTTTATCATAACTTTCTGTCTAGTGGAACTCAACATCTTTATTCAGGAGACTATACAGTGGTGCTGCTATTTTGCTAAAATCTTTGATGAAACACCTATAATAGCCTGCATGTCCCAAGAAACTACTAACATCCTTTTGTTTTTTAGGTATAGGTAGATTATTAATTATCTCAATTTTAAAAGGATCAACTTGAATTCCGTGGTGGAAAATGTAGTGGCCAAGAACTACACCTTCCTGCATCATCATGAAGCACTTCTCACTGTTTAAAGATAGATTTTTATCTTCACACCTCTATAGGACTTTCTTCAAATTTTCCAATGCTTCATCAAAATCAACACCATAGGTGGTAAAATCATCCATATAGATTTCCATGCAGTCAAGGGAGATGTCTGAAAATATGCTAATGACTGCTCTCTGAAAAGAATACTTCAGAACTGGTCAAGTTAGGGAATATACCAACAAAGGGGTGTGGCTCTTCTTCTTCTTCTTCTTCATTTCTAGGTAGATTTGGAAGCTCTACTAGCTGAAATGGCTCTGGATTATTAGGAAGGAATCTCCCATAAGAATCTCTTCTTCTATCCATGCGGTATCAAATCGGTATCAACCAACTCACATAAAGAATGGGTGGGGAAAAATAGTGGATCATAACTTCTAACACTAAGAGAAAATTCTAGAAATACTTTAGCAAAAAAAATATCAATGACTCCAAAGGACTCCCTAGTTTGACACCATCCCTGGCAACAATGCCAAAAATGTTGGCCTCCTACAATGATTTCAATAACTAAATCTATACATCCATGATTCAGAGATTGGAAATCTGACCTGAATAGCCATTTTAACCATAATGAAGGTGCATTTAAATTGTCAACCCAGGGACGTGAACTTGAAATGGGTTAGCACAGTATTTGCACTAGGAACTTCAAATTATTCATCTTCATTCTACAACTAAGAGAGACTTACTACTG
Source organism: Sequoiadendron giganteum (assembly GCA_007115665.2). NCBI lineage: Eukaryota > Viridiplantae > Streptophyta > Pinopsida > Cupressales > Cupressaceae > Sequoiadendron > Sequoiadendron giganteum. The sequence continues at coordinate 376,858,189 of CM021104.1, forward strand.
AAAGTGAATTACATGGAAAGAAACAAAGTAAATGTTGAGCATTACTCAACAATTAAACTTAGACTGAACATGCATGACATAAAAGAAAATTTGAGCAACAAACAAGAAACTACTTTGCTCACTTTGGCTATAGGAACAGTCACAAAATGAAATTCTAGTGGCTACAGGAACAGTCAGTGCTAGATTCTTAACTAAGTACTAAATAGAAGCTAATACTAATCTAGCTAAACTAAAGGAATATATTACTCACCAAGTGGGGCCCCTTGGATGAGTATCCTCTAAAACTATTGCAAACTTAGATACTCAACTTAGAATCTCATTTTTATTCATTGGAAAGTGCAAATACAAGAGAGTATGTCTGATTATCAGATTGTAAAATAGCTTCATGATCAACCCCTAAAGAAGGAGGATTTGAACCTTATTTATCAACTAAATAGGGTAGTCAACTCCCACTAACTGAGAGGAATCCATTTAGGGAAAGCAAAGAAGATAGTGGAAGAGAAATTACACATGTAGGGGAATCTGTTCAAACATGCATGTCCAAAAATGGACTCAACCACTGCAATAACACCCACATTGATCAATGCCATTAAAGATCGACATAAGGTGGTTACATGCAACTGACATGGGAATCTCCTGCCATCATCCTTGGTTGACCTTCGTGCGTTTCCTCTACATGACCAGCCGGTGGCTGCATTTCTCAACTTAGCATTCTCAATCATGTGTGCATGGCAATGTCAGTACACATAATAATTGCATAGCTATAACCACATTAAAGAACATGCATTAAACACATGAAAGATTAATATAGATATTCCACATAATAGGTTGATATCATTAATACTGGCATAAATGGAATCAAACCCAAATGTCTTATGGTTTGAGAGAAACTATATAAAAGTATCAGCATGTAATATCAAAGTCCATGGTAACTTCAACAAATAAACTATAGATTCTACCCATAACTAGACCAAAAACTAGACTCATCAATAGGGTTGTCCTAGGGGCTGGATGTAAACTAATGAGGGGTTCACCACTAAGCTATGGCTTGGAAAGACAAATGCAATGCAAGATGAAATGCCAAACTCTTATATGATGCAATGTTTCACTAAATGACCTAGAAAAGTATGTAAAACAAAACAGAAAGATGTAGGATGGAATGTGTGCACTTGGAAATCTGAAGATGACTAGATGAAGGCTTGAAATGCTAGAAATTATGACTTTAATAATGACTGCGTCTCATACACCAAGCTAGGTGAATCAATCCTAGATTTGGATTTTTGTGCTAGAACAAGAATTTGGAAATGTGTATCTGAATCTCTAAAAATCTGAATTATGACCTAGATTGGGACTCATTCACTAGAACTGGCAAATCAATCTAGTTAGGGTTTTGATGGAACTTCAAGATTTGAATCTTCTCCTCTCAGCCTACCCAATCTGATTCTTTGGGTTTCTGAATCTGAATATCTGTAAATCAATCTGTAGGTGTTCTCCAATGTTCTCTAATACTTGATGACAACTTTGAAAAATTTCTCCAAGCTTGTTCTACAATGTATCTTCAACCTAAACCTACAAATCACACACTACAGAGAGGGAAAAATGTTGTTTTGGTAGTGGATAGGGGTTTGCCTTGGTCAAACCTCATTTTGGTAATCAAACCTTGAAATTAAATCAAATAGGAATGGAGAATGATGAATGAACAAAATATGATGTTGAAACTCACCGAACCCCAGCAATACGAGGATGCAAACATGTATGAGATGGCTCCAATGAATGTAGATCTTGACTCTTGCTTGAATGTGATAGATCTTGAGTGAATTGCTAACTTGAATCATGAAACCCTACATCACAATTGTTAGCTCAAAAACAAACATGATGCATGAAGTCTTTGACATGATGCATGCTTGAATAATGATCTAAAATAATTGATAATTTACCCTTGAAGACTCTTGAATGCTCTTGTAAATGCTTGAATGCTCTTGTAAACTCAATTTTGCTATAAGGATCACTTGATTGCTTGTTAGGTGTAAAAATGAGTGATAGAAACTTGTATTTATTTTCAATTATGCAAGAATTCTCAAAATTACAACACTACAAGACAACATCAGATCTAAGAGGATAAAATCCTGCCAAAAAATTGAATTAATTTTAGTTTTGGGCCATACAAGACTCATTCGTCCAAACTGGAAAATGAGTCCCATTAGGCATAATTTATGGGACCATTTTAAAAAATGCTTAGAAATTTGTGAAACCAGGATCAAGACCCAAAAACCTAGGTGAGACTCATTCGCTCAGGGTGGTGACGAGTCTCATACCACCAAATATGGGCCACACAACCTAGAAACACCTAAATTATGATTGGATGTTGATTTGTGTCAGGATCATACTCAAAAAGATGAATTAAATGAGGCTTGTGGATGCAAAATAAGGCCAATTAAAGCATACAAAAGCCTAATTATTAATGAAAACCCTAGGAAAGTGTGAAAGCATGTTAAAACATTTTACAACACCTAAAATAAGGCACGATTAAGTTTATGTAATTCACAAGGGCCCAAGACCTAATGTGAGTGTGTTAATCACATTATAACACTAAACCAAGGCAACATTAAGCTCAATTTAACAAGGAGGGCCCAAACAAGTGCGAAAATTTCACCAACGACATTTTCGACACTACATTTATAAGAAATGTGTGTGCAAGATGTTTCCTATTTTTATGCCATTTTTGCTATTATTTTGTGGTTGATATTTAGCTATTTGATTTTTTGAAACAACTCACCCTAAATTGTAGGAGATTGTTTAGCTCGTTGTTACAATCAATCAAATAGAACATTATTTTCAACATGAGGAAATTCTCATCAAAACTAAATAATAATTGGTTATAACTAAATAACCAAAGTATTTTATGAGAAAATAATATGGTTGGAATTAATTTCCTAATGTATACCCATGGGCGATAGTAAGTCTGCATTCTTCCCCTTCAATCTGCATGCTGCAAGATATATTTTCTTAAAAAAATGGAATAAAATACTAGTAAATACAATCTAATAATTATTATTCTTATTTTATCTAAAGACAAAATTAAATATTACTTATTTATATTTAACCATAAGCAACAAAAGGTGGAAAAATGGTATGATAATGTTTAGAAATAGAATATGAAAAAGGATTAAATGGTATAGGAAAAAGTAAAATATGGTATAAAATGGATTATAAATGATACTCATCATTCTCCCCAACTTAGCATATTGCAAATCCTCATGCAATCTTTAATTTCTTAGAGGTGTTGATTTGTACTGGTAGCCTTTGGATTTGTGCCTTCTTCACCCTTGACTATTATAGCTCATGGTTAATCATATTTTCTTTCAATTTTTCTATCACTCTTCTTCTTAGTAGGCTTCACGGATTTGCTAGTTTTCAATTTTTCTTTTCATTGTCTTACTTTTTTCATTATATATATATATTTAGATTATAGGAATTAGGTAGCCCAACCCCCTATAAACTGCACTGTGCCTAGTAAAATTTTTAATGTGACCAATGACACTGGCGCAAAACGCCCTCCGGTACCATGGGGGTGGGGGAGACTAGACCTCATGACCAACCTCTTGCAATAGGAGAGGTTTTAGCCAACCGAGCTAGGGCCCCAACCCCTTTCTTTTTTCAATATTCATTCCTCCAAATTTTTATTTTTTTCATTTTTCATAGCATTATTTGTCGGAAATGCTATATATAGGAGGTGTCATAAAAAAAATATCTCCATATTCATGAGATATGTGAAATGGGTGAAATGATAGATAATATGAATGATTATGATGGGGTAAGAAAAAACAATGATGGGTGAAAACATAGGTAATAAGGATGGCAAACCTCCCCCAACTTAAATGGTTGACCGTCCTCGGGAAACAAGAAGAGGGTTGGTGTGAGTGTTGATTTATATGATTAATACAATAAGAAATATTAATCAAGTTAAAAGATAAAATAATGAAAAATAAAATAGATTGCTTTACCAACTTGCACACCCATGTATATGCCAAGGTCTAGTAGCCAAAATAACTCAGCAACTCTAAATCTCCAACAAGAACTGACGCACATGAAAGATCACCCTCACAATGAAACACAATAGATCATACTAATGGTAGAGGATTCTATTGTCACTTTTGCTAACACCACAATTGAATGTGTAACTCATGCTACAGGCAAGCAAAGGTATGTTGACCATGACAAATGAGAGCACATCCACACCAATGAGCAATAGGAGGTGCTAGAGGCACTCAAAGAGAGTAGACTTCCATTTGAATCTCTTGAATAAAAGTCATTGCTGAAATCAGTTGCTTGTAGTACATGAAATGATGACCAGTAATAACTGGATCACAATATAGAACATAGCACTATTGCTACAAATGATTTGGATCTCATTGATCTCATGCCAATATAACAAAAAACTTCCTATAGAACATTAGAATACATGCCCAATAACTAAAAATAATCACTTACAATAGAAGCAATCTTCCAAAGATAAGGTTGCATAGTGGAAGAACAATGGTAGTCTCCCAACTTATCCAAAATCTCCATGTAGCTTTAAATAGGTGGCGAATCAATACTTATGATGAATTGCAAGAATTGTTGCAAGAATGAAAAGAGGAATGAAAGTGTTTTCATTGATGTCAACCAATTAGTTGGTTATCTACTAGTTGTTGTTGACTGTATATGTTGAGGATATTGAGAAAATTGTATTAAAAGAAGATTACAGGTATTTAGTTGTTGAGGATGTTGATCTGGTACTTGTGAACTATGTTTTTTTATGTTTTGGCTGAGGTCCAGGAGAATTTTTCTGGTCTAGATCTCTCTTTGATGAGGTCTCATGAATTGTGGTTCTAGAGTTGTGTTTCCCTAGTTCTATTGAAGATGGTTTCAATATTTTTAAGTATCGAGCTTAATTGATCTATGTGTTTTACATTGGTTTGGTTGATCATGTGTCAAGCACTATCTTTGAAGTTGATGAAGCGTGCTGGATCTATTATGGGTCCTAGTGAAGTGTGTGTTTGGGTCACCCTCATTCTAATTCCACCCTAGGATGTTTGGCACCAACGTAGTTTGAATTTGAAATTGGATGGCCAACTTTGTATCTTTTCAAGGTTGGAGATGGTATAAATATAGAATGTGCTAGCAATGAAAATTTTACATAAGAAAAGAAGTAAGATAAATTAAAGAGCAGATGTGACTTTGATGCTATTTTTAAAGTGTGTGAGTTTTGTGTGTGGTTGATTAGTGTGAAGCTTAACGCCGAGTTTTCAGATGCAGTGAGAAAATCGTGAACTCTATCATTCATGCAAGTTGATTAGTGATTATGGTGGAATCCTTTGTTGCATTGAGATTGTTGTCTCTCTATAACAAGTCTTCTTTGTATCTCTGTGGCAGGAGCCCTTCGGGTTGTAGCTTTGTGAACAATGAGTCCTTATTTCAAACAATGAGACTTATCTAAGGTAGTGAGCCTCATTTCAGGCAGTGAGTCTTTTTGTAATCGATTTTGATATTCTCTATAGTGTGAGTTAATCCTCACCGTGGTTTTTCCCTGATTGGAATTTCTATGTAAATTTGGTGTTATTGTGTTTGTGCATTGGCATTTGATGGTTTATCACTTAATCAGTTTATGTGTTAGTTCCGGTAATTGAATTTAAGGTTATAATTTGTGACAATTGATTCACCCCTCTCTCAGTTGTCCTATCCAAAAATTGGTATCAGAGCTTGGTTCCTTGGTGAAGAGCTTAACTGCTTGAGGAATGTCTGGGATGGCTAGCAAAATGGTCTTTGGTTATCTGAGGTTTGATGGAACTAATTATGGTATATGGAAAGTATTGATAAAGGAATATCCAGAGTATTGCAGATATGATATAGAGAAAGCTTATGCGAAACCCTACACTCCTCTTGCTAATGGTCTGAGTACACTTGAAAAAATTAGAGCACATGAAGCGAATAATAAGGAAAAGTTCATCTTGAAGAATAGTTTGGAACATTCCAAATTGATTAAGGTTCATAATTTGAATACAACAAAGGAAAGTCCTCCAGAGAAGGAGAAGGAGAAAAATAAAATTACAATTATCTCTGCCCTACATGCTAAATAGGAAAATAAATTTTGGGTAGTTAATAGTGGTTGCTCACATCACATGACTGGAGACAAGAGTAAGTTTGTGAAAACTTGAGAAATATGATGGAGGTTTGGTTATGTTTGGAGATGATACTGGTGCTAAAATATGTGGGATAGGTCCAGTAAGTTTTGATGACAAGTATCATTTACTATGTTAAGGGTTTAAGAAATAATTTGTTGAGCGTTGGTCAGATGTGCAGAAAAGGATATGATCTTGTGTTTAAGGATGAGAAATGTGAGATTCGAAAAGGATCTGGAACACTGATTTCTATAGGAAAGAAATCTGAATGGAATATTTATCAACTGAAAGGTGCTGATGGATGATGTTTTATGACTTAGATAAATGACAGTTGGTAATGGTATAGGAGAATGTGTCACATGAATTTTGATAACTTGGAAAGGATCAGTACTGTCCAGGCTGTGAGAGATCTACCAAGAATTACAAAGCCTATAAATGCTATCTACAGGAATTGCTAGTTCAGGAAGCAAACAAGAAATCATTACAAATCAAGAGAACAATCTACTATTGGATTACTGGAATTGGTTCATATAGATCTTTGTGGTCCCATGAGAGTGCGAAGTCTACTTGGTAAAAGGTACTTTATGCTTTTAATTGATGATTATTCTAAATATACATGGGTTACATTTCTAAGAGAGAAATCAAATACATTAGATAGATTCAAGGCATTCAAGGCTATGATTGAAAATGAAGTGAATTTGAAGATAAAATGCTTGAGATATGACAAAGGTGGAGAATTCACCTCCCATGAGTTCAATATGTTTTATGAAGTGCATGGAATAAAGAGACAACTACCTTCTTTGAGAACCCCTTAGCAAAATGGAGTTGTTGAAAGGAAAAATAGAACAGTTCAAGAAGCTCATAGGTCAATGATCAATGAAGGAAAATTATCAAAAGTTTACTGGAAAGAATATATTCACACTATTGTATACGTATTCAATCAAGTTCAAACAAGAAAAAAAGTACAAAAGACTCCCTATGAGCTATGGAAAAAAAAAATTATGACAGTTAAATATTTCAAGGTATTCAGAAGAAAATGCTATATCAAAAGAGATGAGGAAACTTTTGGTAAGTTTGATGCAAAAAGTGATGAAGGAATATTTCTTGGATACTCTACTGAAAGAAAGGAATACAAATGTTTCAACAAAAGGTTGAGGAAAATTATAGAAATCTCGAATGTGAAGGTTGATGAAATAGTGAATAATTCTATTGATATTGATGGGCATGTGTCTGATAAACATGACTATGCAAGAATATAAGAAATTATGGAAGAACAAGATAAAGATAAGTAGAATGAACAAAATGAAAGTGAAGAAGATGGTCCGGTGATGTCCTCTAGGACACTGAAATATGTACAGAGGAATCATTCAGAAAGTTAGATTATTGGAGACAAGACAAAAGGTGTGTTAACTAGAAGCAAAGATGCTACTGAAGTAAATTTGTGCTTATTCTTTGAGGTTGAGCCAAAGTTAGTAAGTGAAGCCTATGAGGATGAACATTGGAAGGAAGCAATGGAAGAAGAAATTTTGCAGATTGAGAAGAATCAAACTAAAGAATTGGTCACAAGACCAATAGACAAAAATATCATTCGATCAAAATGGGTATTCAAAATAAGCTGAATGAGAATAAGAAAGTTGTTGGAAACAAAGCAAGGCTTGTGTGTAAAGGCTACTCACAAGTGGAAGGTATATATTTTTTAGGAGATGTTTTCCTCGATAGCAAGAATAGAAGCCATAAGGATGTTCTTGACATTGGTTGCTTATAAAGATTTCAAAGTATATTAGATGGATGTCAAGTCAACATTTTTGAATGGTGAACTAGAAGAAGAGGTCTACATGGAACCATCAGAAGGATGTTAGTTAACAGATCAACTAGATATGGTGTGCAAATTGAAGAAAGATTTATATGGATTGAAGCAAGCCCCTAGAGCCTGGTATGCAAGGCTAGATAAGCATTTGAGTCAGCAAGGATTTAACAAAGGTATTGTATACATCTAAAAATGGTCACATTACATCAAGCCTGATAATTAATTAAATATGAATTATTTAATTAATCTTCTAAATTCATCTACATATAAATAAATTTAATTATTTATTTATATCATTCACTTTCTAATTCTTCTAATTTAATTAAATAAATAAGTTTATTTAATTATTACCATTTTCCATCTTCCTCTTAATTAATTAAAAAAAATTCATAATTTATTTATATTAATTATCATAAGTTTGAATTTTAAATTCAAATAGGAATATTCCTCTAAATTCCTTCTTCACTCCACATTTAATTAAATATTTTAAATATTTAATTAAACATTTCCTCAATTCACACATAACTAAATATTCTAAATATTTAATTAAATTCCTTTTTCATCTCTCACACATAATTAAATATTAATTATTTAATTATGGAAACTTCTAAATTCATTTTCATATATAATTAAATAACTTAATTATTTAATTATAGATTTATCCTCAACTACCAACTAAGTCCTCATAGCTAGAATGCACAAATGGCAACTTTCCTTTATTTTTTGAATGGAAAAGGTTGTGTAGGAGGAAACATTTCCCATCTTTTTCTCAACATCCAAATCTTTCACCGTTCATCTTGACATGCTTGATTTCAATCGTCGATCTTTGCCAACTAGGCTTTTGCCTCCAAAACTCTATAAATACACCGTTTTTGTGCTTTGAAAAAGGTCTTGAAAATCTTGAAAAATCTTAGATCTTGCATTCTAGCGAATATAGCGTGAGCATTATAGTTGCATTTATACAGAATTTAGCAATTTTATTGAGCATAGCATCTTATCTTTCATAGCATTTTAGTTTCATATCTTAGCTTAATCATCTCATATCATTTAGCAATAGAAATGCATGTTGCATAATCTCGTTCTCTAAGTTGTCATTCTACCAAGCTGCTGCTTACAACAATTGAGAGCCAACAACTTACAACGAATCCTTGGAGATAAAGGACAATGTGACATCTTTGAAGAAACTGCTGTATTTAGAGTTTGTTTGTCTTTAAATTAGATTTATTCAATATAATGTCGCATTGATGTGTTTGTTTATCTTTTTAATTAGTCCACTTATTCACACACATTTTTGGTGCCCACTATGGGGCCCTTGCCCCATTTTTATTTTTTTATTGCAGGTTTTTTAGTAGGTTTCAGACTAGACTCGTGGTTTAGCGCATATGAGACACATTTTATCCCATCCCTAGAAACGTTTAGCGCATACGAGGACTGTTTCAACGCATTGCTGCTCTGTTTTAGTGCATATCTATGTTCTTTTAATGCATTTACGCTCTATTTTAGTGCATCCCTCCATTTATTTTAGTGTATTTATGCTTTGTTTTAGCACATTTATGTGTTCTTTTAGCACATCCAGGGGACTGTGAAATTTAATCCTAAATCCAATGCGTCCACGGATAGAGATTAATACTTTCTGCATAAAGTTAAAATGAAGCAATCCTAGGGTAGACATTTAAATTTAAAATGAACCAATCCTAGGATAGTCACCAAACAATTTATTTATCTCGGTTAAAATAAATCCGATGTCTTTTGTGAAGCAACATCTTCACTTAGTTTAGCAATTTGTTATTTGGGATTAAAATTTAAACAAAATTGTTTGCTGTGATTGTCAGGTGATAGGCTTATGCTCTCCCCTTAACTGGGTGATCAAAATGCCACTCATCTTTTCATTTCATGTATTTTGTGCTTTATTAAAACCCTTAGCAAGCATGTTCTTGTGAGAAAAAGTACTCACCCAAGAGGAACAACCTAAGTGGGAACCCCTAAAGCCAAGGATTCCAACCCACTATAATAAAAAATGAGTTGTTGATAAAAATCCACTCGATGGTAGTTTGCAAGATAACCATCCCCAAAGCCTTTGTTTTAAAGGTTGGGAGGTCTCTTGAGGGAGTATATCATTTTCCGCACTGAACAAAAACACTTACTATGAACCTTAGTGTAGGAGCCAACCGTGTCAGTAACCAAACATTATAATACTCACAGTGCAAGGGGAGGGAAGAATCTGCCCCTAAGACACTCACCATATAATTTCCACAAACCATTTGCTCAAGGGATTGAGAAATCTAACTTTGAGTACGCACCTGGAAAAGACAAAAACATGGGCACCCTCTAGGGGGTGACACGACTACGTGAGTCGACACAATTCTAAGATGTGGGCTGTGATTATTATGATGACCTTTTTGACAGTTAAGAGTGAGTCTGTTTGAAGTGTTTTTTTTGTTCAATACCCATGGAAATCTCGAAGAACATACACTCATTGTTAGATTTTAGGACTTAAAAAAAAACTATTTTCTACTGCATGCTGTGTTTTTCAAACATTAATTCAAATAAAGATCATCCTATTCAGAAAATTGTCAAAACATTTCTATCTTAGTGCATTGACTGGATATTTTAGCGCATCCCTGCTATGTTTCAAACCATTTATGCTCTGTTTCAGTGTATTTATGCTCTATTTTAGCGCATCTATGATATGTTTTAGCACATCCATGCAAATATCCAATGCATTGATCTGATCTTTTAGCACATTCATTGAAAAGTTTAGTGCATCCATGGAACAGAGTAGCGCACCTGTTTTATGAGTCGGAAGAGTTTTTCTTACGCAATCTGCCATTAATTCTGGTCCTTTCTATGCTCAGGGTTTAGAAATATGCAACCTTTTTTAAGAAATCCCTTGAGAAAAAGGGTCAAGAAGCCAAAAAATTTCCTTAGTTACAAGAAGTTGTTGAAAAGGAGATGATTTTTATACCGAAGTCGAAAAGTTTTGCTTGAGCATCAAACTTCCATCCATTGATATCACGACTTTACTAGGGTTTTATTGACGATTTTTCTTTAGAACCATTATCTTCACAAGCTTTCTTTCAACAAACAACTCTTTCATAGAGGCATAATCGTAGTCAACCCATTCATCCCTCTTTCATCCCACAACCTGCAATTCAGTATTCCAATCGTCCCGATCAAGTGTTTCAATAGAGAACTTGGAAGCATTAGGATTTTGCAAATTCCTTATTTTCTCAAACTGAGATCAAAACATCACAAAGTGCATCATCACATCCATTTCTGATTACGAGTTTAATTCCCATAACAGGATCATCATCCTTCCAACCAGGGAATCATGAACTAAAAATTAGAAATTTCTTTGGTCATATCAATAGAATCCTCACTCTATTCAAACTAAGATATCCAAAAAAATTCACTCTCCCATTTGTGATCAAAGTTAGTAAAAATCTGGTATAAGCTTATGCCTGTTGTCACAAGATATCGAAAACACATAGAAGAAGATGAAAGGGAAAATCCACTTTACAACATGGGTGATAGGGAAGAAAATCCTTTTCACAAGTTTTGCACTGGGAATAATTCAAATAATGATGAAATAACTGAGGAATTACTTCAAGAAGCTAAGCAAGATCCGCAACTCCATACTCTCTTGGAAAAAATTTTAGAGAGGAATAAAGAAAGATATTTCCTTTTGTTAGCCAACCAAGGAGCTAAAATACCCCTGATTTTGATACAAAAAAGATTAGAGAGGATCCTAAAAAAGTTGAAACCCTCTTAAATGATTTTGGTGCTCTCACCCAACAAATAATAGCACTACAACGACAAATTAAAGAGATACAAGGGGGCACAACCAGGAAATATGTTTTGGAAGATATCTGACCATATCCCTTTGACAAGAATCTCAACATGATTCCTTTTCTAAAGCATTGTGAGATCCCAAAATTTGACATATACAATGGAAAATGGACCCCATTGATCATGTGAGGGAGTTTTGAAATACAAGCCTAGAGTTTTCTCATGAAGATACATAATTGATGCGATTGTTTCCACAAAGTCTAGGTGGACAATCCATGGAGTGCCTTCCCAAAATCACTCTCCCCATCAAAAAATTTGAGGAGTTAATCAATAAATTCATCTCAATACTCCTACAATATACAACACCAAATAACCATGCTTGATTTGTGCAAAGCGAAGCAAACGACTGGGGAACCCTTCATCACGTTCCTGCAAAGATGGAGAAGGTTATTGCAAGATATTCCCATCCAATTCCTGAAAAGGAAAACATGGAAATCTTTATTGACAGTCTAAATCAAGAAATGAGTTATAGGCTCAATCTTCATTGTCCTCAATCATTTGAGAAATTGATTGAAAACACAATCACCATCGAACGAGCCTTGGTCAATCGAGGAGTCCTCAAGCTTGAAAAAGATGCTCCAAATTCGTATAGCAACAACAACACCAACGATAAATCATGATTCTGGACTAGAAATAAGAATGTTGTAAATGATGGGGTGGTAGATGCCAACAACGTGAAAGAAAAGCCAACCATTCTCAATGTATCAGGTATTCAATGCAATAACAACAATCCTGGAAATTCCACTAACCAATGCAATAACAATTCCAATCAGGGAAACAACACCAACCAAGGAAATATGGCCAATAATCATGGTAATAATCTCGACAACAATCAAAATTCAAATCTGCCCATATCACAGTTTTTCTCAAATTGATGGAGTTTTACTCCCTTGGGCCAGTCTCTTGAATCAATCCTCAAAGAGCTTTTGAATCAAAATGTCATCAAGTTGCCACCACAAAGAGATTATGAGCCACGAGTTAAACCACCATTGTGGAATGACTCATATTATTGTGATTACCATAAATGTAAAGGTCATAGGATGAATAATTTCCAAGGTTTAAAGATTTTGGTCCAGGATTTGATTGACAATCACACCATAACTATTGAAGGACATAATGCTAACGAAGATCATCAGGCATTCAAGGACCCTCTCCCCAATTATCAAAAAGGGAAATATTTAGGTGACAAAGGAAAAAATTTAAATCATGTCTATGCCACCACCATCAATCATATCTATTTAGATGACCAGCAAGTCAATGACATCAAAGTCAAAGGAATGCAAGAGTATTGGGAAGTTAATGCAACAACAAGGGGACAAACCAAAATTGTTGTAAAAGGAAGTTCATCCAAATCAACTATCCCCCTCCAAGGTAGTACAATTTAGTCGATCAACTACAAAAAACATCGGCTCAAATTTCTATTGTGGAGCTTCTTAAAATGTCACAACATAGAAGAACATTATAGAGAAGGCTCTCGTGGACACAACCGTATCTCCTGATTTGGATATCAAAAAATTTCAAGCCATGGTGGGACACTTGTCCTCACCCACATGCCTATCCTTTTATAAAAAGGATGATGCTTCCATGAATCATCCCCATAATTCATCACTTTATCTAGAGGTCATGGTTTATAAAACCCAAATCAGACGTGTCTTAATAGATGGGGTGCCAATCTAAATATTTGTACTTTAAAATTGGTTCTTGCCTTAGGGTATTCTGAAGAGTCTATTGATCTGAGGAGAAAAATAACAATCAAAGCATATGATTATGAGGAACGATCTTCTAAGGGCCTCATCATGCTACCTATCAGAGTGGGACCTGTTGTAAAGAGCACTTTTTGTCAGGTTCTGGATCAAATAACATACTTGTGGGTCGCCCATGGATCTGTAATGACGATTAAATTCCTGCAAGATAGAATCACTTGATTAGTTGTACCTACAAGTTAATAATATCACACAATAAAATGCAAAGAAGAAAAACTGAAAACGGAAGAATACTAGAAAGGTCTCACCCATTTAATACTCCATGGCTTACTTCTATTGCACCTCCTCAAGCTTGCTATGATAATATTTCCCTTAGATTTGTGAGCAAATTATATGTGTCTAGCCCTAGCAATGCCTTTGAAGGATTTGAAAGATAAACTAATGTGCAACTAACAATTCAATCCTAGCATGCAAATAGTAATAATAAAAGCCTAAGATATAAGAATGCCTATAATAAAAATAGATTAAGCAATGATCCATCCGAAAATGAGATCAAGATTGTCATTTTATAGAAAATGCAATCTTGAATGGATGGACAAGATGAGAGATTTGAAGAATGCCCTAGAATCAAAGGTCAAGATTCAATAAGGCAACTCTTAATTAGGGTTAGGGAAAAATGCCCACATGTGTGAATAAGATTTAATTAAATAAATTAAATCAAGACTGAATGTGATAGTTGAGATAAAATTAGTAAAAATCAGAAGACAAGAGGATGAGATTTTAGAAAATCAGTAATTTTAGAAATTACTTGATTTGTAGAAGAATAATTCTATTTTGAATTAATTCAAAATAGGGATTTTGTGAGGTAAGAAGTAATTGATTTTTGAAATTAATTACTAAATGAAGGATCAATTAAGTATGTGAGATATTTTTAAATGATTTGTTTTATTTAAAAATATAGAAGTGTCACATACAATAATTAAATAATTACAAATAATTATTTAATTTAGAAGAAGTGGTTAATTAATTAAATAAATTAGCAAATCTATTTAATTAAGAGGATTTAGGAATTAGTGATATATTAAATAAATATATTTTAAATATATTTATTTAATAATCAGGAGGATATTTATGATAAGAATTAATTAAATAAATGAGACTTTATTTAATTGCAAGAAGATTTTAATCATTAGTGACATTATTACATAAATAAATAAGATTTATTTACTTAATAATTATGAAGAATGAGAGATTATGAATTAATTAAATAATTATAAATTATTTAATTAATAGTTGAATGTGGGTCAGAAACATAATTGAAAATGTTATAATCATGTTACGACGAAAGGTGGGAGAATAGTGGTCGCAGACCTAAGTCATTTTCAGGTGTCTACATTTGCCCCTCTTTGTCATAATGTAGCTTGTCGCATTGTGGAAAAGAAAACAAGTCCAAAATATGCCCCAGTGAAGGTACGAAGTGCCTATGCCCCCTCAGGAAAATTTTTGAATTTCGACCCGAGGTCAGAAAAATTTGGAAAATATCCCGACTAGCTCAATTAATGACCAGATAAGTAATGGCACGAACGATTTAAAAAATGTAGGACGTTAAGCTAGCAAAAATGCCAGTCAAAGGTGGTCAAATGAGCCTCTAGTATAACCTACCAGGTCAAAACCCTAATTTTCAGCCTATAAATAGGTTGAAAAGCTCAAAAAAAATGTCATTTGCTCATTTATCATATAGAAAATTCAAAAACCAGAGCTTTGAGAGACGATGGTGATTCCGATGACTACACACCATGGATATCGCGTGCACACATTCCAACAACCCAAGGGTGCATAGGCACCGGTAAGTACCCTATCCAACTTGTCAAAATTTGAATTTTATGCATTTTTTAGGGTTTAATGGGGGGAAAACAAATGCGGTGCGACACAAATGTTGTTGTGCAAGCCGCAAACGCATTCGCGTTCGCTGCATTTGAATCCGTCGCGACTCAAGTGCAATGGGTAGGCTAGGATTTTTGTGTGATAGCGCAATCGTCAAAGGAAATGACACAATCGCCCGATTGAAACGCAATCGAGGCTTTTGAACCGCATTTGCCATTTTGCAACGCAATTGACAAGTCGAACGACTCATTCATTGTTAGATCGCACATTTGCTGCCTATAATGATGCATTCGTTGTTAGATTGCACAATTGCTTGTCATAATGACACATTTGACATATTGCAACACATTTGTCATGCGCAGAGCCGCAATTGAATAATTGTGACGCATTTGTGGTCAACGCAACGCAATTGAAGTTGACCAGCATTGACTTTTGTTGACCTTGTGCTGAGATTAACCTTTATGTACCCTTGACTTGCCAGTAGTAGTAAAATTTCCATAATCTTGCTTAATATGTTCTAATCCTTGGCCTTTCCTTGTGTAGAGTTGGCTTGTTCTCATTTATACATGAGATTTTCGACCAACTACCTATGCTTTCAGAGATTGCCTTAGTGATAGGCAGAGACAGCGGCTGATGGCCCGAGGCCTGTACCATGTTACCTACATGCCCGTTATTTGGGCAAAAAGAGGTTTGCTGATAGCCCTCTGTGAGAGGTGGCATTATGAGACCTGCTCATTCCACTTGCCTACTGGAGAGGAGACAGTGACTCTGGAGGACGTGTACCGTATTATCTGGATTCCAATTAGCGGAGAGAGGGTGGTCTATGATCCACACCGAGGGCGACAAGCCTTGTCAGAGATGTATGAGGGTGTCGATGGTGCATAGTTGGCCATGGACAGTTATGAGATCGGTTGGGATGTTGTAGCCGATCGGTTTCCCAAATTCGATGCCATGCTCATGACCTTGATCGCCAGATTGCTAATACCAGATCGTCGTGGTCATGGATTTCCCATTGGATGGGGGGATATTCTTGTTCGCATGCAAGGACAAAGGACTATTTTTGCATGGGGGCCATGCTTGTTGGCCATGCTCTACCACCAGTTGCATGAGGTTGTCTATCACCAGGGGCACAGTATCAGTTGTGGCACTACCCTCCTGATGATCTGGGTATGGGAGCGCATTCCCATTTTTCGACCACCGGTGTAGATTCAACAACTCAGTGATGGGATGCCTTACATTTATCTATATGCGGGATCAGTTAGCCAGACTCATGTGGGAGATACTGAGTACTGACATCATCATATTGATACGATGATCAACTTCGTTTGGAGACCCTACAGAGATTGTGCACAGTGGTTCGATGAGGATGGCCACTTATCTTTTTGCAGACAATTTCGGTATCTGATTGGCCGCATGGTACAGACAGTGGATTATTGAGATGTACCTGCCCTAGTGGGTATTATGATAGTTTGGGGAGTAGTAGGTTGTGCCAGTAGGCACAATAGAGTATGCTCGGTCTTCCAGGGAGACCATGTGGGGTCCGCCCATATTAGTTACAGTAGTAGAGAAACAGGTTGACAGCTTGGTGGCAGTTCACTGGGTATGGAGAGGGGGTCCAACAGATCTAGGGACATCTGCTGAGTTTGACACCTGGTGGTAGGTTCACAGGCCCATCCCTTTGATAGATCCAGATGGTCCACCACCGATAGATCGTAGATCAATCATTCCACAGATACCGAGGAGAGGTCAAGGTGGCAGAGGTGCCAGGGGTAGAGATGGAGGTAGGGTAGGAGGAGGCCGAGATGGGGGAGATAGAGGTGGGGGAGATGGAGGAGGTGGAGGAGATGGTGGAGGTGGGGGAGATGGGAGGGGTGCAAGGAGGAGAGATGGCGGAGGGTGGAGGCAGCCCAGGAGAGTCAGGCAGAGAGTGGGTGGTGTACCATTGTCACCCATTCGGGAGGAGGGGGAGGAGAGAGAGCCGAAGGTGAGGGTCGAGGAGGTCAGAGGGGGCGAGGAGGAGGTGGAGGTGGAGGTGGTGGCAGAGGAGGGAGTAGAGGAGGATCCACTTGTTGGGGGACACCCTCTTGACATAGATGTGGAGGAGGTACGGGCCGAGGGGGAGAGAGATGAGGAGGAGGATGAGGCACATTAGTGGCTATGGGAGCACATGATCTTTGGGGATGATGAGGGTGATAGATCACCCATTTTTCCTGTTGATGCCACTATTGATCAGCGGATCACGAACCTATAGAGCAAACTTGATGCGGCCTTGTCTCAGAACAAGGCCTTAGCAGTAGAGTTAGAGGTCACCCGGGTGGAGAGAGATCAGGCTATTCTCCGATGGCAAGAGTTAGATCGATGGGTGACTGAGTTTGCAGAGTTGTGCTCTGGACCGACAGGGGATATGGCTTGGGAGTTAGCCAGGATGGCAGAGAGTAGGGGCCGATACAGGGTATTATATGAGTAGGCTGTTCCACCAGATAGACAGGACCCAGGGTTGTCCTGATCCTATAGCAGGACAGGTAGTAGTAGCCGGACACACAACAACAGGTCTCATAGCAGTAGTTACACCAGTGCTGGGGGGTCTACTGCATCAGGGCAGTCATTGAGCCATAGGTCACATAGCTCACATAGGCATTTGTCAGGCCACAGTCACAAGTCAGAGCATGGTCATAGATAAGTTTCTTCAGGGCAGCAGACAAAGCAGAGTCAACCTCCTGTTACCGATCCCTCAGGATCACAGAGTTAGACGCAGGACACCCCTCCCATTTAGGTCACATTCCATGTGGTTGGTTAGGCACAACCAACTCCCAGTTCACCTCCATGGGATGGAGGAGGGCCATCCTAGGACTTGTTTGTAGACATTTGTATTTTGATATTTAAGCTTGCGAGCTCTATTTTTGGGATATCATATGACTCTATCCTGTGACATGACATTTTGAGATTATATATATATGCAATGCAGTTTTGATGTGGCCTATATGATGTTATGTGTTATGGTATTCTATGCCTTTATGAGATGCTTATGTGATGCTTTTATGGTGCTATGAGATGTATTTGTGCTTATGTTTATGAATGCAATTATGGATGTGGTTATGCATGCATTGTGTAATGTGATGATGATGTGATTCCTATATGTTAATGCAAATGTTTATTTATGATGCCTATATGTTGATGCAAATGATGGTTTTATGAATGCATGCAAATGATAGCATTTATGCAATATGAATTATGGTGCTTGATTTATGCAGATTGTGAATATGAAATGCTCATGCCATTATGTATGCAACTTTGTTTTTGTATGTCACAGGATATCATCAGAGAACCATAGAAGAGAAGACGAAGATGGATGTTAGTGCAAAGAAAGATATGCATGTTAGTGTGGAAATTAAAAATCCTTCAAAGCTTTGCTATAGTGCTATTCTAGTTGTTGCTCTTTAAACATCATTGGGCGAAAATGTCATGATGGTCGACAAACACTATGATATGACATAGATCAATAGTGTGCAAGGTCGAACCATCATGTAGATCAATAGTCGTAGACAAAGGATGATCATGACTCATGCAAGGAACACAATTGCCCCTAGTCACTTGTCATGACCAACTGCCAGAAAAACCAAACCAATCATGAGACGTCGCTGCTTCTCTAAATCTTGACGTGAGGACATCCTTGAGAAACTAGACACATGATAATAAAAAATAGACAGTAAAATCATCCTACTACGTCATTGCTTCTCTAGATCCTGAAATCAGGACATCCTAGAGAAACTAACAGTAGAGTGATAAGTAGACAAGGATAGTCATCATGATATGTCGTGGTTCCTAAGACATAAGGAACTAATATAATGATAATTATCAAAAGACAGAAAAAAGTTTGCCAAGTGTTTGCCAAGTGTTTTAATGTCAGGTTTTGTCAAATGTCGAGCGATATCAAATTCAGGAAGGACACATCCTGAATGACATTGATATCTAGGAGATTGATTCTCGGAGTTAGGAGAATCCATCAAAATGCCAGATGATGATGATGATGCTTAGGAAGGACACATCCAAAAGCATAAAGAAGTGACGAGAGTTGCCATTCAGAAGGACACATTTGAAGAAGAACCCAAAGTTTTGCCATGATAAAATGTCTTGATAGGATTTTGACTACATGTCATTGCTGACATGCTGAATTGACTGAAAGTATTTGACGAAACAGATTTCTGATAGACTGATAATTCAAGATTGACATAAGATTCGATTGATTTGAAGATAGTTTGATGTGTGTGAATGTGTAATGCCATGAACCCTAATGGACTGACCTAGTGCGGCCTCGGGTGTCCATCGATTGATGGCCTTGCCTATGTCATGCACTCGAAGACCTCGTAGTTCGAAATGACCAATGACATTGTCCGAAGGATAGAAGCTTGAATCATGATTTTATTTTGTGACAAACCTAGAAGGACTGACCTAATGTCTCGGGGATTCAAAGATGAATCTTGCCTACATAGCAAAAGTTCAGAGACAACGTAGTTCAGACATGGACAGAAGATTGACGTGATCGATTGAATTGATCAGATTGACTTTGATTTTGGATTTTGACATTGATTTGGATGTTTTTGTATTTTCTCAGGATGCTTTCAAAGTTTTAGATCTTTTTTCAAGACTTTTTAAGGATTTTTTCAGGACTTTTTCAGGACTTTTTAACAATGTAGGATCATGTGTGGTACCCACTGCAGTTGCATGATAAAGGTCTTGCCCCCAGAAAGAGCGGGGATTATCCGAGTCTAATGGAATGGAGATAGGTAGACGCAAGGAAAAGGCAAGGATATGCAAGGAATGATGTCAACCAAATGTTAACCATGGTCGGAATTGACAGGACTTAGGATGGATGTCATGAATGTGCCAGGCCTTTGTGATTATGACAAGTGGATAAAGATCGATTTGAGTGACAATAGATGACGAAGCAACGATCGACTACGCATGGCTCCTATTTGCTAGGTTTTCACCATAGTACTTATCCAAAGTGCCTATTTGCCAGGTTTTCACTATTGGATGAATTCATTTCTTTTTACCATTTTTGTCATTTTTTGATTTTTTTGATGTCACCAAGATGCCTGTTTGCCCGATTTTCATCAAGGGATGATTTTTTCTAGTATTTTTTAATTTTTTTGTATTTTGCAGTTTTTTAGCCAAGCTCTCTGATGCTATGTGTAGAACTTTCTCTGGTGTAAGTTGTTGATGGGTTCTGTCAGCTATTCTCCATCAGGTGTGGCCAACTGATAAGCTCCGAAACCAAATGCGGCAATAATGATATAAGGACCAAGCCAATTAGCCTCAAAATTTCTAGGCTTTTTACGGTTTGCCTGATTTTTGGGGTTCTGCATGAGAACCAAGTCAGCGCTTTCAAACTTTCTCACCATTACTCTTTTGTTGTAACTTCGGTAGAGATGATTTTGATATGCCTGTAGATGATTTAAGGTATTTTTCCATCTTTCTTGTACCATTTCAAGCTCATGTAGGCGAGTATGTCTATACTCTTCATCGTCAATCATTCCTTTCAAAGAAACTCAAAGAGAAGGAATTTTGACCTCGATGGGTAATATGGCCTCATATCCGTAGACCAAGGAAAATGGAGTGGCTCTAGTGGGGGTACGAATGTTGGTACAATAGGCCCATAAAGCAGGATTAAGTTGCAAGTGCCAATCTCGGCCAGCGTCGTTGACGGTCTTCTTCAGAATGTGAAGAATTGTTTTGTTGGATGCCTCAGCTTGGCCATTACCTTGTGGGTAATATGGGCTGGAAAAATGGTGCTGGATGTGGAATCGCTCACAGAGTTCATGAACGTCTTGATTTTTGAATGGACTACCATTATCTGTGATGATGGATTGTGGGACACCATACCGATAAATGATGTAGTTTAGGATAAATTTGGATATTTGCTTGGTGGTGATGTAAGTGAGAGGGCCGACTTCAATCCACTTAGTAAAATACTCAGTGGCGGTGATTATGAATTTATGGCCATTAGAAGAGGATGGATGAATCTTACCCATGAGGTCGAGTCCCCATTGTGTGAAAGGCCATGGAGAAGTGATAGATCTCAATTCCTATGCAGGTGCATGAATCAGGTCACTATGCACCTGGCATTTCCGACATGTTCTGACAAACTGAAGAGCATCTTTTTCCAATGTCGGCTAGTAGTATCCAAGTCTGGTGACTTTCCTAGCTAGCATTGGACCACTCGAATGAGATCTGCATATACCCTCATGTACTTCTCATAAGGTCATTTGGGCTTCATCAGTGTCAAGACAAAGAAGAAGGGTGTTGTCAAAGCCACGAGGGTATAAGGTGTCACTGACGATGGTATGTCTAGCCACTTTTCGGATAAAGGATTTTCATTGGTTATTGGACAAGTTGGGTGGGAGGGTTTGGGATTTAAGATAGTCGTATATGTCCTGGTACCAAGGTGAACTGGGACCAACAATCTCACACACCATTGTTGACTCTAGAATATCGTATGCCGGCATCAAAAGCTGTTCCACTAAGAATTCAAACTGTGACACATTCTTAGGGATGTCTAAGAGAGATCCAATGGTAGCCATTGCATCAGCTGCCTTATTTTATGTTCTTGGGATTTGTTCAAATGCAATCATTTTGAAGTACATTAGGAAACCATCCACCATGCACTTGTAAGGGATCGAATTTTCATCCTTTGTGTCATAGTCATCATTTACTTGATTGATGACTAATTGAGAATCCCCAAATACAAGGAGTGTCTGAATTTTCTATTGAATTGCTATCTTGAGACCTGTGACAAATGCCTCATATTCTGCAATATTATTTGTACAAGGGAAAGCGATCCGAAATGATTTAGGAATTGAATCCCCTTGTGGTGTGATAAATAATATGCCAGCTCCTGAACCGTGCCCAGTGTGGGACCCATCAAAATATAGTTTCCATGGTAAAGCTGGTTCTGCGTGAAAGATCGACTCATCAGGAAAATTAGTTATCAACGGATGAGTGGCTTGGATTGGTGCATCTTCCAGTTGATCTGCTGTTACTTGACCTTTCATAGCCTTGCACTCCACATATTGTATGCCATACTCGCTTAATATCATGACCCACTTCGCCAAGCGACCTGTCAATGCTACTCGACTCAGGAGATACTTTAATGGGTCAATCTTTGCTATCAAATGTGTTTGATGGCTTAGCATATAGTGTCTTAGTTTCTGCACCGCAAAGACAATGACAAGGCATGCCCTTTCAATGGTTGTGTAGTTGAGCTCATATCCAATTAATGTGCGACTGATGTAATATATGGCTCTTTCTTTTTCTTCATGGTCATTTTGCACCAATAATGCCCCTAGTGCATTTGTCGTTGCAGAGACATATAGGATCAATGGTTTTCCCTCAATAGGTGGTATTAATATGGGAGTTATTAATAGATATTATTTAATTTGGTCAAAGGCTATGTTGCACTTATCTGTCCATACAAAAGGAATGCTTTTGTGGAGAAGGTATTGGAAGGGTCGACACTTGTCTGCCAATGGTGCAATGAAGCGGCAAATAGACTGCAATCTGCCTTGAAGTGTTCGCAGCTCACTAATTCCTCTTGGAGGAGGCATGTCCATAATTGCTTTTACTTTTGCGGGGTCAACCTCAATGCCTTGGCATGAAACTATGTATCCCAACAGCTTGCCTGAAGTGACTTCGAAGACACATTTCTTTGGGTTCAAACGAACCTTGTAATCCTCAAGCCGTCTAAAGATTTTGTCTAGGACTTGGAGATGATCTTTTCTTGTCAAAGATTTTGCCAATAAGTCATCTACATAATCTTCCATTAGGATATGCATCATGCCATGGAAGATTGTTGTCATATCCCTTTGGTACATGGCGCTTGCATTCTTTAAGCAAAAAGGAATAACATTCCAACAGTATGTTCCCCAAGGGCATGTGAATGCCATTTTATGCTGACCCTCTATTGCAATTCGGATTTGGTTATAGCCTGAAAAACCATCCATGAGAGATAGCATCTCATATCCTACCGTGAGGTCAACAATAATGTCTATGTTTGGTAGGGGGAAGTAATCCTTTGGGAAAGCTTTGTTTAAATCTCTGAAATCCGTGCAAATATAGATTTGTCCATTCAGCTTGGTAATAGGGACAATGTTTGATATCCAATCCGCATAGTCTATTGACCTTATGAATTTAGCATCCAACAACTTCTTTAGTTCAGCCTTGACAAGTAGTGCAATCTGTGGATGCATCTTGCGCAACTTTTGTTTGACTGGCTTGATTCCTAGGATTAGAGGAAGATGATGTAAAACCAATGCTGGATCAAGGGCCGACATGTCAGCATATGACCATGCGAAATTAACTTTCCTATCTATGAAGAATTGTTTGAATCCAAGTTTTTCTTCTTCTGACAATGATGCGGCCAAGAGAATCATTTTGGGATTCTCTGGTGTGGCTATGTTAACTTCCACTGCGTCTTCAATGAGCATAGCTGACTTTTCCTGTGTTACGGGAAGAAATTCCAATCCTCCATCCTTAGGAACCTCAGAGAGGTTTTCACCTTCGGATACGTCCTTTGTTTTTACTATTTTACTGCCAGAAGGTGTCTTGCGGTTTTCACCTAAAGGAATTTCTTTTTCTTTTTTATTTTTTGAATTTTTGCGACTGGAGGATTGCACAGTCTCCCCGAAGTAAGCCACACAATCTAGATCAATGGAGAATCCTATTTTGTGATCACCCCATGGAATACCTTCTCTTAGCCCCATGAACTCTGCAATTGCCTCGTCATTCTGAACTATGTCCATCACCGGCGAGTCTTGTTGGTCCCAGTCGATCAGTTGTGGATAAACAAGAGGGATCCCATTGTCAGTGTTGGTGAAGGATGGGGAGGATGCGGAAAGTGTGCAAATTGATGCCTCAAGTGTAAAGGAAAAGTTATCAATTTCCACTTCCGTGTCTGATGCAATGGATGGTCCATACTCTAATTCAGATGAATCAAATTCAAAATCATAATATGGGATAAAATTATCAACATCATGACTAGTGGTAGGCATTTCAGAAGTATGGATAGTGGGCTCAGATAGGTTAGGCTCAGGGGTGGGCTCAAGAATGGGGTGGGATGATTCAGGTATTGCCGATGACACTTTGTGTTCATTTGGATTCCAAGGAATGCTTACCCATTTCTTATTTTTAGAATGTTGGTCAATAGGGTCAATGTTATATTCTTGGCGGAATCGTTCTTCAAAGGAAAGTGGCCTGGTTCCAAGAATAGCTCATCAATGTCATAGTCACTGACGATTTTGTCAGATCCCC
Organism: Sequoiadendron giganteum; assembly: GCA_007115665.2. Taxonomy (NCBI): domain Eukaryota; kingdom Viridiplantae; phylum Streptophyta; class Pinopsida; order Cupressales; family Cupressaceae; genus Sequoiadendron; species Sequoiadendron giganteum. The sequence goes on from CM021104.1 coordinate 376,882,899, forward strand.
ACTCCCATTCATTTGAGTCAGTTTCGGTAAGGGATTCTTCGCATGTCTCGACACTTTCTGTGACCATTACAACCTTACTTAAAAGTTCAAGGGTATGTTGATTGTCAGTTCCGATTTGGTCAAACCCTAGCCCTATGTATCTTGGTCTTGCCGTTATGATAATAGGTTCCCTTCTTCTGTTGCTGTTCTTTCCAAGGCTGCTTGTGCCATCAAAACCTTGGGCTTTGCATATATCATATCCTTTGCCATAGAGATGTAGCGGTAGTGGAGATAACTATGTTGGGTCTTTGTAGATCCAGTTATCCATGTCAATAATGACTTCATTACCCATATTGCCCCACCGTGTAAAAACACTTTTCGATGGAACCTTGAAAGTTATTTTGGGATCAACTACAAAACATGGTCTACCATAGACTTTAGGTGGCTTCGGTATTGTAGTGATACAGTAAGCCGTATTCAATTTGAACTCTCCACAACCAAGGTCTTGGATTTGAAGGTCTTTACTTGGGATGGATGTCGATGGAGATGGTGTGGTAGAAGGTGATGGAATGGATGATTTCATGAGTGTCGATGGGTCAATATATTTGGATGAGGTGGAAGATGAGGCCTCCTGATTGATGGGTACCTTGTGCTCAGCAGTGGCTCGCAGGTTGGTGCAATATTGGAATGGATCGGGATCTCCTGGGATAGTGATCTTAGTTCCATCAAAAGGGAATTTGAGGCATTGGTGGTATGTGGATGGAATAACCTTTAGAGCATGAATTCAAGGGCGACCAAGTAAGATATTATAGTGTATGTCACGATCCAAGACCTAGCATGTTGTGTCTATGATGGCTGGTCCCACCCGGAGTGGAATGGTAATGACGCCTTTAGAAGCGCGTTCTTCATCATCGTATGCCTTGATGACGATGCTCTTGCTAGCATCTACACATGCATCAGAAAAACCAAGAGCTTTGACCAATTTTAGAGAGCAGATATTCAATCCTGCTCCACCATCTACTAGGACTTGTCTAACCTTATGCTTATGGACAAAAACCTCAATGTAAAGGGCATCATTATGCGATGGTTTGGGTGAGTAATAGTTGTTGTCTGAAAAGGTGATGTGGTGAGGTGAATTCAGGTATCCGGCGATAGTCTCAAAGTGGTTGACATCGATGTTGGCTGGGATGGATGACTCTTGTAGTACTTTATCTAGGATGGCCTTATGCATAGGTGAAATACGGAGCAGTTCGAGAATGGATATTTGAGCCAGTGTTTTATTTAATTTCTCAACAATGTTGAACTCCGGTTTTGGGTTGGACTGTTTGGCGGACGGACCGGGCATGGTGACTTTTGGTTGATGGGCAGAAGGACCTGGGATAGTGACCTTGCCTTTACGTGTAGTCACATTGCATTCCAAGGCTCTTTTAATGTTAATTGTATTAACAGATTCATCTTCATCAGCAGCGCGAAGATTGTTGATAATAGTACCATCGGGATAATTGTATGCAGGACGGGTAGTATTATAGGCTGGACGGATGTGGTTGGCTTGATTGTTGGTATTATTTGTGCCAGATGAGGAAGCTTTACCATGATCCTGTAGTGGGTTTTTGTGTATGGTATGATCTGCATTAGATGTAAAAGATTGACCACCCAACTCAATGGTGTGGTTCTCTATGAGGTCTTGCACCAAATTTCATAATTAACGACAAGAGGAAGTTTTGTGCCCTTTGGCACGGTGGTAATCACAAAATGAACTGTCATCCCACCATGATGGCTTGAACTGACCAGGGTCATACGTTTTTGGCTCTTCCAGCATTATGACACCGTTTTGCAAAAGTTTCTTCAAGACAATTTCAATTGGTTCACCCAAAGGGGTGTACGTGCATTTTTGGAATTGTCGGGGTTGACGCAACTGCCTTTGCTTCGTTTGTGCATGATTGCTTTGGATAGCATTGGCAGTTGGCGTTGGTGTAGTTACAGGTGCATTTTGGTTTTGTACTCCTTTGATTATGAGTACATGACCTGTTGCATTGATGGTTTTTGCATCAACTACACTGTCGTTTGTGATGTGCTTGTTCTTAACCCAATATTTGGTTTTGTCAGTTGAGCTACTTGGGTTATTATTTGTGGTGGTGTTGATGGGTTTGCCACCATATTTTAATTCGCCTTTGGCAATCAAGGCTTTCTCAAGTTGAACACCCTTTTGAACAAGGTCAACAAAAGTGGTGCAACAATGGACTTGTAGGCCATACCTTAGCGGTCCTAGGAGAGTTTGTACAAACATCATGACTTTCTCCTTTTCGGGTATTTCTACTAGACATCTGCTTGCTAAGGTTCTCCATCTTTGAAAGAATGGAATGAAAGTCTCTCCTGCATCCTCTTGGGTAAGTCTGCATAAGGAGGCAATGTCGATATCTGTGTCAATGTTATAGGCATATTTTTCAACAAACTTGTTTGCCAATGCATCCCATGTCTTGATTCCCTTAGGAAAAGTGAGAACCATTCTAGTGCATGACCTGCGAGACTTCTAGAAAAGAGTCACATGAGATAAGTTTGCTCATATGCAATGTCCATGCAGCTAGTGGTGAATTCTCTTATGTGTTCAATGGGGTTTGTTTTGCCTTTGTACTTGGGAAAATGGGGTACCACATATCCATGAGGAAAGGGTGGCATATACAAGGTTGTTTCAAATGGATATGGACACAAGTCATGTGACAAGTATGACTTTTTATTGGATTGTTGCAAGGTCTCCACTTGTGTTTGAAGAGCAGTGAGTTGTGTGAGTGCTTCCACCATGGGATGGTTGGTAGCATCACCTATGTTGGTGATAGGGGCAGCTTGAGTCCCCACCTATTGTGATGAGATGTGTTGATTTGGAATGGGTTGCTAGTGAGCAAAATGAGTGTTGTGATTAGGCGGTTGTTGGAAATGAGTGTTTTGATGAGGGATGTGCATATGGACTTGAGAAGCATAAGTGGGGATGTGATATCCTACCATGTTGGACTGAATTTGAGGACTTTGCTAGTTTTGATTTTACTGATGTCCAAATGGAGTGAAGGATTGATGGCCTTGTTGATTTTGAGCTTGTTGATGCCCAAATGGGGTGAAGGATTGAGCACCTTGATTGCCTTGCCCAAATAAGAGATTGTGGCCTTGAGGAATGTTGGTTTTTTGTGCCATAGGAATGCTGGTATTAACCTGTGAGGAAGTGGGTTGGGTGCCTTGTATGGTAAATCTTCGCTTATTTCTCCCAAAAGGGTTGGATGAGTTAGTTGCCATAGCATTTGAAGAACCTAATAATAGGTTCGCTGATGTACTCATGGAGCTAGATATAGTTCCAAAGAGGTTTGATGTGGTTGCCCCCATTGTTTGTGAAGGGATGGTGGATGTTTGCTGGGGGATGGATTGTGATGTGGTGTTGGTTTGGGAAGATGATCCCCCAATAGATGTTGTGTTGGTTGTGGTGGTAGTATGACCAAGGGAGGTAGCATTGATTGTGTTGATGACATTTTGTGAAGAGGCTCCCATGGAGGAATTGTGTGATGGTGGAGTGGGAGAAGTGGCTCTAAGAGTGTTAAGATCAAATCCTTTTGGTAACTTAGCCCCTTGGTCAAGGAGCATAGCTAGGAATCTAGAAGAGTCATTTAAGACCATTTCTTCCACAAAAGAGGCCACTTCTGGGTTTTGGGCAGCAGCTTGTATGTCTTCTTCAAAGACGTCCCCATTTTGATCCCGTCGGATAAATGGTTCAAAAAGACATGATGGAGATGATGGGATGTTCATGTCACTAAAAGGATTGAAGTTGGAATTTTCCATGTCAAAACAAGGATTGTTCGTGGCATTAGGAAATGAGTCCACGATAGTTGTGAACTCAAGAAAGTTGGTGTCTTGTCTAAAAGAATCCATGAGTCTTTTCTTTTTCTGTAATCTAGTTTCAACCATACAAAGTTTTGCTCAACTTGGGATGATGGGGAGAATGATCTAAGTATGAGACTATGTCTTTAGTTTCTTTTTGGATTTTTAAAGGATGTTATGAAAAGAAAGTAAGACTAAAGGCTTGTGAATGCAAGTGGTGTGACACTAGATGGAGATGCCAAGTGATATGCAATAAATGATCCTAAGATGTACTTACTAGTGAGAGATCTAAAGAGGACAAACTTGGGCAAACAAAGTTTTTGCAATGATTCAATTTTGGAAGACCAACTGATCGTAAAAGGACTATAAATAGGACAAAGTGAAATTTACACACCAGACTATTGAGTGGGAAATAATTCACAAAAGGATTGACAAAGTGACAAAGGTAATTGGGTCCAACGATAACCTACTATTGAATGCAAAGTTTGGACAATGAATGGTAACAGTCAACTCCTAAAATCTGCAAAAGTGAGTGTTCTAAGGAGATGGTGAAGCTATCAATGCAATCTAATGGAAGGCCAAATGAAAACCTATTTTGAGCCTAAAATGGTACCTAAAATGCAATGTTTGAGGACAATTGAGCAATTTAGAGTCTGGTTTGGACTGTAACAGTGAAGGAAGACTTGATTGAATTTGAAGACAAGTTGTGGACTTTCTGTTTTTGATAATGAGAAATTGTTTGTATTTTTTAGCAAATGTGTTGCAACAAATGTGGTACGACAGAGCAAATGCAGCTCATAGAATCGAATGCAGTTTAGGAGGTGTTGATTGCAACATAGTCTGGCGAATGCGGGTTGATGTTTATCAAATGCATCTCAAGTTACCGTATGTGGCAAATGCGGCTCTGTATGTTTCAAATACGGCTCATAAGAGCGAATGCGGCTCAGGATGACTTAAATGCGGCCCATCAGAGTGAATGCGGCTCGATATGTGGCGATTGCGATGCAACAGATTGATTGCGTCGTAATAGACAATTTTTTGGAAAAATCGAACACAGTTTTGCAGTTTTGACAAGTTTTTCTAGTTCAGATTTATGATTTTAAAATTGTTGAAGTCTATTTAAAAATAATTGGCAAACACATAAATTAAAATGTTAAGTGTATGTTCAAGTAGACTCACTCTTAATAGTCAAAAGGTCATTGTAACAATCACAACCCACAGCTTAAAATCACGTTGACTCACATAACCATGTCACCCCCTAGAGGGCGCCCGTGTTTTTGTCTTTTCTAGGTGCGTACTCAAGGTGACAGAAGTGGATATCGAATCCCCTGAGCAAACAATCTATGGTGATTATATGGTGAGTGTCTTGGGGGGAGATTCTTCCCTCCCCTTGCACTATGATTGAAACAACGTCTGGTTACTGATACGGCTGGCTTCTACACTATGGTTCTTAGTCAAGGTTTCCGTTCAACGTGACAAATGATAAAATCCCTCAGGAGACCTCCCAACCTTTAGAACAAAGGTTTTGGGGATGGTTATCTTGCAAATTGCCGTTGAATATGGGTTTCCCAAAAAATCACTTTTGATTATAGTGGGTTGGAAAACCTAGCTTTGGTTGTTCCCACTTAGGTCGTTCCCGTAGGGTGAGTACTTTTTCCTACTACAGCAGGCCTTCTAAGTGTTGTAATAAAACATGAAATGCATGAATGTAAAAATGGATAAGTTTGGCTTTTAGATCACCCAGTAAAGGGGAGAGCATATACCTATTATCCAAACAAGCACAGTAAACAAATGTTCAGTTTTAAACCCAAATGAAAGTTTTTTATTCTAAGTGAAGATATTGCTTCACAAAAACATGGGGTTTATTTTAATCCAAACAAAAGTAAAGTGTGGTGACTATCCTAGATTGATAAATTCCAAGTTAAGTTGCCTATCCTAGGATTGATAAATTTAGAATTAATTGTCTATCCTAGGGTTGGTTTATTTTAATCCACAAAAAAAAAAAAACATAAAACTGGCCGCGAATGCGTCGGATCCAGATTACAATTTAAAAAAAAAAATAAAATTTACCAGTCATTTGCGGTGCGGTATGGAAAATGTGGCTTGTCATATGTGTCACGTCAGATGCGGCTCTTAGAGTGTCAAATGTAGTGCATCAGATCATTTGCGTCGCACGCGAAGGCTAATGCGGCGCAATAGAGCGATTGTGTCGCACGCGAAGGCAAATGCGGCACAACAGAGCGATTGCATCACGAATGTGGCGTTCCGTACTTGTTCCTGCAAAAAAAAGAATTTGAGGCCGTACAAAACCTGCAAAAGGTGTATTAGATTGTCGGGTTCACCAATGTAATGACGATTAAATTCCTGCAAGATGGAATCACTTGATTAGTTGTACCTGCAAGTTAATAATATCACAGAATAAAATGCAAAGGAGAAAAACTAAAAATGGAAGAATACTGGAAAGGTCTCACCCATTTAATACTCCATGGCTTACTTCTATTGCACTTCCTCAAGCTTGCTGTGATAATATTGCCCTTAGATTTGTGAGCAAATTATATGTGTCTAGCCCTAGGAATGCCTTTGAAGGATTTGAAAAATAAACTAATGTGCAACTAACAATTCAATCCTAGCATGCAAATAGTAATAATAAAAGCCTAATATATAAGAATTCCTATAATAAAAATAGATTAAGCAATGATCCATCCAAAAATGAGATCAAGATTGTCATGTGATAGAAAATGCAATCTTGAATGGATGAACAAGGTGAGAGATTTGAAGAATGCCCTAGAATCAAAGGTCAAGATTAAATAAGACAACTCTCAATTAGGGTTAGGGAAAAATGCCCACATGTGTGAATAAGATTGAATTAAATAAATTAAATCAAGACTGAATGTGACAGTTGAGATGAAATTAGTAAAAATCAGAAGACAAGAGGATGAGATTTTAGAAAATCAGTAATTTTAGAAACTACTTGATTTGTAGAAGAATAATTCTATTTTGAATTAGTTCAAAATAGGGATTTTGTGAGGTAAGAAGTAATTGATTTTTGAAATTAATTACTAAATGAAGGATCGGTTAAGTATGTGAGATATTTTTAAATGATTTATTTTATTTAAAAATATAGAAGTGTCACATACAATAATTAAATAATTACAAATAATTATTTAATTTAGAAGAATTGGTTAATTAATTAAATAAATTAGCAAATCTATTTAATTAAGAGGATTTAGGAATTAGTGACATATTAAATAAATATATTTTAAATATATTTATTTAATAATTAGGAGGATATTTATGATAAGAATTAATTAAATAAATGAGACTTTATTTAATTGCAAGAAGACTTTAATCATTAGTGACATTATTACATAAATAAATAAGATTTATTTACTTAATAATTATGAAGAATGAGAGATTATGAATTAATTAAATAATTATAAATTATTTAATTAATAGTTGAATGTGGGCTAGAAACATAATTAAAAATGTTATAATCATGTTATGACGAAAGGTGGTAGAATAGTGGTCACAGACCTAAGTCATTTTTAGGTGTCTACAAGATCCATGAGATGCAAGCGATTCCATCGAATTATCATCAATGTCTAAATTTTTTATATGACAGACAAGAAATAACCATTCCAGTGGACCATAACAACACTTAGATTTGTTCTAACCTTAGAGAAACACATGACACCTTTGTCCCGCATAATAGAGAGGCTCTAGCTGTTTCAACTTCTAAACACAACGATCAAACAAGGGAATTGATAAGAGTTTTGGTACAAAACTTCAAATAAAGGATAATGGGGTGGGAGAATATTCACTATGTCTCTCTAACCTACCTGTGTCTCCAAGGTCACATGGTCAACCTACAGTGTCCACACAACAAGCTGCAACAACTTCCACGTCAGGACCACAAACTTCAATCGCCATCACCATGTTCAATGGGAAATTCATCAAGGCTAGCACTCAAGAAGCTAAAGAAGATAGAGCTATTCTCAATTGGCTCTATAAAGATGAGGATGAATCTATCCAACATGCCAAGTTGCCTACTGAGCAATATGGGAAGGGCTATACAATAATGTAATGAATGGGTTATGAAGGAACTAGCCCCATAGGCAAGGGAAAAGAAGGAATTGTAGAACCTATCCAACTGAAAACAACATATCCAAAAGATAAAACCAGATTTGGATATGGTGAAGATGCAAAAGAAGTGGTCCAAAAGAAATTTAATGAAGAGATAGCTGAGATAATTATGAGATTGCAGGATAATTTTGACACCGGTTCCAATGAGTATGAATGGGATACCATTTATAATGATGAATTCTAGAGAGACAAACAAGTGGATTCTATACAAAAATATATAGCCATGCTCACAAAAGGAGAAAGCTCAAGGCCTCTACTTGACTATGTACTTCAAAGCAACGATGCCTCGAGTGATGACGATTCAGTTCAAAGAGAGATGGATAATCAACAAGAGGATACCATCATAGATCTTCCCCATAGTGAGAATGATAACTGTGTCATGACCTTAACTGCCAGTGACCTCACCCAACCAGATGATCCCTTACCCTTGTTCCATCCCGAGCTCATTGATTGGGAAGAAACTGAACCCATCGATATCGCAATCTTCCCCGATGACGCAACCATTGTCAATTTTATTTGTTCATCCAAACCGAAAATAGGTTCCACTAGAGAATTGCATGATCAAAATCTTAATCAAGAGAGTGCCAAGTTTTTCAGCATGGTGAAAACCTAAAAAAGGTAGTATTAGATCATGAAAAGAGAAAAATAAAGAGCGTATCTGATGGTGAAAACCTTTGAAAGGCACTGGAAGATGGGAAACTTGACACTCTCCCTGAGCACTATCAGGAAAGATCTTCTATTTTGATAGAACCAATAGAAGCAATCAATATAGGCACTGTAGAAGAACCGAAGATCTTGGAACTTGCTGCATCACTGACAGAGGGAGAAGTCCCAAAATTCATAGAATTCCTAAAAGATAATCAAATCAACTTTGCATGGTCAAATGTAGATATGCTTGGATTGGATCCAAATCTTATCATTCACCATTTTTCCATTATGCCAGGGGAAAAACCTGTGAAACAAAAGCTCATAAAGATGCACCCACATGTTGCATTGTAGTCAAAGAGGAATTAAGAAGCTATTGGATGTAGGATTCATTCGGTCTATCAACTATGCAGAATGGATTTCCAACATTTTACCTGTGTTGAAACCGGATGGACGAATCAAAATTTGTACAAATTTTAGGGATCTAAACAAAGCGTGTCCAAAAGATGATTTCCCTCTGCCAAACATTGACACGATTGTGGATTTGACAGCTGGGCATGCTATGTATTCACTGATGGATGGATTTTTCGGGTATAATCAGATAAAGATTGCACCTGAAGATCAAGATAAGACCACATTCACTTGTCCCTGGGGTACATATTGTTGAAATGTAATGTCGTTCAGACTCAAAAATGTAGGAACGACCTATCAACGAGCAATGATTACAATTTTTCATGACATGATCCACACATTCATGGAGGATTATGTAGATGATCTCTTAGAAAAATAAAACACAAGGGAGGGAAATCTAGATATCTTATCTAAGATTTTTGTTAGAATGGAAAAATTTAAGGTCAAACTCAATCCCAAGAAATGTGTCTTTGGGGTTAAATCTGGAAAGCTCTTAGACTATATTGTGTTAGAAAAAGGAATAGAAGTAAATCCAATGAAGGTCCAAGCCATCCTAGAGATGCCACTGCCAAGGAACATCAGTCAAATGCAGTCATTACAAGGATGAATACAATCCATTAGGAGATTTATCGCACAACTAGCAGACAAGAGTTTGTCGTTCACACATCTCTTGCATAAAAATGTTTCGTTCAAATGGGAAAACAAGTGCGAAGCAACTTTCAACTAGATCAAGCATTATCTAGTGAGCGCACCAGTATTGATTCCACTAATGTAAGGAGAACCACTCATACTATATATTTCTGCCACAGAAGTATCCCTGGGGGCATTATTGGCACAAGAGGACATAATGGGAAAATAACGAGCAATAGATTACATCAATAGGACATTGACAAGCCATGAACTAAACCACACTTTCATTGAAAAGGATTGTTTGGAAGTAGTGTTTGCTTCCCAAAAGTTGTGGCACTATATGTTAGCTCATACAATCAAAATTGTGGCTAAAATTGATCCCTTAAAGTATCTTTTGAGCAAAGAAAACCTAACTGACAGGTTAGCTAAATGGGTGATGATCCTAAGTGAGTTTGACATTCACTTTGTGGATTGAAAGGAAATCAAAGGGTAGGTCATAGCGAATCAATTGGCAGAGGCACCTCTACAAATAGACCATCCAATGCACATCAAATTTCTCGACGCTGATGTGTTCACATCAATGACCAAGAAATCATGGACACTTTATTTTGATGGGTCCTATACACAACATGGCTCGGGGGCAGGAATTATTTTTGTCACGCCTAGACATACCATTCCAAAGTCTTATCGGTTGATATTTCCTTGCACAAATAACATAGCCGAGTATGAGGCACTACTCATTGGAATGAGAATTGCATTGGACTGGAAGATCATAGAGCCACAAGTTTTTGGTGACTCATAACGTGTCATTAATCAAATAAATGATGACTATCAGACTAAAGATGACAAGTTAATTCCTTACAAAAACATGGTTAATGATTTCAAGAAGTATTTTGTTGAGATCAAGTTCATGAAAATACCATGGATCGACAACAATGTTGCAGATGCCATGGCTACAATTGCATCACTACTACAATTATCAGAAAACCAAGCTTGATACGAATTCCTAGTGGAACAACTATTTTCCCCTGCTTATAACAATCCTGAAATGCAAATCATTTGTCACCTGACTGGTTCTGATTCCCTCTTATACGAAAAAGTCTATGCCTATCTGAAAGATACTATCCTAGCCTCGGATTTGTCCTAGAATCAAAAAAGAAATTTCATACGCCAATCTTCTCACTATACCTTAATTGTTGATACCTTATATCGACGTGGTCTTGATGGTACCCTCCTTAGATGTATTGAACGTGATGAATCTGAAAAGGCCTTACAAGAGGTTTATGGTGGTATTTGTGGGACTCATTCAAGTGGACTAACCTTAGCTAAGAAACTTGTTAGAATGGGTTACTATTGGCCAACCATGGAAAAGGAATCATTCACCTTTGTGAAGAAATGTCTGAAATATCAGATTCACAGAAATATCATCCACGCTCCAGCTGAAGAACTGCAACCCTTCACTACCACATGGCCTTTCGCTTAATGGGGACTAGATCTGGTTGGAAAAATCCACCCATCTTCATCAAATGAACACAAGTTCATAATCACGGCCACCGAGTATTTTACCAAGTGGATTGAAGTTGTTCCATTGACAACAGTCATCGGCAAAAAAATTTCATCTTTCATCCTGAATTATATCATATGTCAGTATGACATTCCTGATCCATTATCACGGATAATGGAAGGCCTTTTAAGAATCAAGATGTTGATGAAATTTGTGAAATAGTTCACATCCAACACAAGTTATCTACACCTTATTATCCACAGGGGAATGGCCAAGCAAAAGCTTCAAACAAAACAATTATGAAGATACTGAAGAAGATGGTGAATGATGTTGGTCGTGATTGGCATGTCCAGTTAAATCCAAATTTATGGGCATACAGAACTAGCATTCACATGCCGACAGGTTCCACCCAATACGCCTTGGTCTATGGAGTAAAAGAAATCTTGCCACTGGAAATTGAGATTCCCTTGCTTCGAGTCTCACTGAAGGGACTCATAACTGATGAGGACTACAGAGTTTCAAGATTGCAAGAACTGGAGCTACTTGATGAGAGATGACAAAGCGAAACCAATCACTTGAAGGGTTATCAACAAGTTATGTCCCACAACTACAATCATAGAGTCATACCACACACATTTCAAGTGGGCGACTTGGTCGTCAAAGAAAACCCTCGCAACCAATAAGATCGAGAGAAGAATGGAAATTTGGAGCCCAATTGGTTGGGTCCATTCGTCATAATTGCAGAATATGGTTCAAGGGCATATCATTTATCTATGCCAAAAGGATACCTACTTGAAGATCCAACCAATAGCATCAATCTAAAGAATTTATATGTTTAAAAGTACAAAAACAGTATAAAATCTACTGGAAAAATACAAAAATAGCATAAAAAGTCATGAAAAAATCCATAAAAATCAGAAAATGTCCTGAAAAAATTGTCATCAGGGTGAAAACTTGGCAAATAGGCATCCTTTTGATATACAAAAAAAAATCATGAAAAGAGAAGAAATCAAAAAAATCGTTGCCTTGATGAAAACCTAGCAAACAGGCGTCTTGATAACAACAAAAAAATCACAAAACATGAAAAAGTGCAATAAAAAAAAATGGTGAAAACCTGGCAAACATGCGCTATTTGTGATTTAGTTGGATCTTCCATCTATTAGGTCACATCTTGCATCGTTCATTCATAGCCATTTTTATGAACCCCAAATTCATCTCTTGCCATCACATCCGCATCATGCGCACAACATTTCCTTGGAACGATAAGGATTTCATCATGGCTTGATGATCATTTGTTTATATTCCAAGCAGTAGATCATGTCTAATCTAGAGTCAAAGTGCAAACTCGCTGGGGGCAATCAAATTTTGAACATTTTGGAAGACAAACGACAACATGTGTCAAGTATCAGAATAACAGATCAACAATCAAATATCCAATCAAGCCTGGTCAAAGCAGCTATGAGACATAAAACTGAACCAAACTGGATGATCATAATCTGAATAAAATGAATGAAACACTTAAAGCATAAGTTGAACTGTTGTTTTGAAATTTGATGACATCATTCTCTGGAGTGACTCAATGATGTATTGAACTAGAGTCATGAGGAAGGAATATGATTTTTCCTTGATTGTTGTCTGTAAGTTAATCATTATTGCTGTACAAATTTTTTGCGAGACATGGTTTACAAAAGTATCATTGATTACATTTCGGGATTTGCATAGGAAAAGGATTAACTTTTGTTTGTTTACGCAAGCGGTACTCAGGTCATCTTGGTTCAATTATACCTTGATGCTTGTATTAAATTGCTATATAAAAAAATCATAAAATTTATACTCAGTTCATTATCAGGGAAGATCTACCCTATGATGCTTGTACTAACTTTCAACATATCAAAAGACTCAATGATGACAATCAAGCATAAAATTGGTTCACAGAATGACAACAGTGTGTAGCTCATTTTGCATAGTCAAGGTTGCATGATTCATATAGATTGCATTCATTTTGCGGTTGTATAATAGCTTTTGGAGGTTGGCAAAGATACATATCTCTTTTGAAACAAAGATTGAGTACACTTGGACATTTACAAAAAAATCATTTTCACATCATTTTCATTATCATCATTAGTTGCATATCATTTTCATATCATCTTTTGCATTTCATTTTTACATCATTTGCATTATCATTTTCATATCATTTAATATTCATTTCATATCATTTTCATTTTCATGTCATTCATTTTATTTTCATATATCATTTTGCATTATCATTTGCATTATCATTGACATAATCATTTTTGCATGTATCATTTCATTTTCATTATCATTATCATTTTTAGTTTCATATCATTTTGCATTACCATCTTTGCATTATCATTGGCATATTATCATTTTCCATGTCATATTATAACATTATCCGTATTAGTCTCATGTCATTATCATTTTTACCAATAGATTCATATCATTTAGTGTTTATTTTCATGAAATTTTCATAAACATGTATCATTCATTTTTCATTTATATTTCACATTCATATCATATATCATCCATTTTTCATATTCATATAGATGTTCATTATCACATCATTTCACATCATTTTGCACATTCATATAGATGTTCATTATCTTTATACATCATTTTCACATCATCTTTTTGCATGTTCATTTTCATTAACACTTGCACATCATTTTTTATCTCATCATTTCGTTATCATTTAGCATATCATATTATCCATATCAATATCAATATCGTATAGTAACATCATTTTATAATTACCATGACATTTTCATTATCATTTTCATCTTGCATTTAACACATCCATATTATTACATCATTTTCATAACCATACATCGAAAAAGAATACGATACATCAATTGCATCCATTTCATCATTTTTTTGCATCCATAATCAATATATTTAACATACATCATAAAACATCATAAAATACATTCACATTTCATCATCATCACATCATAAGATAGATAGCATCATGCAAAAATCATCATACATAAACATGCATAATCATAAGCAACATGGCATATAGAAATTCATGCGCTAAAACAGGTTTTCAAATTTCTAAAAAAACCAAAAATTCATGCAAAATTCATCAAAAATTCACAAGGAAAAGTTTTTTCGATCTTACTGGAGGTCCATACGTGGCTGGTTGCTGATGACGTTGAACCCAATCGAATCTATGGTGCTCGTAATAGATCGACATATCAAATTTTTTCCTCTCGCAGAGCTTTGATTTCACCAAATGCAACTATTCAAATGACAAGGACTTTTACCTTTTTCCACCTTTTAAGGGGGTAAATAATTGGTAGGGTTATTTTTATTTTTCATCACGCAGCGTGATATTTCAAAAGATAAATCAACGAAGTAACTTCAAATCATTCAAAATCTTCAAATCATCATCAACATCTTCAAACTCACGATTTATCTCTCGAGGGGGCATATAGCATCATCAGTCAAATTTTTAAAGTCAAGGGCAAATTTTTTCTTTGAAGCAATGCGTAAAACACATCACTTCAAAGAGGGGCAAAATGTATACATCTAAAAATTGTCACATTAAATCAAGCCTGATAATTAATTAAATATGAATTATTTAATTAATCTTCTAAAGCCATCTACATATAAATAAATTTAATTATTTATTTATATCGTTCACTTTCTAATTCTTCTAATTTAATTAAATAAATAAGTTTATTTAATTATTACCATTTTCCATCTTTCTCTTAATTAATTAAAAAAATTCATAATTTATTTATATTAATTATCATAAGTTTGAATTTTAAATTCAAATAGGAGTATTCCTCTAAATTCCTTCTTCACTCCACATTTAATTAAATATTTTAAATATTTAATTAAACATTTTCCTCAATTCACACATAATTAAATATTCTAAATATTTAATTAAATTCCTTTTTCATCTCCCACACATAATTAAATATTAATTATTTAATTATGGATTTATCCTCAACTACCAACTAACTCCTCATAACTAAAATGGACAAATGACAACTTTCCTTCATTTTTTGAATGGAAAAGGTTGTGTAGGAGGAAATATTTCCCATCTTTTTCTCTAGCTTCCATCTTTTTTTCAAATTTTAAATCTTTCACTGTTCATCTTGACAGGCTTGATTTCAACCATCGATATTTGCCAACTAGGCTTTTGCCTCCAAAACTCTATAAATACAACCTCTTTGTGCTTTGAAAAGGATCTTTAAAATATTGAAAATATTAGATTTTGCATTCTAGTGAATATATCATTAGCATTATAGTTGCATTTATCCAACATTTAGCAATTTTATTAAGCATAGCATCTTATCTTTCATAGCACTTTAGTTTCATATCTTAGCTTAATCATCTCATATAATTTAGCAATAAAAATGCATGTTGCATAATCTCGTTCTCTAAGTTGTCATTCTACCAAGCTGATGTTTACACCAACTGAGAGCCAACAACTTACAACGAATCCTTGGAGATAGAGGACAATGAGATGTCTTTGAAGAAACTGTTGTATTTAGAGTTTGTTTGTCTTTAAATTAGATTTCTTCAATATAGTGTCACATTGGTGTGTTTGTTTATCTTTTTAATTAGTCCACTTATTCACACACACAAGTACGACAAACATTTATTTATATTTCAAGATTGAAAATGACAAAATCTTGATTATAGTTGTATATGTTGATGACATTATCTTTAGAGGAAATGAAAAGATGTGCAAGATGTTTATGGAAGAGATGCAAAAAGAATTTGAAATTTCTATGTTTGGCGAGATGTATTTATTTCTTGGGCTATAGATTAATCAAACAGAGAAAGGAATTTTTATTTCACAATCTAATTATGTGAGAGATGTTGAAAAGATTTGGGATGGACGGTTCCAAACCGGTAAATACTCCTATGGTGACTAGTTGCAAGTTGGGTAAAGATGATGATTCACCTAAGGTTGATCAGAGCAAGTATAGATCTATGATTGATGGACTATTGTATTTGACTGCTACTAGACCAAATATTATGCATGCGATTTGTCTTGTAGCTAGATTTCAAGAAGATCCGAGGAAACACATGTTACTGTAGTTAAAAGAATATTTAGATATTTGAATGGTACTCTAGATTATGGATTATGGTATCCTAAAGACACCGAATTTGCACTTAGTGCTTATACAGATATAGATTGGGCCGAAAGTATAGATGAAAAAATGAGTACAAGTGGTGGTGCATTCTTTCTTGGATGTAGATTGGTGGCATGGTTGAGTAAGAAGCAAGATTCAGTCTCTTTGTCTACTGCTGAAGATAAGTATATTGCTGCTTCATCTTGCTATACACAAGTTTTATGGATGAAATAGATATTGAAGGATATCACAGTGTTGTATGATGATCCTATTTCTATCTTTTGTGATAATACAAGTGTAATTAACATTTTGAGGAATCCTATTATGCACTCGAGAACAAAGCATATATCTATCACGTATCATTTCTTGAGAGAGAAGGTCATGGAGAATAAAGCCAAGCTTGAGTATTTTTCGACAAAGGATCAAATTACGGATATATTTAGAAAGGCTCTTCCTAAAGATACTTTTGAGTATCTCTAGGATAAGCTAGGGGTTATTACCCCTCCTTTTACAAACTAAGATGCATTTGGAGATGCATCAGTCTGATGGATTTAAGGTTCTAAAAAATGATCAAAGTATCAACATATTTTGCACAACGAAGTGATTATGAAATCATAAACAACTTCTTGAGAACTTCAACACATATCTTCGATCAACGATATTGCATGAATTTGAAGCTTTTTCTATGTACAAATGAAGGCTTCACATTAATACAACGAACAATCCAACATATTTGAGAATAAACTTTGACATGAGATGGTAACACTACTTTTATGAATTCATGTTATGTTTTCTCTTTTGATTTCATTCTTTGAGTTTTTTCTATGTAGTTTCATTTTGTGAGTAATGGGCATGAATCATAGCTTTTGTTTGAATTAGATTGGTTTTTATTCAAGCATATTTGATCTTATTGCATCACTCGATTTCCCCCTTACACAAGTTGACCAACTATTAATTGTTTTTTTATTGCTTTTCAATCAACATACTCAATGTCAAACTCACTCAAAATCATCACCCATTTTGTTAATCTACCTATGAGAGTTGGTTTATTAAGCATATACTTTAAAGGATCTATCTTTGCTATGAGATTTGTCTGAATATTTAACATGTAATGTCAGAGATTTTATGTGGAAAAAATGATATCAAGACATCTGTGCTCAGTAGAAGTGTAGTTAAGTTCATACCCACAAGTGTACGACTAATGTAGTATATAAATCTATTTTCCTTCTTCATCATTCTATGCTAAGAGAGCTCCCAATGTTGATGATGTAGCTCATATATATAGAATTAATGGTTTCTAGTCAATACGTGGCATTAGAATTGGTGGTGATAATAGGTACAATCCTTGAGTTGTTGAAAGGCTTGTTGATAGTGATCATTCCATTTGAAGGAACATCCTTTTGAAGCAAGTATTGAAAAGGATGACATTTGTCTGCTAACTGGGCAATGAACCTACAAATGATTGTATTTTTCCTTGTAGACTCCACAATTGTGTCAAATTAGATGGTGGTGTCATATCGATGATGGCTTTTACCTTTGTAGGATCAAACTCAATACCTCTATGAGAAACAATATATTCAAGGAGTTTTCTAGAAGTTACTCTAAAGATTTTTTTTTGGATTCAATCTAACTTTATATTATTCCAATCTGGTGAAAATATTATCAAGCACATCCAAATGAATATCTCTTGTGAGAGATTTTGCTAATAAGTCATCAACATACTCTTCCATAAGGGTATGCATCATATCATGGAAGATTGCAGTCATGGCCCTCTAATAAGTTGCTCCAAAATTTTTAAGGCCAAACAACATTATGTTCCAACAATAGGTACCCCAAGGAAAAGAAAAATTTATTTTGTGTTGACCCTTAGGAGCAATTTTAATTTGATTATAGCCAAAAAATCCATCCATGAGTGACAACATCTCATACCCATTTGTTAGATCTACTATGATATCGATGCTAGGTAAGGGGAAATCATCTTTAGGACAAGCTTTGTTTAAGTCCTTGAAGTCTATATAGATTCAAATTACTCATGTTTTTGTAACTGGAACGAGATTTTAAATCCATTTGACATAGTCTATAGTTCTGATAAAACCATCATCTAACAAATTTTTCAGTTTAGCCTTGACTAATAATGTAATCTACAGGTGCATCTTCCTTAGATTTTGCTTGAAAGGTTTCACATTTGGAAGAAGAGGCAAATGATGAAGGACTAACTCAAGGTCTAGTCTAGGCATGTCTGCATAAGACTAGGGGAAATTAATTTGTTGTTTGGATAAAAAGTTGATAAAACTTGGCCTTTTTGTCTCTGTCAAGGAAGCTACCAAGTGTGTAATCCCAAGATTCTCATTTGTACTGATATTGATGTCCTCTAATTTCTCTACCATAAGTGGATATTTCTCTTGACTGATAGAGAGTACATCCAACCTTCCATCCTTGGGTGCCCCAAAGAGGTTTTCACCCTTGGATACGTCCTTTATTTTTGTTTTTTCTTGTTCTATAGGTGCCTTTTGATTTTCACCAAGAGATCTATTCTTTTTCATCTTTTCACTTTTGCAATTGGAAGGAGTAGACCCACCGAAGTAGGTATCAGTGTCAAGGTCTATGGTAAATTTAGCTTTATGATCCCCTCGAGGTATACTCTCTTGAAGTTCTAAAGATTAGGATGATGTTTGATAGAAGTTGAACCTTAACTAGACTTATGAGTTATAGGTCCTACTGTTGATGGGATAATGAGAAAATATGAGGTCATGATGTTCAAAAGATAACTATGATTTGATCAAAATCTAGTTCATTTCTTGGTTTCAAAATACAAAGGTGAATTCCTATGATGCTGGATGATGAGCTTTTAGTCTACAGATACAATTTAATCTAGGCAAAGTAGGAAAGTGCTTAAAATGCAATACTAATTGCACAAATCTTTGGTCTCTATGTCAAATCATTGTGTGAATTAGGTCTGTAATTTGGATCCTCAGGAATAAACCCTAATTTTCCAATACAAACAGATGCATCAAGGAAATCTACAAATGTGGTACTGAAAGCAATAATTTTGTCACATAACAGTAACAGATGTGTGACTGAACATGACAATTGTGTGACAAAAACATATGTAGTACAAATCTAGATAGCTATGGTACCTTGGATTTTCTTAAGTTTTTTTGAACAATTATGTTACTGAAAGCTATAGTTGGAGTATAGATCTAGATAGTTGTGGCACTTTGGATTTTCTAAGTTTTGTATGAACAATTGTGTTACAAAAATCTACAATTATACTACATAAAACAATTATGATGCAGTTCTGCAATTGTGTCACAAAACACAGATGCAGTGCAAAAGTTAATAAATGTGTGACTCTGGTTTTTTGTTTTGAACAATTGCATTACAAAAAGTTAGAGATGCATAACTCTGGCTTTTTTCCCTAAAACCAAGTGTTCTAAGTGATTTTTTTTCATGTTTCATGTTTTCAATTTTGGATAGAATACTCATAAAGCACTCAGAATATGGAATTAACTGTTTGAATCTTGACTCTTGGTAAGCAAGGCTTAAGAGCCCAAGGCCAATGGTGTCACAGATACAACACAACTTGAAAATAGTTTGAAGACAAGCACAACTTAATTAATCAAAATAGGTTTGTAAACTTGATGAAGACTCACCACACTAAAGTGCTAATACTTTGTAAGATTGGATAGAAACACCTTTCTTATGAAAACAGATAGCTAAGCGTCTAGTGGCATAGGCCCAATATGGCAACAAACTCACCTTATTTCTCTCCCTAGGAGACTATAAATAGCCAACCCAAATATTTCTATATCTACTTAAGGGAGTATGTGGTGAGTAGCTTCACACATTGATACTTGTACATTGCACCACATCAAGTCACAATTGAATGACTCCAAGGCTTCTAATTAACAAAGGTGTTTAATGGGAGTCTATTGTTAGTAGAAAGCTCGTTCAATAGTGCCTAAGATTGGAGGGGTCTCCTCTTCTCTCCTCACCTATACATGTCTCGATGGGCAAAGGGTCACAAAGCTTGACTCAAACGACACAACTTTCCTTAAGGTACAACTTTCGCTCTCCCCCCTTTATATAGCCCGCTAGGAAATATGCTTGGGATTAGAACCTGAGGTGATGAGGCCCCTAGACAAGTCTCTCTACTTGAAATAAATGGTTATGGTTTTGATTTTGATCCCCAAGATCATTCTTAGAGGTCACGAGGGGAGAGCATACACAGAACAACCAAACCTCATGTGTGTACAAACAAATGCAAGTCAATAGTGCTTTTGATCTCTAAGGTCACACAAGGTGCAAGGAAAGAGCATACACAACTATTAACCTACCACCCACAGAAAATAGATTATATTTTTAAGACCAAATGAAAAGTTATCTGTTAGAAATCGAAGACACATAAGTTTTAGTTTTAGCCTTTGGCAAGCGAACCTCCATCAAAATAGTTAGTAATTTCAATGATGTATTTGTCACTATGCTACAAAAAATAAGATTAGTAGTTTCAAAATAATCTTTTCCAAATCGTAACCAAAAATCTACCAACAAATATTAATAACCAAAAAATAACTAGTCTATCATAATCAAAATTTCCTTGAAAAACATATTTTTGAAAATTTTATACCTTTTGATTCAACAGACAAATGCATCAATGTTTCTGACAGACGTGTCACAAAAATATATGTGACGTAGAGATCAGACAAATGTGTCAAATAAATTATTTCAGTGCGAAAACCAGACATATGTGTGATAGAACCTGCAAACACCAAAATTGCCAAAAGCACAAAAAAAAGAACCCAAAAATTATAATTGTAAGGTTAAGGTTTCATAAAATCAATTGTCAGTCCTTTGCAATAATCAGAAACAACAATTGTTAATGAAAAGCTAAAAAATTCCAATGTCAATCAATTGCGTTGTAGAAGTTAACGAATACATCAAAAAAATTTGCGCATGCGTCGCTGAATACAGATGCATCAAAAAAATTAACGAATGTGTTAGATAAAGATAAATGTTTTAGAATAATCAACGAATGCGTTGGAGAAACAAATATGTTATAATATGCCATAGATGTGTCACACTGCACTCATAGTTGCATTGTAGAACCTGTAATTATAAAAATTCATATTTTCTTATAAAATTTGTTAGCATTTCACGTCAAGTTCACCATTTGTACGACTAAAATCAGGAAAACAAGCAAGAATCATTAACAACAACCACACAAAACTATAAGATTCAAGTAATCCAATTCTAATCTAGCAATGAAGAACAAAGTGACATAAGATAACCAAGAAATTGAAACAAATCAAAGAATACCTTCTCACATCAACAATGAATCACCTCCATTGTTCTTCTCCATTTTTCTTTATAAGCCTTTATTGCTCTTAGAAATTATGTGTTCATAATTACAATAAGCTCAAGTAGATATTATAGAAAAATATCAAAGATTCATGATTACCCTTCAAATGGGAGTGAAGGTTGATTTTATAAAAAAAATCAATTTGGATGAATGGTCTAGATTCAAGGAAGAACTGAAAAGATTGATGATGGATATTTGATGAGAGGAATTGATTGATTAGTGTAATGTCCCTAATAGGAATTATACTAATTTTACCCTAAATTATCAATTTACCAATCAAACAATGGATTTAGAGGGTACCTTGGTTTGATTTAATTTCTGCAACAAGTTAAAGATCAATTACAATAATAACTTAACAAGTAGAGTATCATGATTAAACATTAATAAGTTCATAGTAATTTTTTTAATCCAACTATTACCTTACCCTAGGGAGGCTCAACCATGGGAGAGAATGGAAGAGAGTGACTCGATGGGGTGTCTTAGCCTCTCTAGGCCCAAGGCCATGTGGCACATGCCATTCATATGAGG
This sequence comes from Sequoiadendron giganteum, assembly GCA_007115665.2. Lineage (NCBI taxonomy): Eukaryota > Viridiplantae > Streptophyta > Pinopsida > Cupressales > Cupressaceae > Sequoiadendron > Sequoiadendron giganteum. Next base: position 376,905,067 of record CM021104.1, read on the forward strand.
TGGCCTACCTAGTGAGGAATCTAATTTATCTGTTATCCCCTCACCTTGCCAATCTTTTCCATTTACCTATGATTGATCTCCCCGTATTGTTACACCATGATAGGGGAGTGAGGTTACAAAAGGGTGTCTTAGTAGGCCAACTCTCCTAGGCCCAAAAGTAGTACCCCCTTGGCCCATGTGGGCTCATCTTGTCCCCCCGAGGTGGCGTACCTAGAAGAGGGCCCCATCACCGTACCCCTTTTGTAATTCTCCCTTCTCCCATCATGGTGAAGATATGTGCATAATAAACTAACCATATTCATATGAAAAATATATTAATTCACAATTCTAAAATCACAAGATAATTTATGCACTGGGATTTTGTGTTTGCTAGCCAATCTGTTTTTTAATGTGTATTCTTTTCAAACTCAATTCTCTCTTTTCAATCGCTTCTGTATTAAGAAGATATGACTTAAAGAGAGACAAATGGATTAAGATCAAATGAATAATTGCCAATAAAGATACACACACACATACTTATTTCTAATTGATATTAACTTATATCTATTTATATGTATTTATACATATAAATATAATTATATTAATCTTACTTCCTTTATTATGATCTTCATTTATTGATTCACGTTTTTGTTAGGTCTGCATATATCTCTTTATATCTGCATATTTTATCTTTTAGATCTCCACATTATATCCCTACTGATGTATATGTTTATCTTCCATACTTCATTATCCCTACTATTTGAAAGCAAATTTATTTATTATTCCTTAATGATTCCTTGTTTTCTAATACAAAAGATACTCCTTATTTGTTGCTTTATTATATTTTTGTTGCTTCTCTAAGTGTAGCTTTATTTCTCCTTCTAACATTTTGTTGCTTGACTAATAGATGTGCTTTCAGTAGGTAATAAATGTTCCTATATTCAATTTTTTTATTGATTTCCTATTCATTGATCCCTCACCAAATAAATGGATCTCCCCTACATATCTTTTATTTCTTGGAAGTAACACCCCTTCTTTATTAATGCCTTTTATTTGAAGAGTCACAACTATCATTTATTTCTTGGTTTGAAATCTTAATTAAATTTTAATTTAAATGTCTTTAATTTCAAGGGATCGTTGCCCTTAGAAGCACCCCACTAAATCCTTTCCTCTTACCAATATCATTGGTGCCTATTAATATTAACCTTTTGCTTTATGTGAATCGGTGCCTTTAGACTGAAGTGCTACCTTTCCATTTAATGGTTGCCCTTGGTAAGGAATATATAATCACAACTTTTGCCAGACTCTTGCCTTTTGTTATGGGATCGTTGCTTTTAGTTGCTGCTTTTTATATAGGTATTTTTTATGTTTATATATATTTTATGATTGTTATTTATTGTTAATGTATTTATTTTTATATTAGTTTTATGTATATATATTTATAATATATATTATAATAATATTAAATTGTTAATATTTATAATATTTACGCCGAAGGCGTGTATCTATTTGAGCTTGAGAAGCTCATTTTACCTATCGACGGTGCAGAGTTGTTCTCAGGGCATGGTTGAAGGTTGAACGCATCTCAGTCGTTCATCATTTTTCACTTTTTTTTTGTTGTTTTCCCTGTCGCTATCTGTCTCTATATCGTTTGAGTTGGAGAAGAAGCACAAACTTAGGGAAACTTTTCTTTGTGAGATTAGACTCAGACGGGAACCTGTGAGTTTACATGGCGAAACCCATAAGAGGAATAATGGGAAGCAATCCTCAGGAATAAGCGGTGGACGAGTTGTTCCCTTCATGCTTCAACTGTAGTTTCCCTTTTGTTTGTGGTTTATACGGTGTTTGCTCCAGTGGCTAGTGCACATGGCCTGCCACCATGTTTACCATGCGAGATCCATTTCAACCAGATGCAGGGTGCTCACCTTTGTGTCCTCTCAGCTTGATTTGCAAAGGATCGACAATGGTGGAAGTGAAGGGCCTCTGAAGGAAAAAAATATTATGAAGTAGAAAACTTGAAATAAAACAAATGCATGAATAAATATCAAAACAATGCCCAATAGCCATTCTTGTGACATTCAAGGTCCAGAAGAAGGGGACGATTTATTTATACTGATATCTGTTCAAGACAACTAAGATATTGGTTTAGAGAGTTTTCAATACATATGCTAACAAAAATTTGTTATACTATTACATGAGACAAAAGGAAAATGTATAATTTGTCCTCTTCTTGCATGCAATCAAACAAAGTGCATTACACAATTTATTGATTGCAATCAAGTAATTGTTTGTGTGAATTTTTCGATGATAATATTTGATTTTTGCATGTTTATTTATCTTGTTATGTCGAAGGCGTGTCCTATTTGAGAATGCCAAGCTAATTATTGAAATCAATGGTCAAAAGATTAGCAAAAGTAATGCAAGACGATTAAAAAAATCTCATCCGTTGAATGTTTCTCACCAGATTTTTAACCCTTGTTGTTTTCCGTCCGTTATTGCCTGTCATTTTTCGTCAATTTGTCAAATTTTTTTTCGTTGCCGACGAAATCATTGTTCCACCGTTTTCCCCCGTTTCTCGTCGGTTCACCGATTTACAATGAAATCGGTTTTGATCTTGACAACTGCGAATTCAATTATTGCTGGTGAAAAACCTTGAAAGAAATTGGTGTAAGTGTTTCTAGGGTTTGTGGCATATAATATTTCTTATATTTTCACAAGATCACTAGCCACTAAAATTTATATACGTGCTTCACAACAAAATCAACCCTATCTCCTAAGTAAACCTCCACATGATAAGGCTTTAGAGTATTTTCTCATATTATATATACCTTCTCATGAGCTTTATCTAAGCTAATCTGAGTGTTTTTTTTTTAATAATATTTAATAGTTTATATAATATAAAATAATAAATATGAATATAATATAATTTTTTATATAAAATAAATATATAATTGGATAACAAATATATATGTATTTAAATATATATTTTTTTAAACAATTTATATTATATAAAATATAATTTTTTAAAATTATTTTATATAGTATAAAATATTTTTTTATCAAAATATTATATTTTAAATATTTATGTTGATATATATATGTTATTTAATTATATATTTATTTTATATAAAAAATCTATTATAATTATATTTATTATTTATATTATATAAAATATAAAATATAATATAATATGTAATGAAGACATACAATATATAATTTTAACATAAAGATTGTGATAGAGGCAAGAGAGCAAAGGGTAGATAATAAGAGAGAGAGAGGGGGAGGGAGACAGAGCTAGAGAAGGATAAAGAAGTGGAGAGAGAAAAGGGGAAGCATAGTGAGAGAGGGAAAATAAAGAATGGAAATGAGATATACAAAGAGAGTGAGAAAGAATGATATAGTGATAGAGGAAGAGAGGAAGATAGAGAGGAGGTTGATAGAGACAGGGGAAGAGAGAAAGAGAGATAATGAGATATAGAGGTAGAGAGATAGACAAAAGATGGAGAGATAAAAATAAGTGGAGATAGAGAAAGAGATAGGGAAAGAAACAAAGACAAAGAGGAAGAGAAATATATATTGAAAGAAAGAGAAAGACAAAGAAGAAGTGAGAAAGAGAGAGCATAAATGAGAGGGATAGGCAAGGGGAGAGGGGGGGATAGAGGTAGACAAGAGAAGATATAGGAAGAACATAAAGAGGGGAGAAAACTACAAGGATAAAGAGTGGAGATATATCAAAATTACAATGATTGAGAATTGACAAGAATGTAAAATGATAGAAATATTATTATCACATGCATGTTAGTTTTTCTATTAGTTGATATTTTAATTTACTAAGTGTAACATTGTTTATACTACGACTTATAATATTAATAATCTAACATAATTTGAAGGAGATATATTAATAATAATATTATAATATAATAGTAAATACATTAAAATATAAATATTAATATAATAAAAATAAAATAATAATTATAATATACTAGGATAATAATAATAATATATCAAAAAAATAATTTCTAAATGACCTACCAATTGACCTCATGTATCCACAAATGTATTAAAAAAAATCATTTATTTTTCTAATTGACCTTCCACACCTCTTCGGCATACCCATTGCACACCAAGGTGCGATTGCTAGTTATTTTGTTATTAACTATTTGCATGATTCTTGTTAGGGGAATTGATTGAGAAAACTTGAGTGGTAATAGACTGAATTAATTGAATAGAGAACTAGAAGTGAGTGGGAGTGAATGAATTGATTGAGTGGTCTGAAATTGATTAGTTAACTATTTGCATGATTCTCTTAGGGGAATTGATTGAGAAAACTTGAGTGGTAATAGACTAAATTAATTTATTAGAGAACTCCAAGTGAGTGGGAGTGAAGTGAATTGATTGAGAAGTGGATTGAAATTGATTAGTTAGTGGACTGAGAGTAATCATGAGGTTTAATAATTAATTAAATTAATTAATCATAAAATTAGACAAATAAATAAATAATGTTAAGGAATTAAAAGATAATTAAATAATTAAAATAATTATTCAATTTAAGAAAGGCTAATGGATAATTAAATAAATATAATAATTTATTTAATTAACTTAGAAAAATAAAGATAATTGGAGACGTAATTTATTTAATTAATCAAGAAATAATAATATTGAAGTGAAATAATTAAATCATTGATAATTATTTAATCATTGGGATAAGATGAATCATGCTAGGACAATTTTGAGTATCTACAAAAACTATTTAGATCTAAAACAAAAATTAAAAAATCAAAGCTTGAGGCCAAACCTAGCAGGTGTAGAAAATGTTGGTGTCATCAATTTATATAGAAGAATTAAAAACACCTCCTCTCAAATCTATGGTGTGAAGTGCGGCCCTACTCTAGTGCGGCCCTAATCTATACAAGTGTGGCCCTAAACCTGAAATAGTGACCTAGAACCTAAGGTGTCAGAGATCTATTTGCCTATAATATAAATATTTAGATTAGGTGTTGCTAAAATGCACCAATAGAGTTGAGTATCAAGAGGGAGAATCCATGTTTTGGCTTGATTATAGTCATGCTCTATTAGACCGATTCAAAGGTGTTTGAAATGTTTACAGATATGCTTGATTCGATGGTGTTTAAAATGTTCAAAGATATGCCTGATTCAATGATGTTTGAAATTTTCAAAGATATGCTAGAGCCATGATAGAGTGATGTAAAACAGAATGCTAAATGCTTTTATCACTATGCTCCTTGGTATTTTCTTTGCTTAGTCATTTACTCTTTCTTGCCTCTTATTTAGAATGACCTAGGATTATCCTTTATATACACAACCTTAGATGCTCGAATCAAGCCCAAATAGTGTGTATGTCAACAAGGTATAACGGTTAGGATCATGAACTGTCAGCCCAAAAGACGGTAAACGACAATTTGGATTTGGGGATTAGGGTGAAATCAACATATGCACAAATAGAGCCAAATTGAACATTAGATATTGTAAACAGGTGAAAGCCCAAATCAAGTTCGGAACAGGCAAGGATGTCCTTTTCACCTCTACAATTATACATTCTCAATGTCAAGCATTCCCTTACAAATATTGGTATCCTTGAATATTCAAGGAACGCCAAACCATAGAATACTTTAAGGATTCCCAGTTGCCGGCGTTAACCTTTCAGGAATATACATGATTCAGGAAATGCGCCATACTTTGTAGCATCAAATTATAATTAATCCACGAAAACCAGAAACCCACTTGAGAATATGCTTCGAGGAAACAAGTACAATTTACTCTTTGGAGTAAGAAAGATCTCAAGAAGCAAAACTAGCAGCAATTTCCAGGCCTACCAAATCTGGAAGCAGACCAAACCCACATGTCCTGTTTTCTTTGATGATGATCTGTATCATAAGAAAAAATACTAGAGAAGCTTTTCACTAAATAGAATATGCATCCCCGATCTTAGATGCCAGGTCTGAAGGTATTTAACCAAAGTGATTTGCACTCAGCAAGCCACATTGCTGGGATTGGTAGACAGCAGCTCAAATGGATCTCTTGTAAGCAACATGAAAACCTACAAATCGATCAGTGAATCAAGGAATTTGGTAAGTCCTTGCAAACTTATCAAGATCCGATTAAGTTGCATTTTCAAAAATCCACTATAGGGGGAGGACCCAGTCATTGTACACCCTAATTTTGTATTTCTCAAAATTCTACTTGAAAATTTCAAATCACTCCCATTTTTTTACAGTAGCTTACTTGGCGAGTCCCCTGCTTATAACTTAAGTTTCAGGACCACATCATCAAATATGATGCCACATCAGCATGCATTTGTTGAGGTGTCCAAAAAGACTCTAAAAAAAGACTGATAGTTGTGCACTAAATCACGCTTCGTTAGTATGCTGATATGGCATCACAAGATTTGTTGCTTTTTAGATCTAAGAAATTCATTTCATTCAATTATGAGCACTCGTCATCAACACTAGCAACTTTAGAGTCATAATTATTGGTGTAATATTGTTAAAAATATTGAACATTAAATCAACAAATACTATAACAACTATTGAAACGATGCTCAACTACTGGATCCTCTCCTTTAGTATCATATGGCCCATATATCATTAAAAATGGAAAGAAAACATCAATCCGTATACCTACTATTTTTGGGCAGCTTTCATTTGTTAAAATGTTGCAGTTATTCTACAGAAGTAGATCAGTTTAAATGGCTGTCATAGATAAAGTTGGGTTTTCTGGTAGAGGCATCAAGCTTAAAAAAGATTAACATGAAATCGAAAACTATAAACTTGCGTATCTTGTTCCAAAATTTTATTATAGTTGAACTCGTTCAAATATAATCTAGGTAACCCATCTGCCACAGGGTATTGGGAGACAGCTTCGATATGGGGCCTCGCAGAGACTTGTGCTAAAGGGCCGGCCTTCAGAAAATCACACCACTAAGGCAAGAACATTAAGAGATACAAAATGCAAGCCTCAGTTAAAACAATGTCACAGTTTTGGGTTTCAAATGTTTTAAGGCTGCTAAGCAACAACTAAATTATACAGATTGGAGGAACCTTTACAAATGAACAAGAAAATATGTCAGAGACTAAAGCCAAAACAATTTCCAGAGGCAACCGGAGATCCTCCATTTTTCAAAAACTCTTGTAGAGAATAAAGCTTGAACTCAAGCTTTCAAACCTGATCATGCATAGTAGAACCTATATGCCTTAATTCTTAATTCACAGGATGTGTACCAATAAGAATTAAAGAAACGAAAGCGTTTGGAGAAACTCGGATATTGGAGAACAGGTAAGCAATACAAATTAAACCAGATATGTTCAAATAGTGTAAGTAATGCAGACAATTCAGAAAGAACTTATGAAAGCAACCTACTTTGTTCAATCATGTAGTTTGAACTCATATATGTAAATTGTGCCTGATGGCATCTCATTCAGCAATGTCACCTTGCTTGAATTTACTGGTTTAACTCACAAGTCATTAATAGATATACAATAAACAAGATGATAAGAGAGGAAAGGAATGACAGAGAAATTCATCTTGCAATATGACTATGCTTTACAGAACTTGCTTGAATGAGTACAGTTGACAGCTGCCTGATAATTGGTAAGATACAACCATCGTTCAGCCTCAAAGACGTGATGTAGAAATTAACTGTCTGAAAATTAGTTTCCATAAATTGAACGACAAAAAAAGAAGCCGTGTTCTCAGAAGCATATCACGCTGAAAACCAACAGTCCTGATTGAATTAGACAAGCATTATGAATACTTTATCCAATCTAACTTTTATAACGATGATTTAATCAGATATCCAATTTTTTTCACTCTTATCAATCTTTTTCTTTTTTTTTGTTTGATAGCTCATATCTTCCGTATATATACACACAGAAATAAAATCCTAGACATAATTTAATGGTATCTGTAAAAAAGTTCAATATATTAAGATTTTTGTGCAATTTACAACCTTGGCTCAGATTCATATGAGAGAATATCCAAGAACCGTATATATGTCCCAGAAATGATTTCCGCTCACATTATAAAGCCTCTACAATTGCAAGACTGCGGAAAGACACTACTCTCGGTGTATAACAATTTACTGTGTATGGACAGAGACGATAAACATAGAAATGCCTGGCAGACATTCAGTCGCTTGTCTAGCAGTGTCGTATGTCATGTGCAAGGAACCACGCCTTCCACAATCATTTCGGGCTAAAATTTTCTTGCGGCTTTGTTGACATTCGTTTAAGAAATTCATAAGTTGTAATCATGGTGGTTGCTGACATGGACATGCTAGCCCATCTAGGTCCCAAGCCTCTATAACAAGCAGTCCACCCACCTTCCTTCATAAGATTTCTTACAGTTTGGGCTATGGTGGGTCTTCTATTTTCTTCGCCTTCAAGGACTTGCAACCTAGTTTTAATGGTATCTAGCGGCGTTGTTACAATGGCTGAAACCCCTCCGGCCAATGCAGCACTCAATCCTTGAACTGCAACCACCAATTTTGAGCCCGGGCCTGGGTCAATGCATTCCTTGATCCGCCCATCCTTCCTGCTGCAGTAACCAAGGTTGTCCCACACTGTTCTCTGTACAACGCAATAGGAAGCCCACCAGAGTGCATTGGAAGGAGCATAGGTGAGAATTGACATTCCAAAGCCTCTGTATAGACCCCTCAAGCCCTCTGTCTTGAGAACAATCCTAAAAGCATCTATACCATTCGCATAGCATGTGGAAGCCGGAGAAAAGCCACGGGTACCCTGTACCATTAGCCTCTGGCTGATAACATCCACAGGGGTCCAAACTAATTGGGCTGCCACAGATGCACTGAGCCCAGCAGCAGCATTGGCAACAGCTGCTGCTGTGGGCTCAGAAAACCCCAATTTCACACTTGCTGTTCCCACGGTGCTCTTCGTGATTTCTAGTGCACTCATGTATAGGGCCCTTGCAGGAATGGTACCCATCAATGATGTACCCAAGCCGCGGTAGAGACCACAGAAACCCTCATGCTTGAGTATGTTCAATCCGAGACTAATAGAAGTGCTTGGGGTTTGCGTGACCTGCTGCCTAGTTTTAAGAACAACCACAGGGTATAGAGTGACAGACACACCTGAGAAAAGAGCTGCTCCCAGGAAGAAGAACTTGGATTTATCAAGCATTTGCCAATCAATATCTTCAGGCAATCTTACATCCGGTTCTGACTCCTCTGAAGCGCTCAGACTCATTTTCTTTGTCACCTTGAATCACTGTTGGTGACCTACAAATACATATTTACATAAACTGCATCTACTACTCATTCATGAAGCAATAAATGCCATCATATAGAAGAAAAGCTCTGACCTAAACTACCATATATTCAGCATTCTTGAAACAAAATATTCCAAAGTTCTGCAATACTTTTCCACCTCGACACCCAACAAAGAAAGGAAATGCACTGAATTCAAAAAACAAGGCGCAGTTTCGCTGATCCTTGAATTCTTTTAAAGATTCAAACAAATATGACATAAAAAGCTAATTCACAAACGCTCACACAGATCGGTGACACGTTTCTCTGTGCCCGAAACTCTCACCTAAAAACCAGTGACAAGCGACAACAATTGCATTTAGACCCTAAGGCCTATAAGTAACTTTACTTGAAACTCACTTAAAATTTCCCCAATTCTTTAGCTTGAAACCCAAATCAGTATTCCGCATGTTCAATTCTTTTGCTTGAAACCCAAATCAAAATTTCCTCTTCCAATTTTCTTTTGCCAGTGCTCAATACATTGATTTGAAACCCCATACTGCCCACTGGATTTATTTTCTGTACTAAAAACCCATATCAGTTTTTTACATTATTATTCAGAACCAAATCAGTGCCCCAGCGTTTGTCCTGACCTCCAAATCCAACAAAATTTCTACATCCACTTACCCAACACAAGTTCAAATCATCTCCTACGCAAAAAGAATCCCGCGAATGAAAATAAGTTAGTTATTCAGACCCCAAAGAATCCCATCTGACCCAAGATCCTGCGAAGATGTCTTATCCAGAACTTGTTTGCAAAAATTTCTGTGTAGGCCACACCTCCAGGGCCTACGAGGTGGGTTACCCTCTGAACCTTCTTCCCCCTAGTACATATCTATGTCGTTTTCTTCAACACATCCTCCAGTGCCCATTTCCGAACCAAAATCCATCCTCCTACCTTGATGGAGACCGAACAATAGTTATATATGTATCCCTTCGGTTATAGTGCCCAACAGATAAGTGATGACATGGCAGCGTCAGAATGGTGACAGTCTGCCCAAAACCACAGATTCCCACATGGCCTTCCTCCACCGACGGCTGCCAGTAACAGTTTAATTTATTTAAGTTTATGTGGGCGTGTACATAGTTTTTAATACAATGGGTGCGAGCCCTAGATCTCAATTTACTGAAAAAGAAAAAGAAAAAATGGTACACATTTCTCAAGTTATTAAATATGATAGCCCATTGATTATTTTATGGTCTTATTAATGCAAGACAAAAGTATTTACAATACCATGGGAGAGGGAGAATAATACTTGTTATTGGTGGCTGATACATAATTTTGTATATTAAAGATATTTTGTTGTTATTGTTGCTTGTGAGTGGCCATCTTAAATTTGAATGTGAACTTTTTAGGATAAGGGATAAGGTCTCCTTTTATATTGTAATCTTACTAGTGTATATATAATAATAATATATATACTAGCATATATATAATAATATATATATGTTAGTAGTATTCGTAACATAATATGGAAGACAAAATTATTAGGGTTAGGGTTGAGGTTAGCATTAGGAATAGGATTAGGGTTACAATTAGAAATATAAATTGCTTCACAGGTAGGGTTAGGATTAGAGTTAGGGTTTGAAAGTATGATTAGGGTTAAGATTTGAGATATGATTAGGGTTAGAGATAAAATTAGGATTACGTTTGGGGTTACTGTTAGTATTAGGATTAGGGTTAAAAATATAATTAGAATTAGGGTTAGGATTACAATTAGGATTAAGGTTATGGTTAGATATATAATTAGCATTAGGGTTAGGAATAGTGTTAATATTATTATTAGGGTTACGATTACAGATAAAATTAGGATTAAGGTTGGGGTTAATGTTAGTATTGGGATTAGGGTTACGATTACGGTTAGGTTTAGTTTTAGGGTTGGGGTTAGCATAACTATGAGTAAATTATAGTTAGTGTAGTGATAGAATTAGACTCCAAGTTGGGTGAGAGATAGAGTGAGGATTAGAGTTGGGATTAGTGTTAGGATTAGGGTTATGGTTAGCATTAGATTTAAGCATATAGTTAGCAATAGAATTAGGATTAGGGTTGGGGTTATTGTTACTATTAGGATAATGGTTAGGGTTAGGGTTAGATTTATAGATAGAATTAGGGTTTGAGTTAGGGTTAAAGATAGGATTAGGGTTAGTTGTATGGTTATGGTTAGGTTTAGTCTTAGGGTGAGATATGAAATAATGATTATGGCTACAAATTTTAGATAAAATCAAGGTAAGAGTTTTAATAATAGTTAAAAGTTATGATTTTTATATCTTTATATGCTATGGTTAGGGTTTAAATTAGGGTTACCATTGGCATTACAGTTAGAATTATAATTAGGGTTATGGTTAAGGTAAGGGTTACAATTAGGGTTTGGGTTAGTGTTAGAGATTGAATTAGGGTTAGGGTTAGGGTTTGAATTAGAGGTAGAGTTTGGGTTAGGGTTAGGGTTAATATTAGGGTTATGGTTAAGTTAGGGTTAGTGTCACGAATAGGGTTGCAATTATAATTAGTGTTTTTTATAGAATTAGGGTGGGTTAGAAATAGTGTTAGTGTTAGGGTTAGGGTTGAGGTTACAATTAAAATTAGTGTTAGATTTAGAATTATGGTTAGTGTTAGAGTTATAGATAGAATTATATTTAATATTTGAATTAGAATTATTGTGAGTGTTAAGGTTAGGGTTAGGGTTAGGGTTAGGATTAGAGTTGTAATTATAGTTAAAATTAGGGTTAGAGTTAGGGTTCCAATTAGAATTAGTTTTAGTTGTAGAATTATGGTGAGTTAAAAATAGTGTTAGAGTTAGGGTTAGGATTAGGGTTATAATTAGAATTATTGTTAATTTTAGAATTAGGGTTAGTGCTAAGATTAGAGATAAAATTAGAGTTATGGTTCAAGTTAGAGTTATTGAGAGTGTTAGAGGTAGGGTTAGAGTTAGATTAAGAGTAAGGATTAAGGTTACAATTAGAATTAGTTTTAGTTTTAGAATTAAGATAAGTTTTAGGGTTTAATTCCAATCTCAACCTTAATTATAGTCCCAACCCTTATCCTACTTGTAACATTAACTATAACTATAACCCTAATTATAATTTTAACTCAATCATAATTCTAACCCTATTCATAATCCTAATTCTAATAGAAACCTTAATTCTAACTTTAGGGTGTGTGCATCAATCTGTGACATAAAAATGGCTCATAAGATGCCACTTTTTTCTGAAATCAACAAAGTTTGATGTGCACGAGAAAATGAAGATAGTTACACTCAAAATTTTAAGATGCAACAAGAACAAGAGTTGAAGTGCTCTGAGTCTACTTTCTAAGCTACTAATCTTTTTTGAAAATAATGAAGATTAAAGGTTTCAAAAAGGGGGGGCAAAACAAGTCTTGTTTTATATAAAAAAAATAGCATAGCATCTGAGGGCCCCCCTTTTTTATTAACTTTTTTTAGAATTTTTAAAATCTCAACAATGAAAACTAGCTAACACCATGTAGTTTATCCCCATTCTTTCGGCTATTTTTTTTTAATGAACATATAATATTTTATGAATTTTCAAACTAGACACATCCTGAAAAGCTGAAATTTGAGCGTGCTCCCCCTTAAATTTTTTGAAAACTAATCGAAAATCAATTTTTTTCATTACATGTAGAATGGAGTCTAGTTTTAAAAAATGTAATTTGTTTTAAGATTTGATGAACGATTAAAAAGCTATCCTAAAACTAGCACATGTTGGTTTTTGACAAAAATAGAGGCAATAACAAGAGAAGTTATGGATGAAAACCTTAACATAATCAAAATATTAAAAAAAAAATGGTTCTATAGGTAAGAGAGAGCCTAACATCATCACCATTTTTTTTATACTTGCATTGAAAGATGTGTAAACCTGACAGTTAATACAATAAAAAATATGTTAAAATTTGGTACCCTCCTAAGAAAGCCACATCCATAAGCAACTCATTTGGCGAGCACCAAATTTGGCACTCTCCAAATGAGCTACATTGACAAAAAATAACCTTGCTTTCTCTTTGTGTCTCTCTCCACCACTTCGATAACACTTAGAGTTTTTGGTTTACAATTGTTGATGGATAGTTGAAACCTTTCACTCTCTCTTTGCCTCCTTCCCTCTTAACCAATATGTACCCATTCTCTCTCAACCCTCTCTAGGTTTCTCCTACACTCTCTACCTTATCTTCCATCCTTAGGGTTTAAGGTATAGGGTTGAGGGTTTAATGTATAAGATAACTCCCCCTCCCAGGTCTCTTCCTCCCTCTATCCATCACATCCCCCTCTCTCAAGTCTCTCCCTCCCTCTATCCCTCCCACCCCTCACTCTCAAGTCTCTCCCTCGCTCTATCCCTCCCACCCTATATCTCTTAGATTCTCTCACACCCTCTCTCCTTCTCTCAAGTCTCTCCATCCCACCCTAACTAGACAACTCTCTCTCCCTCACATGTTTCTCTCTCTCAAGTATCTCCCACTCCCTCTCTCTCTCAGGTCTCTCCCTCAAAATATCCCTCCCACCTACTCTCCCTCTCTTAGGTCTCTCCCCCCACCCTAACTTGATAACTCTCTCTCTCTCTCTCTCTCTCTCTCTCTCTCCCCTCTCAAGTCTCTCTCTCAAGTCTCACTCCCTCCCACCTTACCTAGACTACTCTCTCTCACTCCAACACCCTCTCTCTCACTCCCTCTCTCTTAGGTCTCTCCCTCAAAATATCCCTCCCACCCCCTCTCCCTCTCTCAAGTCTCTCCCTCCCATCCTAACTAGATAACTCTCTTTCTTCGACATTAGTCTCTCTCTCTCTCTCTCAAGTCTCACTCCCTCCACCCTAGCTAGACAAACCTCTCTCACTCAAACCCCTTCTTTCAGACTCCCTCTCTCTCTCTCTTAGGTATTTCTCTCTCTCTCTCTCTCTCTCTCTCTCTCTCTCTCATTCCAACTCCCTCTCTCAAGTCTTTATCTTTCTCTCTCCCTCTCATATATCTCTCTCTCAAGTATCTCTCTCTTAGGTCTCTCTCTCAAGTGTCTCCCACTCCCTCTCTCTCAAGTCTCTCCCTCAAAATATCCCTCTTAACCCCTCTCCTTTGCTCAAGTATTTCCCCTCACCCTAACTAGATAAATATCTCTCCCCCTCTCAAGTATCTCTCCAATAGGTCTCACTCCCTCCCACCCTACCTAGACAACTCTCTCTCACTCCAACTCCCTCTCTCACACTCCCTCTATCTCCCTCTCTCCCTCTCAGGTCTTTATCTCTCTCACACTCAAACTCCCTCTCTTAGGTCTTTATCTTTCTCTCTCCCTCTCATCTCTCTCTCTCTCTCTCTCTCTCTCTCTCAAGTCTCTCCCACTTATGGTTGAGGGTTTAATGTATAGTGTAGAGGGTAGAGGTATTATGATTTAAGGGTTGAGGGTTGAGGTATTATAGTTTAAGGGTTGATGGATTAAGGTTTAAGGGATAGTGTTGAGGAATTAGGGTTGAGGGTTTAATGTGTAGGGTAGAGAATAGAGGGTAGATGGTTTATGGTTTAAGGTATAGGGTTGACATATTAGGGTCAAGGGTTTCAGGTTTAGAGTTTAAGGGATGAGGGTTGAGGTATTAGGGTTTAAGGTATAGGGTCGAGGGATTATGTTTGAGGGTTTAACATTTGAGGGTTTAAGGGTTGAAAATTGAGGGATTAGGGTTGAAGGTATAGGGTTGATGGATTAGGGTTGAGGGTTTCATGTATAGGGTTGAGGGTTTAATTGATAGGGTAGAGGATTGAGGGTTGAGGTATTAGGGTTTAAGGGTTGAGGGTTCAAGGTTGAGGGTTTAAGGGTGAGGGTTGAGGAATTAGGGTTAAATGGTTGAGGGTTTAAGGTATAGGGTTGAGGGTTTAATGTATAAGGTATAGGGTAGAGTGTTTCAAGGGTTGAGGTATTAGCGTTTAAGGGTTGAGGGTTTAAGGTTTGAGGGATTAGGGTCGAGGGTTTAATGGATAAGGTAGAGGGTTAAGGGTTGAGGGTTGAGGGTTGAGGTGTTATGCTTTAAGGGTTGATGGTTTAAGGTTTGAGGTATGAGGGATTAGGGTTTAAGGTATAGGGTAGAGGGTTTAATTGATGGGGTAGAGGATAGAGGGTAGAGGATTGAGGGTTGAGGTATTACAGTTTAAGGGTTGAGGGTTTAAGGTTTGAGGATTCAAGGATTAAGTTGAGAAACTAGGGTTGAGGGTTTAATTGATAGGGTAGAGGGTAGAGGTATTAGGGTTTAAGGGTTGAGGGTTGGAGGTTGAGGGTTTAAGGGTTGAGGGTTGAGGGATTAGGGTTTAAGGGTTGAGGGTTTAAGGTATAGGTTGAGGGATTAGGGTTGAGGGTTTAATGTACATAGGGTAGAGGGTAGAGGGTTGAGGTATTACAATTTAAGGGTTAAGGGTTTAAGGTTTGAGGATTGAGGGATTAAGGTTGAGAAATTATGGCTGAGCTTTTAAGGTTTGAGGTTATAGGGATTAGGGTTTAAGGTATATAGTTGAGGGTTTTGATCACATATTAGATCTGACTTTTACATTTGTCACCCCCTAGGTGCTTAACCCACTCTCTGAAGGCTATACCCTATGATCTTCTATCACACATCATGTTATATTATCTATTTCAATTACATAATCCTTCTTTATTTAATTCTTCAAAGTATCATAATTGATATTTGTAATTGTAATCCTTCTAAATATTCAAGTCCTAACAATGTATCACATTTTGTATCACATTTGGCACTCACCAAATTTGGTGAGCGTCAAATGTTCCTTTTCCAAAAATGGTAAAAAAGGAGTTGACCTTTGATTCAAGCCCACAATTCTTTGCATTTGTCTAGTTCTACACTTCATTTGACTCATAAGCACCTTTTTATGTAATTGACTTCTTGTTGTACCAAATTATGCTTGATCCATCAAATTTTTAGCACCAATTTGTATGCTAGACAATGTAGAAGAAGACAATTTGGAGTTTCTAAATCATTTTTCATTATCTCAGGTAATATATTCATTTTTGTACAATTGAAATGTTTATATTGATTTTTTTTGTTTAGTTTTGACAATATAAACCATTCCTTTCATGATTTTATTAATAATAATAGTTTTGCATACCATTCAACATTGAATTAGATGGAAGTTGCATAAAAAAGTTTAATTTTTAGGAGTTTGAAGAAAAAAATGAAAAACATGACATAATTTAGATGAATTCATGTAAACTTATATAGAGGATATCAACTTAACATAAAATTGCTTATGAGTTCCATTTGTATTGCTTATAGTAGTCCATTTCCATCATGGCTAGTGGAATTCACTCTTTTTCATTTTAGCTAGATGTTTATATTGAGTTTTTGTTTTGTTTTGTTTTGACAATATAGACCATTCATTTGATGATTTTATTAAAATATTCATTGTTATACATAGAATTCAACATTGATTTAGATGGAAGTTGCATATAAAAGTTTAATTTTTAGGAGTTTGAAGAAAAAAATTGAAAAACATGACATAATAGATGAATTCATGTAAACTTATATAGAGGATTTGAAAAATGCCTCAAACCAATGTGGTCTCATGGAATGCAATGAAAAGAAAATGCAATTGTCAGTTGCTCCTAGTTATTAGTTATGAAATGTGAAGTAATTGCATAAGAGTTGCACTTAGGTTGACTTTCAAAAATATTAGATTGTAATTCAAATTTTTTCATCTATAAACATCTAGTGACATTAGTTATGCAATGTGAAGTAATGCTTTGAGTTTTAAAGATGTGTAATGCAATGTAATCAACGATTTGTTATGACCAACATAGATTTTTTCCAAGCATCCATAGCTTGTTTGAAAGCACCTGTGTTAGGCTTGTAGCCATAGTAGCAAGGCAGTGATTTGTTTATTAAAATT
This sequence comes from Sequoiadendron giganteum, assembly GCA_007115665.2. Classification (NCBI taxonomy): domain Eukaryota; kingdom Viridiplantae; phylum Streptophyta; class Pinopsida; order Cupressales; family Cupressaceae; genus Sequoiadendron; species Sequoiadendron giganteum. The sequence goes on from CM021104.1 coordinate 376,922,205, forward strand.
ATTTGGTAGACATGTATGAAAAATGTGGTAACATATACAAGGCAGTGAGTTGTTTGAGACTATATTTCATGCATGGTGATTTTCCTTTCTTAATGATTGTTCATTTATGCTCTTGCATGGATTTTAAAATGGTTGCTCTATTTTTTGCATAGTCCTCTCACATGTAATGAACCTGCTGCCCTTTGCTGGACTTTTTGCATTTCACTACAACAACGATTGTAATAAACTTTAATGCTGCCCACTATCATAGTGCATACTTATGAATGGAAATCCATTTCATTGCATGAAACCTATATGTATTACTAGTTCCTGGTCTTCTATAGTGATTATTGACTCCATGGTTCCTTTTTGCACTTAGTTGTACCCTTGAAAAAATTGTCATTAACCCTGTACTATCATGATTTCATTTTTAACTGCCATGAGGTTTGAAATGGTGACTACCACATTGAATCCTCTTTTATTTATAGTTTGTCTCTCATTGATGAAATCATTTTCATGATTTCCTTTTCATCTTTCACTACCTTCTTCAACCATGACTACTGCCCTCATATGTAAAGATATAAAAAAGTGACCATCATCAAGCATCTCAAGGTGACTCTTTCATACATAGCTACCTATTATTGACTATCCTAGCTATTTTTTTGGCTACTCATTTCTTAATGAATTTTCTGCTCATTTCTTTTGAGAATGTTTCTATTTAACCTTGAGTTTTCTCATCATTTATCTCTTGAAATTTGTTGCACTTTAACTCTCAAATTTATTTGGCACTGTGATCCCCTTTTGCTTTTGAAAACACTTGAAATCATGCCATTTTGTGGTGCCAAGAACCTTGTTGTTCTTTATTGATAAAAGATTTGGCTATCCACTGTATGGAATGATAGTCCTTTCATATATGAAGACCATCCTTTACCATTTAATTCGTTGTCACAAACTCTTGCATAGTTTGCTACCTTTGAAAACCTTGAACTGTGTCCTTTTTGTGATTCTCAATCTTGCAAGATAGACACCGTCAATACCTTCATTTGACTATGATTATTCATCTTCCCTTTATCATGATGTGTTTATCACTGTCTTCAAGTCTTCATTGTTTGATTATGCAATGTGGCATTTCCATACTTTCTTTAGTATTTAAGATTGTCATTTTATGCATGTTAATTGTCCTCTTTGTGTGAATAAAAGACTTAAGACAAAATTATTTAAATCAAACATTTAAATAATTGCTTGAGAACTATGAAAATATGGATTATAGTCTCATGGAATGCATGACAAGAAAATGCAATTGACAACTGGTCCTAGTTCATTGGCAGGGTATGTGAAGTAATTGTATAACTACACTTAATAGGTTGACTTTAAAAAAAATTAGATTGCAATTGAAATTTTATCATCTATCAATGCATCTAGTTATTAGTTATGCCATGTGAAGTAATGCTTTGAGTTTGAAATCTATGGGCAATGAAATGTAATCAATGATATGAATATATGTGTTTGATAAAATGCTTTGGTAGAAATGTATGAAAAGTGTGGTAGCATAGACATGGCAGTGAGCTGATTGAAAAAAATGTCTCAAAGAAATGTGGTCTCATGGAATGCATGAGTTTGATTAAAATTAGACTGCAATTGAAATTTTGTCATGGATATCAGTAGATCTAAAACTATTAGTTATGCAACATGAAGTAATGTTTTTCTAGTTAGAAAGATGTGCAATGCAATATAATCAACGATATGAATATGTTTCATTAAATGCTTTGGTAGACATGTACATGTAAAATGTTATGGCTATGGTTAGTGAACATTACTTACTTTTGTTCTTTGTGTGTTTGTGAACATGTAGCATTCAACATCATGCTGAGGAAAGGAGAAAATACTCTAATGTCAGATGAACATGAAGCTAAAAATGCAAGGAGAAGAGAAACAAATAGGCAAGGTCATGAAGAAAAGAAATTGCACCCCATAGAGGAAGAAATTCTCGTGCAATCTAAGAGAGATGTCGAATTGGAAACACAAAGGGAATGGATGCAAAAAATCCGTGCAAGGAGAGAAATGAATCCCAAAGTTGGGGGCACATCATCAAACATAAGTGAAGTTCAATGCACACCATCTACAATATCTCATGTTCAAAGTACATCAGAAATCACATCTCCAATTGAAGGCACACCATCAACAACATGTGGTTTTGAAAGTACATCAGCAAACACATCTCTAATTGAAGACACTCCACATACCACATCTCAAGTTGGAGGTACAACATCGTTTACATGTCAATCTCAAGGTACGCCATTGATTTCACATCCGATTGAAGGTACACCATCTATCCCCGATGTTGTTGACATTCCTAATGTTGGCACAACTTTACCTTTGAGTAATCCTAGAGTTTTGCATGGAAAACCTAAATGTTTTATTGATATTGATGCCAATTTTTTTGAAACCAATGGCTGATAAGATTCCAAAATGTACATGTCAAAGATATGCGAAGAGGATATGGAGTTTATTTTTTGAGAAGATAAGTGAGGCCGAAAGATGTCAACTATTTGTTGAAATGATGAGGAAACTCAATTTTAGGCCCACCATGAAGATTATTGGGCTAAGAACATCAAAAGACTCAAGTGAGAAATCCATTGTAAGGAATCAAATGAGTGCATATGAGAGTATGGGTTCTACCTCACACACGAAAGATAGTTGTGCCACATGACATGTGATGACAACAACATTGTTAAGTAGTCAAACTAGGAATAAGATGAACCTTTCAAAGATGAGTAAAACATTGAAAATAAGTAGATCATCTCTAATGAGAACCAAAATAAGGCATGAAAGAGTGGAGGAACCAAATAGCAATGAGTTATGGGCATTCTCAGGTAGACTACCATGGAAAGATAAAGAAATTGCTCAAGCCTCGAGATCTCTAATACAAGATTTTTGGAAGAATAACATAAGGGTCTCTCCCAATCAAAGATATGTTGTAAGAAGGAGAATTGGTAGTCAAATCTGTGAGCCACATCCAAAGCATTTTTTGGATACCACTCAAACCCAATTTTTTGCTAAATTTGTAGAGAGGTATCCTCAAGTTAAAATATGTCAAAGGTTTTTGAAATGATAAAGTCTTTTTATGTCAAAATAAATCCCACACACACTACTTGTTTTTGTAGAGTAACTATTAAGTTTTCTATCCATTATGATGTTTATCAACCTATATGTGTAGATATGCAAACTAGCAATGTTTTGCACGAATATAACATAAGGCCTCCACCTAGATCTTTAAGGGATTTCTTATCTACCATTTTATGTGAAAGAGTGGATGGTCAAATTCTTACAATAAATCATGTTTGGATGGCCCATGTGATCATTGTGGTGGCATGCAATATTTTCCAATTTTCCAACACATGGCTAGTACACATGCAGTTGGAAATGAAATTATGGAATTTGGAAAATACAAGACAATGACCTATATTATAAAAGATGGGAAATAAGCAAAGAAGTGTGAATTGGCTAGTGATAAGATTCTAGTGTATCAATTTATGGGCATTTTTCGTGATCATGTGGTCTATGAGTATGCAAGGAATACACATAGAGCTCGATGGTTGGACTCGCAGTTCAAGTTATGGAAGGACACGTTTCCACTTCATAGCATCGTTTTAGTTGTCAACTTCATAGAGAACTACACACTACAACCATAGAACAAGGTGAAATCACAATACTACAAATCCACATAGGTTGCTATATTTGTGCTTATAACATTCATTCATGCAAATGATAGTACAGAGGATAATAGGAAGGTATTGAGGGAGTATCACTTTTACATAAGTGATGATCGCACACATTCTATAGAGTTTGTGCAAGGTTGCTTTCAGATGTTCTATGTTGATTTGGCTAGCAGGGGCATATCATTCAGTCAACATATCATATGGCCAGATAACTGTACATCACAATTCAAGAACTCCATAATGTTTTACTGGTTGAGCAAGATGCATAAGATCAATGGTGTTCAACATATGTAGAATTTCTTAAAGGCCGAATATGGAAAGGGGGAGCATGATGGTGCTAGTGCATGTATCAAAAGAGCCTTAACATGAGAAGAGTTAAAGTACAAAGACAGTCCAAAGTTGACAAATGCAAAATTAATTTTCTAGCAGTGCAATCATGCAATGGGTCCAAGTAATGAAATCAATTCTTTAGTTCATAGATTTTTTTGGTTGGTAGATGATACTAACATTGCAAAATATGAGGATTGTTGTACACTCATAGGATCGAGTGAGATACACTTTGAAAGAAGCTCCAATGCAAGTACATGGAATATCCATACGTGGAAGATGGCATGCTTTTGTTCTAAATGTACACTTCAAGCATGGAATGATTGCGAAGAGTGGGTTGATGATTGGTTTGTAAGAAGTCTAACCCAACTTGACACGTATCACCTCCTGACATATACAAATAAAAAAGATGCAATCATCTATTGACTTTGATCATGTATCAGATCTACTAGAATTGGGTAATTAACGTCGAAAGGCATTTCCATTGCAATGTCATTTTTGTGTGTACATTTTTATCCGTTTGATTTATATTGGCGTTCAAGTAAGACATTTGATCATTACAAACTCTAGCAAAATACGTAAAAGTCGATTACGCCATGTTTACTTGGCATCGTCATTCGAGGAATGTGGATCATGAAAAATGACCACCATACTGGCGAATGTGGAGCATGAAAAATGGCCATCGTAGGAGCATAAAGACATTTAAGAATTTAGCCAATTCATACCTAATAAATATATATCCAATCAGTCCCAAAAACTCTAAATTTGTAAGATACCATGGCTTTGGACGGTGATGTCCTCACAAAAATCTTAGGCAGAGTGTGTATCTTCACAATTTTGGTCCATTGCAAGTCAGGAGAGTATGTGGGAAGAGGCATGCTTCTCTCTTTGGTCTTCCACAGAAAATCCACAACTTAAAAACCTTATCTCTTCTTCATTGGGTGGGTTTAGAAACTTTTATACAAATCGCTTGCCTATTATTGCTTGTGATCAGGTGTTTTAGAGTGATGGTAGCCTTAAGATTAATAGTGGTATTCCTTCTAATTTTATCTGGGTTATAGGTGTGCAATATAATAATAAATCCATCATTTCCAAGGTCGTTTGGGGAATTCATTTTGTAGACAATTTTCTAGGGTGGTTTCTTGAGTCTCCCTTTAGGATTGATGCCATTAATCTTGAAGATGAGGATAGTGGTGAAGATGGGTTGACATTGATGAGAAAGGAGGGTGAAATTTGGAGGAATTTGATGGAAAATATTAAGTTGAGCTGGATTGTAATAAACAAGAGAACGAAGCAGGCGGGGAATCTTTCAAGTTGGACATATTGTCTTGCAAGTCTGTAGAATGCATCATTGAGATGAAGTGCAGAGTTTCAGATAGTGATTACAACAAACTTTTGAAATGGATTTTCTGTTGTGATTTGACACGTTACTACCTATTGTGGACATACTTCCTTGCAAGGTTGTAGAATTCATAATTGAGATGAAGTGCAGAGTTTCAGATAGTGATTACACCAATTTGAAAATTATTGAACTTACCATTTGTTTGGAAGATATGAGAGGAGATGATGTTAATGGAAGGAATGGCTTGCATGTCTTGGAAAGTAGTCTATGTTAGAGGAGACAAAATGACCATGAAAATATTTTGGAATTATAGAGAAAATACTTGATAGAATGAAGGAATTACAGGGAAGTTAGTAGGAGAGAAGGCCATCCAATGACTGTTTGGATTATAAGTCCTATTATGGCATGCGTTTCATTTTATTATCTCATGTCAGTCCTTTTGTGGAAGTGAAGGATTGAAATCATTCATATGTTTTGTTCATCCATGGAATTAGTAGGAGTGAAGGCCATCCAATGACTGTTTGGATTATAAGTCCTATTATGGCATGCGTTTCATTTTATTATCTCATGTCAGTCCTTTTGTGGAAGTGAAGGATTAAAATCATTCATATGTTTTGTTCATCCATGGAATTGTGGTAGTCAAGGTTTACAACAACCTTTATTTGATAGCGGGTTTTCATCCGATGTAGTTGTGACTGCCATGATTAATCTCACCTATTATTATATGATTAATGTAAAAAAATTGATGATTACTATAATTTAATATTTAGAATATATCTTTCGGTGTTTATTTATATATATTTTGTATAAAAATAGATATACTAGTGTATCTTCTTGCATAGTTAATTCAAAATTCCTACTTTTATCTTACTTTGTTGTTTTATTGTGATGTTCATTAAATACATCTAACTATATGAACATATCAATGTAGGGCATGTTTATGCAATGATTATAGATGAAGACAATGAATAGAGAACTGATTGTTACTTGTGTTGTATCGAGGCCAAAAAGAAATTGAAGGACCCAGTTATAGATGGAGAAAAACATTGAATATCCTACAGGTTCAGAGGTTGTTACTGGATAATGGCTTAAAAGGTACCCAAATAAGAATGTGCTAGTTTGGTTGTTTGAGGACTTTGATGTGCATTAGAAGATTCTTCACTACTCTGACCTTGTCATCACAACCAATGTTCATTTGATCAAATATAGGGGCAAACCCGTGAACAAGAACTTGTCGAAGGTGCATGAGTCTGACCATGAGGCAATACTTGACACAATAAAGAGTAAAGCAGACCCAAATGGTTCGTTGGATTGATTTGTAAGTATACACATTGAATTTGTAAAGTCATGTTATTTATCACTATTTTCTTTCATATTTAGCTAATTACAGTATATAAGGGTTTCATATAAACATTGGTGAATTATAGTATCTTTATCCATAAATATTTGTACCTATGAGGGTTCAAATTTTCTATTTGGAAGTGTAAGTTTGATTGTATAAGGGTTTGCAATATTGTATTATGAGGGTTCAAATTTGGTATTTGGAAGTGTAAGTTTGACTGTATATGGGTTTGAATTTGTTATTGGCATCTACATTGGTCTTCAATTATTGTTAATCTTCTCTTGCTGCCATTCAATGCATAATGTTTATAGTTTCATAGTTTCATGCATAATTTTCAAAGTTTCAATACATAATGTTCATAGTTCATAGTTTGATTTGTTTGATTGATTTGTTGTGATGTATAGGTATAAGGGTTTAGTTGTTGTTTTTCTTATGACTATCAATGAATTTTCTTGAAAACTATTATGCATTGAGTGCTTACTATCCCTATGGAGGATAGTGGCATTTGACTATCATCCATTATTTTTCAACACTATTAACCAAAACTCATGGCTGCACCCTTTATCTATGGCTACCCCCTTTTGATCAAGTTGTTTCCCCTAATTTTGAACTATTGATATGCCATTTTGCACACATGTCATCATGCATTTATGCTCTTCATATGATTAATTAACTTGTATTTGAGCTTTTTGTCCTATGTCAATGGATTTTCTACTCTTTAGCATTGCTGCTGATCATGATCCCTTTGCCAAACCTTATTGATTTGATATGGCTAGGGTTTCATTATGGTGACTGTCTTCTATGCATTTGAACACACCATAATACCTTCTAGGATTGCTCTTCCCTCTTCAAAACATTTGAAAACTCCACCATGTTTTCTTCTCCACGGGTTTCCCTTCAATGTATCTTTTCATAGGTCTCCTTGAAACACCAATGACACTAATGATTGATTTGTGATTGTAAAGGCTATCCATTATTTATATTAAGCCTTGAAACTCTGCCTTTGTATCATTTCAACCTTCAAAGTATCTTCTAGTTGCTCCCTTTCATCTACTATTGGCATTTTCCTCTCACCTTAACTGTGCATTCATTGAAAACTATCCCTTGATTTGATCCATAGAGTTTCCTATTGTCAACTTCATGAATTTCCACCTTTATTTCATCTGTTATGATAGTTCCTCTTTGCTTGCAACTCAATTAATGACTCATTGGGCATAAACCCTTGAAAATGTAGAGCTGTTACCGAAACCTTATTATGCCCTTTTAGGTTAGTGACCATCCTTTATAAGCACTTCCTTTTTCAAGACTTGAGGTGGCTGTCCATTGTTCATATTAATGGCTTCCTCTTTATTAAATCTCTTAAAATAGCTATCTCTCTAAATGGTAGTTTTCCATGTATCGTGTTGATAGCCATTTATTTACTTAGGACTATTTTGATCAATGTTGATGCCTTGGAAAGCCACCATAGGTGTTATCAACTTTCAAAAAATGAGTTTTAGAAGCAACTTAAGACTTTTTTCAAAGAAAATTAAGTTTTAGCAATGTTTATTATGTAAAGAAACTTAAGTCTTTGTTGGAAGTTCATGTATAGAATACTAGATGGCTGTTTTACAACTTGCAAGTGTACTTGTGAGGCCTATGGATACTTGACATGTGGCCTATGGATACTTGACCTACACCATTTGGTATTAGATAAAGGTTGAACCCTTTTGACCATAAATGTGCCGAGTGAGATGCCTTAAGAAGATTGTTTTAAGAATAAAGAATAAAGGACTTGCAAATGATATAGGGATGCAACACATGTAAAAATGATGAGAAGCATCATAGGTAGATTGGAAGAAATTAATGGAACACAACACATGAGAGTTCCTATTGCAAATGTGAGTGAGAATGAATAAGTTAGGGATGAAGAAGTAGAAGAAGGAATAGATGAGTAGGAAACTCGGTTTTTGAATTCAATGATTAGAGATTATGAAAAAGATCAAGTGGACCTACCTAATTATAGTTGTGGCTTTATAGATTGGATTTTAGAAACAAATAATTACTTTTATTTAGAATCAACTAAATACCCTAGTTAGGTGAAGATACCAACTACAAGGCTTAAGGGGCATTCATCTCTATGCTAGAATCATGTGCAACTTGAGAGACAAGGAAAAGGAAAAGCGAATATTAAAATCTAGAGGCCATAGAGGGAGCCTAATTTCAATTTTCCTCAAAGGTATAGGAAAATATTTTTAGAAGGAATAAAAAATTGAGAGGAAGAAGCAAATCCTCAAGGGGAAGAGTAAAATCCAATCTTGGATGTGGCTCTAAAGACAATCAATGAGAAACAAGCACTGACATAGATAGTAATCAATGAGGATGGGGAAGAGATGACTACTTTAGATGTAGAGGAAAATTTTAAAGAGGAAGCTTAAAATTTTGTGGAACATGCTTTAAGTGTGGAGAATCTAGACATAGGGAATTTGAATACCCTCAAACCTAATAAAGTAGAAAAAATAGGAGAAAAGAAACAAGATTTCACATAGCTAAAGTTGAGAATGAAAGTGTGACAAGTGAACACTAGTTATGATGTATGCTTAACAAAAAATCAAAAAGTTGTTTGATGTTGTCATGTATGTCATTCAACCTAACGCATATTTCGTACTCCATTCGAACAATAAAATATAAGAGCCAATTTAATTCAATTATGATGCATAAACAAATGCATTAGGCATGGCATAAAATTTTGATGTATAATGGAAATATAATCTACACCATTTAACCCTAATACATAAGTGAAATAAGACTCATCATGAAAGTTGCAAAGGGGTGTAACTTTCATTTACAATTTGTGCAACCAAATTGATAGTTCCAACACATTTGAATGGGTATGTTTAGGCTAGGCATGGTTCTATTTTGCACCCAAACATGTCAGAGTGGTTTGAGCTACATTGCACCAACGATATCTTTTAAGAGTCCAAAGTGTAAAAAGGCAATAATATTTGATGAGAAGTTACTCAGACACCATGTCTCTTAGAAACATTATGTCTAAGTCTTTGGGATCATGTAGGGTCCCTTTGCAATAAACTCTCTCAGTTTTTGATATCTCTGAGGTGTTTTCTCGTGGTGTCGACTTTTTAGTTGATGAAAAAAGTGTCAAATGTAAGCAGTGTAAAGTTGCAAAGGGGTGTAAGTTTCATTCTGCAACTTGTGCGACCAAACCGATAGTTCCAACACATCTGGATGGTTATGCTTAGGCTAGGAATGGTCTTGTTTCACACACAAACATGCCAGAGTGGTCTGAGCTACATTATATCACTGATATCCCTTAAGAGTCCAAAGTGTAAGAAGACAACAATCTTTGACGAGCAGTTACTCAGAAACCGTGTCATTCTATCTAATGCTACGAGATCACATAGTCCCCTCTATAATAAACTCTCTCATTTTTTGATATCTCTGAGGCATTTTCCTATGGTGTTGAATTTTCAGTTGATGGAAAAAGTGTCAAATACAAGCAATGTAAAGTTACAAAGGGGTGTAACTTTCATTCCGCAACTCATGCGACCAAACTAATTGTTCCAAAATGTTTGAATGAATACGTTTAGGCTAGTAATAATCCCTTTTTGTACCCAAAAATGCTGGAGTGGTCCGAGCTACATTGCACCAGCGATATCCCTTAAGAGTCCAAAGTGCAAAAAGGCAGCAATCTTTGATAAGCAATTACTCAAACACTGTGTCGCTTAGAAACATTCCATCTGAGGCTACATAATCATGTAGGGCCCTCTATAATAACCTCTCTCGATTTTTTATATCTCTAAGGAATTTTCCTGTGGTGTCAATTTTTCAATTGATGGAAAAAGTGTCAAATGCAAGTAGTGTAAAGTTGCAAAGGGGTGTAACTTTCGTTCTGCAACTCGTGCGACCAAACTGACAGTTCCAACATGTCTGAATGGGTACATTTTGGCTAAGCATGGTCATGTTTTTCACCCAAACATGTCAGAGTGGTCCAAGCTACATTGCACTAGAAGCATGAAGCATACAAGTGAACACATGAAGTATACATAGGAAGCATGAGGCATACACGTAATACATGAAGTATACATAAGAAGCATGAAGTCTACATGTGAATACACATAATGCATGTAGTATAAAATATTGGAAGCTGGTCAATGCTCCCCTTAGGATTCGTGACATGGACTAACCTCCTCCCTTGGATCTGTTAACTCTGACAGTTGTATTGGGCATTAACAGGTCAATCTTTTGGTGCAACGACAACTGTGGGCCAACATAAACATGAACACATGAAATATACGTATGAAGCATGAAGAAGACACATCAATACACATAATAAATGAAGTATACACAAGAAGTATGAAGTATAAACGTGAATACATGAAGTATACACATTAATCATGAAGAATACATGTGAACACATGAATTATACATTGGAATCATGAATCATACATGTGAATACATGTAATACGTGAAGTATACACATGAATCATGAAGTATACACGTGAATACATGATGTCTACACATGAATCTTGAAGCATACATGTGAACACATGAATTATACATTGGAAGCATGAAGCATACACGTGAATACATGTGAATAAGAGAAGCATACATGTGAATAATTGAAGCAAAAGTACTCAAATACATGCAAGTCATAACATATACACATGAATACAAAGTATATGCATGAAAACACATAAGTCATAAAGTATACATTGGAATGCACGTAAGTCACAAAGTATACACATAAGTTGCAAAGTATACACTTGAATACATGTAACTCATAAGTTTCCAGTCATGAAGTATACATATGCATACACGTTACAAGTCATAAATTATTCACAAAGTATTCACATGTATACATGTAAGTCATTAAGTATGAATACACATAAGTCACTAGTATACACATGAAATGCACACTCATATAGAAATGCATTATTGGCCTACTTAAGAAGAAGGCTAAATAGTTTATTACAGAAGCTATCAGGTTTAAGCATCAGATGTAAACATCAATTTACACAATACACATGATAAAATCATTCAAGAATATCAGTGGTAAAATAAGATTTGCATTAATAAAAAAGTTGTAAGGCTATACAATGATATATGTTGATAAAAGTATACAATATATCTAATAAAGTCATATAGGCTTACTATAAAAGAGCCATATGGACATAAAATATCACATATATCGATAGTACAAAATATATGTTCAAAGATTCCACGTAGGCATTAAAAAAATGACCCTAATACATGTTCATTTCCCTCTAGGGTAAGGAAAAAGATCATGTGCTACCTTCGATAGTCAATTGGATGGAGTATCTGTTGGTTCTTTTGTCTTTTGAATGTGCTCACTAGTCCTCTTCTCTTCACTCACCTGGATCTTCAACTAATATAATAAGAAGTATAGATGTTAATATATAGAAATTGAATTGTGGAATGACATATAACAAAATAATCACTTACCACAAACAAATAATTATCACGCTCATTTACAACATTAGCACATCGATGATTTGGAGTGACAACCACCTATAGCAACCATCAATATAGTAATTAAATTACATAAAAGTATCATGAAATTTTTTAATAATAGATCATATAAGAGCAAATATAATGTCAAATTGACTAATCTGTCACATACCTCTCTCAAAGAATTAGAACTAGCTATTGCTATAGAAAATCCATGGTCCATCATGCCAACAAAATTGCTAGGGCTGTCTGATGTTAACATCTAAAAATGAAACAACAAATATGAAGTTTTTTATCACTTTCACTAGTTTCTTTGTTTAATTAAAAGCATAGACAAGGCAATGAACTATTTGAAAAAATACCTCAAAGTAATGTGGTCTCATGGTGATGGTAAGAAATGACGAATGGCATGCCAATAAAATTTCTATGGATTGTCTTGATGTCTATTTTTGGATTACTTATAAGGTAGTTATCAAGGTATTTTTGAAGGTATATAACCATACACTTCCCATGGAATCCATAAAGAATGGAGAACTTGTTGATATTAATTGAATGTTATAAAAAGGATTATTGAGAGACCTCATGATGACAAATATATTTCACCTACTTTATACAAACTTATAGCAGATAAGGAACTTTGGTCTCAATATGGACTCGTATAGATAAGGACTTTATACAAACTTGTAGCAGATAAGGACATTGCAAAAAATGGAGGTAAGAGTTACAAATGTTTCCAAATTTGGAGAGTTTCAAGGAGGTCATCTTCATATCCCCATGATACAAACCTTGCATGTAATCTCATTATGATAGGTATGCCATAAGTTTGTTTCAAGTGTGAAAGCTATAATGAGAGCATTTATGTATCTTTCATATCCTTATATTTATTTAGGAAATAAAATGCATTCGATGATGAGTGGTATTATGCATAAAATAGATACAATTAATGATGGCTACATTAGCTATGAAGAGTTCATAACAATGTTTAAAAAACTAGAATAAACTGGAACAAACACTACAATGATTCTTGCAAAGAATTTTTAAAGGACAACATGTGACAAAAGATAGTGGTTTTGAAGCTTGTTAAAGCCATGGCATAATGGTCACACATCAATACAAATATAAATCTTATTAGAAAAACTTAGCTTGGATCATAAATGACCTCTTTTATTCTGAGGGTTATACAACCACATGGGAAACTTTTTGTTGATGATTAAGATTGCCTTAAAGCATTGATACACATGTATGAATCCCATTGTGGGCCACTTTCTCAATGCATAATGAAACACATGCATTCTATTAAACATAATTGTAATAGAGGTATTGGTGTGTATATCATGGTTGAAGTTTCATTTGAGACATGCTTTCAAATATCATGCTTCATATAGGGCATCCAAATCAATATACATAAACATGCACCCTTATAAGAAAATGGATACAAGGACAATGATCCTGACCATAAGGGGCAGAGGAATAAGGGAAAATCATGAGTAAGACAAAAACAAAGGTTGCAGTCACCATGATAGCATAAGTATGATAGTGAGAAGCTATATTTGCAAACTTCAAGTGAACTCAGTATTCTTGATCACAAGAATAGTAAAAATCATGCATCATCGTGCAAGATCAATAATAATGGTTGCTGGAATAGTAACCAAGATGGACAATCATATTTTGCTTGTCTAGAAATATGGAATAGTGGATGTAAGTGTCCTCCTAGCTTTTAAGGGAGATGATGCCAACAGTTGTGAAGATATAGATGAGTGTAGAGAAAAGAAGACTTTTCAATGCTTAGATTGTAGTTGCAAAAAAAAAACATGGGGTAGTTATGCATGTAGTTGTAAATATGACCTCCTATATATAAGAGACCATGATACTTGCATAAGAAAGACAATAAGCAAAGGTTGGTTGGGCTGCAATGTGGGTGTTTCTATATGGCTTGGCAAATGTTGTTATTGGAGCTTGTGTGTTTTTGAAATATAGACTTAAATCGTATATGGAATCAAAAATTAGAGCCATCTTGGCCCAATACAAGCCTCTTAATTTAGCCAAGGAGAGACTCCCAATCATGTTCATAAATAATGGTAAATGGACACTACATGAGGTTTTCCAATGGTAATAGTAAATGGACTGTGAGATATGATGGTGGAAAGTCATAAATAGGCAGAAAATACTATCATAACATGGATAGAGGGTAGAAATTCCACAAAGGGATGAAGATAGTGAGAAGTCAACTCTAGGATAAAGTATAAAAGATAGTCAAAATGAGACATCATCAAGGTTTTGAGAGCATATTACACTCAAAAGAGGGTGAGACAGTGTTGTTTGTTGAGAAGTAATATGCATCCACAATCACCAAAGACAAAGAAACAAGAATTAAAAAGGAAATTGGAATAGGAAGAACAAGTTAAACTAATTGAGAATGAAGATTGAGGAAATGAAAAGAACGAAGAAGTCAGAGGCTCAAATACAACTCAAGCATGAAGATAACATCAGGTTATTAAGAGCTGAATTCAAATAGAAGTATGAAGAGTATGAATATAAGGAAAATGATTTTATGGAGCTTGGGCACATGAGGACGAAGAAAATTCATTCTACGACATAAACATGAGGTTAAAAGGCTAGGCAAAAAACTAGAGGAAAATGAATATGAAGTTCAAAATCTCTGACAAAATCTCAAGAAGATATGATTGAGAATGCTAGTAAAGAAATCAAGATATTACTTGAAACATGCTTGGTCAAGGCCAATGAAGAGGCTGAAACCATGTCAATGGCATTAGGGAATGTGCAATATTATGACATTCCCTTGAGGTCTAAAAAAACAATCACATAACACAATGAATTATAATGTCTCTCTAGATAGATGCCAGTTGAATGAACTACATAGATTGATATCAAACAATGAAAATGACAGTTTGCAATCGTAAAGAAGACACTGCCATCAAATACAAAGCTATAAGATAGAAAAATTAATATGTGAAAGGGTTTGAGATTGAAAGGAAAATGAAAATGACAAGTTCAAAGCCAAAATATATGATGCATTATTTAAAAGACTAATGAATTCTCTTGCACCCATCACTTTAAAGAACCTAGTTATCTAAGTTCATGTAGTTTCAAGCATTATTTTAGATTTGTACACACAAAATTACCAAAAATAGCTAACATTGTTTTACAACACCATTAATGAATAAAGGTTACCTAAGTGAAAGTTGTTTGAGGACGTGAATAGCAAGGTGTCGAGGTCAAAGGTCCACCAAAAAATTGTTTGACATCCAAAGCATGTTATGATACAATGATTCAAATAACATTCAAATATTCACATGCAATAATTATTTCTTTAATACTAGTTGCATACCTATGGACTCAATGTCAAAAACAAATAAGGGTCTGCAGGAATCGTGCACGTATCATGAACACTCTGACCCTAAATTTTCATCATATTGATTCTAATAATTTAGTTATTCTTACATTTCAAAATATAATTTAATAAACAAAATTAAATGAACTCGCTGAATTTTACCTGAGTATCAATGTTGAATGTTTCATTCAACAATGCATCTGTCATAACCATCTACTCTACAACTGATGTATGTTGTCTAGCTACATCCTGAGCACTCTCACCATCATACAAGAAAACGACACCACAAGAGCAACAATGGTGGGGTGGAACTCTGGGCCTAGAAGTCTCATCCACATCAGGCTCTACTAGAGGCCTCACACACCATACAATGATATGAGTGAGCAAGCTAATCAACTTCAATGAGTCCACCTTGATACTATCCTTCACAACAAAAGGAACAGTGACATGCTCCGCCATGGGTTTGGCCAAGGGTCTCGGTGCTGTAGATTACATCGTGCACCTAGTCTATCATGTATGGAGCCCCCACCTCTACCCTAAAAGTCTAAAATGCCAAAATATTTTGGCACCTTATTGAGGAAAAACTCACAATAGAGTTTCCTTAAAAAATATTGTGGTACCTCATAGTTATTGCATGGAGGTTGGTAAAAAACCATCCACCACCGCTCCCAAAAATTATTTTATATTAATTCATGGTGGCACCAATGGATGGGGAACCTCCTGCATGCATGTGATAAAGGTGTCTTGGTTCTTGGGTCTATAAAAAGGGCACACAAGTCGACTTTGCTAATTTTTTCTTTTTTTACATCTGCATATGAAAGTCTACTAGCATAATATTGTTTTAATTCACCCCTCTTATTTGACCAAAAATTATTTTTCTCTCATTTCTCCTACATATGATACAATCAACTTCAGCGATTTGATAATTCCTCTCCTAATGGTGAGTTTCATCATGCTCTGTTAATCTTCCAATCAATCGTTCAATCTCTCTTTTGTTGTTTTCAATTTGATTTAAGATATTTTCTTGGGTTCCTTGTGGATGCCTATGAACTAACGAAGGGGTTTGAGGTTGTTCTTGTTCAAGAGGCTCTTCATGAGGGGGTGATTGTGAATTGTCAATGTTTGGAGCCGGAGATTGATTTCTTGGAAATTAAAACAAAGTTTAAAAAAAAACCTATTTCAATCTACATTTTAATTCAAAATCGTAATTAAAATAATAGAAATACATACCTCTTCAATCTCTTTGACCTCTTTGATGTCTTGGCGGCATCCTCGTGAATACTCACAAGCAAAATTTGATCTCCTTTTGGTGAGTGCGCGTTGGAAGGGCACAAAATGAGAGATAGGGTCACGGGTTTGCAAAAAAATGAGTTTTAACACCTAATTTTTTAAAACAACTTTTACATTTGGTGAGCACTAAATTCGGCACTCGCCAAATGCTAAAGTTGTTTGGCGAGCACAAAATGCATTATTTTAGGTTTTTTTCACAATGTGGCACCTTTTTTGTGTCACAAATTGGTACATAGACCCTTTAACCCTAATCAAACCCCAACCCTAATTGAACCCTAGCCTTAACACTGACCCTAAGCTTTATTTTAAAACCCTAACCCTACCCCCAACCTTCAAATAAAATTAGGATTCAGGTTGGGGTTAATGTTAGTATTGGAATTAGGGTTAGGGTTATAATTAAGTTTAGTATTAGGGTTGGGGTTAGTATAACTATTAGTATCACGGTTATGGTTATGGTTAGGGTAGTGATAGAATTAGAATTTGGATTGGGTTAGAGATAGAGTGAGGATTAGTTGGGATTAGTGTTAGGATTAGGGTTATGGTTAAGATTTGGGTTATGCTTAGGATTAGGGTTATGGTTAGTATTAAGGTTAATTAGCAATAGAGTTAGGATTAGGTTTGGGGCTATTGTTACTATTAGGATTATGGTTAGGGTTAGGGGTATATTTATGGATAAAATTAGGGTTTGAGTTAGGGTTAGAGATAGAATTAGGGTTAGTTGTATGGTTATGGTTAGGTTTAGTCTTAGTGTGAGAGATGGAATAATGATTATGGTTACAACTTATTGATAGAGTCAAGGGTTATAATTACAAGTAAGAGTTATGATTTTTATGTCTTTATATGTTATGGTTAGGGCTTAAATTAGGGTTACCATTGGTATCAAGGGGTTAGAATTAGAGTTAGGGTTAGGGTTAGTGTTAGAGATTTAATTAAGGTTAGGGTTAGGGTTTGAATTAGAGTTAGAGTTGGGGTTAGGGTTACGAATAGGTTTGTAATTATAATTAGTGTTTATTATAGAATTAGGGTGGGTTAAAAATAGTGTTAGTGTTAGGGTTAGGGTTAGGGTTTGGGATACAGTTAAAGTTAGTGTTCGATTTAGAATTATGGTTAGTATTATGGTTAGAGATAGAATTATAGTAGGATTTGAATTATAATTATTGTGGGTGTTAGGGTTAGGGTTAGGATTAGATTTAATCATAACCATAAACCTAAGTTAACCTTAACCCTTACCATAATTACACCCTAATGAAGAACCCTAACACTAACATATTAACCTTAACCCTAATTGATCTCTAATTGAACACTTTTAAACTCTAGTTCCCTAATTGAACACTAATCCTAATTGATCCCTACCCTAACCCTAACCCTAAACCTAATTGTAACCCTAACTCTAATTATAACCTTAGCAATAGAATTAGGATTAGGGTTGGGGTTACTGTTACTATTAGGATTACAGTTAGGGTTAGTGTTAGGGTTAGATTTATAGATAGAATTAGGGTTTGAGTTGGGGTTAGAGATAGAATTAGGATTAGTTGTATGGTTATTGTAAGGTTTATTCTTAGGGCGAGAGATGGAATAATGATGATGGTTACAAATTTTTGATAGAATCGAGGTAAGGGTTATAATTATAGTTAAGAGTTATGATTTTTATATCTTTATATGTTATGGTTAGGGTTGAAATTAGGGTTACCATTGGTATTGGGGTTAGAATTAGAGTTAGGGTTAGGGTTGGTGTTAGAGATTGAATTAGGGTTATGATTCAGATTTTAATTAGAGTTAGAGTTCGGGTTAGGGTTCTAAGGGTTAAGATTAGGCTTAGGGTTACAAATAGGGTTGCAATTATAATTGGTGTTTATTATAAAATTAAAGTGGGTTAGAAAAAATGCTAGTGTCAGGGTCAGGGTTAGGGTTAGGGTTAGGGACACATTTAAAATTAGTGTTAGATTTAGAATTATGGTTAATGTTAGGGTTAGAGATAGAGTTATATTTATGATTTGAATTAGAATTATTGTGAGTTTTAGGGTTAGGGTTAGATTTAGGGTTAGGGATAGGATTATATTTAACTATAACCCTAACCCTAAGTAAACCTTAGCCCTAACCCTAACTAAACATTAACCCTAACCAAAGTAAACCTTAACCTTAATCCTAACTAAACCTTAACCCTAACCATAGTTGAGACCTAATCCTAACCTTTGCCCCAAAATTTATCCTATAAACTTAGCCTTAACCCTTACCATAATTACACCCTAATGAAGAACCCTAACCCTAACATAACCTTAACCCTCATTGATCTCTAATTGAACACTTTTGAACTCTAACCTTAATTGAACCCTAATCCTAATTGATTCATACCCTAACCCTAACCTTATCCCTAATTATAACCCTAACCCTAACTATAAACCTAACCCTATTTGTAACCTTGATCTAACTATACTCACCCTAATCCTAACTTCAAGATTTATCTTAGAATTCTAATGTTAAAGTATTATGAGGGTCAAAATTTCTTAATATTAGTTTATAAATTTGGCATTAACAATACATATTTTTTAAAATAAATATTTTAAACCTAAGAATTCTATTTTAGTTTTATGTTTAGTATTGGACTTATATTTAGGGCTAGGGTTAGGATTAACCCTAAAACTAACCCTAACCTTAACCCTAATTGAATCCTAACCATAACACTTATCTGAAACCTAGCCCTAACCTTAATCATAACCCAAAGCTTTATTATATAACCCTATTTTTAACCATAACCTTAAATCTAACCATAATTGAATACTAATCATAACCCTAATACTAATCCTAACCCTAATTGAACCCTAATCACAACCTTAATTGAATTATATTCTATTAGTGTCAAGCTTATAAATAATGTTAGTTTTAGGTTTAGGATTAGGATTAGTGTTAGGACTAGGGTTAGGATTAACCTTAATATTAATTGAACCATAATTTAACCCCAACCCTAAGCATAACCCTAAGTGAATCCTAACCACAACACTTATCCCAAACCTAACCCTAACCTTAATCATAACCCCAAGCTTCATAGTAAAACCTTATCATTAACCCTAACTCTAATCATAACCCTAACAATAAACCTAACCTTAATTGCACCCTAAACCTAATTATAATCATAGTTGACCCCTAATTTAATCATAACTCTAATTGATTTATAACCCTAATCTTAACCTAATTGAACCCTTACTTTAAACCTAACATGAATTTGACCTTAACCCCAACCCTCATTGAATCTTAACCATAACACTAATTGAACCATAATTCTAACCCTAAGCATAACTAAACCCAAACCCTAATTATAACCCTAATTTAACCCTAGTCCTAATCCTTAACCTAACCTTAATTGTACACTATCCCTTACCTTAATTAAACCCTAATCCTAATTAAAACCTATTATTAGGGTTAAATTAAGGTTAAGTTTAGGGTTCAATTACGGTTCTAGAATAAAGTTTTGGGTTAGCATTAGGGTTAGGTTTATTAATATCCTAGTATTAGTTTATAATTTGAGAATTAATGATAAATATTAAAAAAATCAAACAAAAATTAGAATTTTAATCTAGAACTATATTTTGCATGTGAAATTAAGTATTATTAGGGTTAGAATTATTAATATCATAATAAAATTTAACCCTAACCATAAATGGACCCTAATTAAACCCTAACCCTAACCTAAGCCTTATTGAACACTAACCCTAACTCAAACCCTAACCTAAATCTTAACCTAAAGGCATATCCTAAAACCATAACCTTAACCCTAACCCTAGTTGAACACTAACCTTAACTCTAAACCTCATTGAACCCCAATTTAATGATAATAGGTAATTGAAATTCAAACAAATCTAACTCTAATTCTATCTCTAACCCTAACTCAAACTGTAATTCTATCTATTAATCTAACCTTAACTTTAACCATCATTGAACCCTAATTTAATGATAATAGGTAATTGAAATTCAAACAAATATAACCCTAATTCTATCTCTAACTCTATTAAATATTATCATTCAATTAGGGTTCATTTATTATTAGTATTTAACTTATATTAATTGAACCATAAACCTAATTAAAACCTAAAACTAACATTATTTCTAAGCCCAACACTAATAGAATATAATTCAATTAAGGTTGTGGTTAGGGTTCAAGTAGGGTTAGGATTAGTATTAGGGTTATGGTTAGTATTCAATCAGGGTTAGAGTTAGGGTTAGGGTTAACAATAGAGTTATATAATAAAGCTTTTGGTTATGATTAAGATTAGGGTTAGGTTCCAAATAATTTTTATGGTTAGGATTCAATTAGGGTTAAGGTTAGGGTTAGTTTTAGGGTTAATCCTAACCCTAGCCCTAAATCTAATTCTAATCCTAAACTTAAAATTGAAATAGAGTTCTAGGTTAAAATAGTTATTTTTAAAAAATATTTATCATTAATGCCAAATTTATAAACTAATATTAAGAAAAAATTTCACCCTCACAATACTTTAACATTATAATTCTAAGATAATATCAAAGTTAGGATTAGGGTGAGTACGATTAAATCAGGTTTACAATTAGGGTTAGGGTTATAGTTAGGGTTAGGGTTAGAATTAGGGATAGGGTTAGGGTTAGGGTAGGGATCAATTAGGATAAGAGTTCAATTAGGGTTAATGTTATGTTAGGGTTAGGGTTATTCATTAGGTATGATAGAATGAACATCAATTTTAATGCATTTTGTTTTTGTTGACAAAGGTTCTTCCCACCCCTCTGCGACTGTAGAACACTTCTTGGCGTAAAATTTTCATCAATATGTTTAAGAAAAAAACATGAATTCATTATTTAATAGTTGATTATATAGCTGTTTAGAACAAGTTTGAAATATGTTGACAAAATATTATTTTAGTTTTTAAATAGACGATTTCTTATTTATATATTAACATTTAATGAATTAAGATTTTTAAAATGGTAAGGAAATAAAATAATTTGTATATAAAATATTTATGGATAAAGTAATATATTAAACAATAACAAGAAGTAATTTTAAATGTGTTTGAGAGAGATTTTTAAACATAATAATCATTTCTGTAATGATAAAGAAGGGATATGAATTTATTTTTGTGTGCAACTTATAGGATTTTATTTGTAGACTATGATATGCTTATTGATCCAAAATGATGTTTTATGATTAGATCTAGGATTGTACTACTATAATAAATTGCAAGATGATATATTCTATGTGTTGGTTCAATGTTATGGCTACATAATTCATCTTTGTGCACGTGGATTCAACCTCGGATATGTAGAAGTGACTTGCATATTGTTGACCTTCAATAACTTCTTTATTTCAAGTATTTGAACATGGTGGAATCTAAAAATATGTTCTAAACCCCATTCTACTATATGTTAGCTAGTATTAGTTGAAAAAATAAACTTTGTAAGTAATCCTTAGGTAATACTAATACAGGATACATATGCTTTGTATGTCATCACACTAGTTATTAAAATAAAGTATTTATCTTACATGCATGGGATGGTATAGTCACCTTTAGCAATATTTTATCTATTATAATATATTTCCAAATGGAAGACATCTTAGATATTTTTAATTGAATGCATCCTCAATTTGGAGGTTTCCCCCTAGAAGTAGCACTAAAAAGATAATAAAAGCAATTGATTTCTCTAATTTTTGTGTGTTGAGTTTTGTTTATATTGAAGTTCATTATACATTGTATTAGAGTTTTTTCAAGGTCATTTTTTCAAGAAATGTTACCTAATTAGGGACATCTATAACTATCCACTGTGTGCTCTCACTTGTCTTAGAATGAGTTTGTTGATCAAAGGTGGTTAATGTTGGTGCTTAGAGTTGTAGGTTCCCAAATCCATAAAGCAAGGTCCAACCAGGTTGTTCTTTGAGTGCTAGGGGTATCTATAAAGTGCGAAAATCTATTCAAAACTTCGACAAAACTTTAAATAATTTCATTTATATTCGAAATAAAGTCGACACTTCATTCATTTAGACATCATAAAAACCAGTCGATTCCAAAAACAACGACTTAAAGTCGATAAGATAGATTCATTATACAATTCCAGTTTAAATACATAAATGTGTCATAATACAAGACATTGATAATAATACAAGAAGTTGTAATATAAGTTACAATTCGAGACTTAGGCATTCAGTCGCCATAAGCTCTTCAATTCATATTTACAGAATACAATATAACATAAATGAAGATGGCATCCTTTGATCTTCCTTCCAATAGCATATCTTCAATAATGAAGACAAGAACAAGGATCAGGCACTTTTTTCGCCCAACCCCGAAGCTTACGCTTCCCTGGAATTCTTAAATCATTCAAAGAATACCCGACCCTGCACGAATCGCTTAGCAAAAAGAAGTCTACGAGCAAGATGGAATCTAGTGCATGCCTAGTATAACTAGTAAAACCACAAGAATTTTCATTTTTCTAATTCATTTAAGAAACAAGCAAGTTAGATACTAGGATATGGTAGAGAGTTCAATAATTCCATCTATTTCAATGGTCCTTAAGTTACTTGGCCAAGTAAAATGTCATGCACGACAAATAAGGCAGTTTTGGAAAAGCAAAACTACACTCTCTAATAACCCATCTTCGGCACCCGTCCCGAAAGGTAACTTTCCCAAAACATGACATGCACATTCATTTATCAAGCATGCATGGTTCCAAACAGTCAAATACAATCTTTCAAAAACAATAAAACTGAATCTTGTTTGAAGCGAAAACAGTTAAAAAGTTGTTCTTTTCATCGTTTAAATCCATAAATGACATTAAATTAATATTTAAATCGAGTAAATTAAATAATCAAAAATAAATAAAGAAGGTGTGTCTCCAGTATGTAGATTAAATACATATAGTAAAACAGTCATAAAAGAGCACACGTTCTTTCACTCTTTTTACTCATCTATTTTGTTTCCTCTGGGAACTAATCTTAATTTGTTTTGTTTCAAGTAAATCATATCTTTAAATTTAATTGCTTTACTTTTTGTTTTTCATACTTGTAGAAAATAATTAAATAAATTTATACTTTTCATGAACAGTTTAAAATAACTCGTTTCAGAAAGTTTTGAGTTTCAATTGCAAAATTTACTATTTTAAATCTTCTGTTTCGAAATCATGTTAAAACTTAGGAGATATTCTATCAAATTGTTTTCAGTTTGAATTCTTTTCAAATCCAATTTCAAATAAAGTTTTCTGTCAAAACAAAAGTAAATAAGGTTTTCTGTTTAAAAAATAAAATAAATTTCTTTTCAAATCAATTTTGAGTTTCTCCTAAATTTGTAAATCAGTTGTTTCTCATTATTTTCTAATTCAATTTTTTTTCCTACAATATTTTCTGTTTTGAACTTGTACAATGGAGTTTTGTTTTCCCAGTAATTGATAGTTTGATGTTCAAGAATTTACACAAAAAATTGAAGTAACATAATTACTTTTAAGTAGTTTTAAAAATCTATACAATATATTAACTATCTCATTCAAATTTACTCTATTCATGTTTTGTTTAATTATTTCAAGATCCTACCTATTAAATTCTGGAAATGGATTGTGAATTTCCTTTGTTCTTTCTTTGAATCCTATCCCTTGTTCTTTATTTGCTATTTTGTTTGGTATGAAAATTTCTTCCTATCTCCTTCTCCTACCACTGTGCTGATCTCACTTGTTAACTGTGTTTTTATTGCCTTGCTGCCTTGGCACACATTACTTCACCTAGACCCGCACCCTCTATACTTCCTACGTACTGTTTCCAATGCATCTCCTCCTTGCAGAGGCCTCACCTTCACCTGTCCTTCTCTTGCGCGCCCTTCCTACTGGTACTCCTATCACTAGTCCTCTTTTTGTTATTGTGTGGGAAATGAGGACTCCCTGTGGTTGCAAGTGAAGGGAATGGGGAGTGGATAAAATCTGCGCCTACCTCCCTTGGCCATCTCCCTGCTGCCTCCCACTATCTTCTTTCCTCACACAGGTCGCCCCTCTCCCCTCTTACCGGCTATGTAGGGAGTGGATAAAACCTGCAATAAACAAATCGCAACCTCCTCTGTCTCCAATGATTTTCAATTTAATTCCCTCTCTCCTGCATCATGCTGAGTCTTTTTTTTTTTTTTGTTAACTCTCCAAAACGGATTTTTACATCCCAAAACAATTTCGAATTTCCTTATCCAACGATCTCTCTTTCTCATGCAAATGGTAGATGATAACAAGAAATGAGATCCCAAATTTGAGGTTGATCTCCAGTTCCATTTTCTAACTCCATGTTACAGAGATTTGATTGCTTCTTAGATTGATTGAAGATATTTTTCTTTAATTTGTGTAACTGTAGTTTTAAATGCCATTTCAAATTGCACGTGAATTGTTTTTCTAAATTGTTTTCAATAACTCCATTTTAGCTATTTTTTTAATTTCTACATTTAAATCTTTTCCTCTTCCATAATTTTTAAATGAAAACATATAATTTTAAAACACAACTTTTTATTACATTTTATTTAATTTTGAAATAAAAAGTCTATTTCATTAAATTTTGAAATACAAGAATCTTAATTTCAAACAATGATAAAATATTGTCTTAAATAATTTGATTATTTAGATAAGATCTATTTTCTCACAGTCAATAAAATCGTCATTTAAAGCAACATATATTTTTTTTCCACATTTTGGAGAAATCAATTAAACTAGATTTAAAATTTGCAGACACAATAATCACAAAAATACATTAAAATATAAACTAAGTGAGTGTGTGTGATTCCATCATACTCATAAACGTCTAATGGCTAAAATGACTCTACCTGATTGTTGTTCTCGCCTTCAATCACGTTCACCTATTCTTGCATTCACTTGCACTCGATTTTTCATCAGTAATGACAAACCCCAAATTAAATAAAAATACATTTCAAATCATTGTAATTGAATTTGAATTTGAATTTCACTCCAATTTGAATAATCATTTAACTTGCATTTAAATAATCATTTAACATAATATAATTAATCAATATCATGATCAATAACTTGCATTTAAAATAATCAAGAAAATCTATACGTGACAGTGTCAAATACAAAGCAACATACCTCTAAACTTATAACATACAAGGAAACAATGTACCAATTGTTGAGAGTGGGTAATATTTCCTTGAATTTGGGCTCAACTAGACCTAGTGGGCTTCCCAAAAGTATTCTTAATTATCATATATTTCACATACAATTAATACTCTCATAATTTTCCTATCAATCCTAATAAATTTAATTACAATTTAAATTGTTTTTAAAGCATTTCATGAATATGAATCCAACCCCTTAAGTTTTTTTAATGAAGACATGAAAAACCCTTAAATACTTTAACAAGCCTTTTCCGAAGTCCTCAAGTTCAATCCCCAATCCCTATGAATGTGAGAATAATAAAATCTAATATGCACTATAATGAATTTTTTTTTTTTTTTTTGATAGGTAACAGGTTAATTTTATTGAAATTAAAAAAACATTACATATAAAGTACTTGACATTCTTATAATGTATTAAATACAACTACAATCCAAAATCCTCCAACTAATATAACCTTCACATGATTCTAAACGCAATCCCCCTATATTCTACTAACCACCATCCATTCATTTCCATTGTTCTCTAGCTAAAATTTCGCTTGATGCTATCGTTCCGGTTGCTTTTTCCCATCGCAAAAAAAATAAATACCAACCCCTGCAATTCTTTTCGATTTGCCCTTCGATCGTGCTTTCTGGTGACTTCCACCACCTTTCCTGCCTTCCACAAAAAGGAAACTATCTATGCGGCTTATCCAAAAACTTGCTCCATCCCAAAAACATAGCTTCTTCACCCGTTTATTTGCTTAGGCTTCCTTGTACGTTAGATTCCCCCGAGTTCTCCTCTTCTACGCTCTGACCTCTTTTTTTTTGGAATCAGGTCAGGGACAGTGGCTACCTCCTGGCAATGCTTTGTCTCTTTCCTGCATAGCTCTACCTTCAAATTTTCCCAAGCCAGAGTCACATCCAACTTGTATAGCTCCCTGTCTGTCGACTTCTGCCACCTAATGAACAAAATCAACCCTTCATTAGTAGCTTTGTCCATCTCCTCTATTCCTTCAGACACATCAAAACCCACTCTCGGGACAACCCATTCAAGAAATGACTCCAGCTTGTCCAGTAGTTCCTCCTGAAACAAACAAAGCATAATTCTTTTGATTTCCTACGAATCCTCTCCAATTTCCATCCCCCACAAGAAAATCATGGATGCAATGTCTGTGTTTTGTCACCCCCTGTGTGTAGCATCCTGAAAATGCGGTCCTAATGTTTCCATCACCGCATTAACAACATCATCATTCGTCACCTTCAGAAGCTATTTTAGTCTTTTCACTGTGGGATTCTCGAAGAAGGATTTCTGCTGTAACTTGGTTGAGAACCCCATCATTGCCTCCATTTTTAGCACCAGAATCTTCCCACCTCTCCACCAAATTCATCCCTAATTGTTTTATTTGTTTTCTGCACCTCGGGGCTTTAAAGCACACGTCTCCTCCTCAAGGTATCTATATACCCAAACTTAAATGGGCATCATTGAAATTTCATTTCCTTCGCCGCCACCTTGCAACACTACTTAAAATTTATTATTCGAGATAACCTCATCTTTTCACACACGCTCACTGTGTTTTCGGTCACTTCGACAATCTTATGTGTCAGGTCCGAATCTGGCCATCCATCTTTCCAAGAATGCCACCACCTCCTGCACTCCACCACATCCTCTGTCCTTTACTTGTTTTTGATTCATCCTAATTCATAGGTGATGTGACTCCCTCTTTAATGTACGAGCTACCTTCTTATTCTTTCAAGAAGCTATCCATTTCTCCGTCCATGACTTGATAATTTCTAAGGTCTTCAATAACCACTTCCGTATCATCCTTCAATGAAATTTCCCACTTGGATAGGACATCGACCTCCTTGTTGCCTTCCCTCCTTATATGAGATATATTAAAGTTTTCAAAATTTTCTAATTCCTCTAAAATTTCCTTAATTATATTTTAGAGATGCCATGCCTTAATTCCTGAACCCACGATCGCTTGAACAATTGTAAGTGAATCACCCTCTAAATGAAGCTTCTTAACTCCAAAACTTTTTGCAAGTTTTACTACAACTAAAGCAACATTTTCTTCAACTACATTATTGGTCCTTGGAGGCAATTTCCTTGTTGCAATTGCTAAGGTATTGCTTAAGCAATCCCAAGCAATAACCCCGACCCTTGATGGTCCTAGGTTTCCACGTGCAGCTCCATCAAAATTTACTTTACACCATCCCTCCAATGGTTTTTTCCACACTGTCTTCACCTCCCCTTGCTCTTTAGAAGAAATCTTAATCTTACCTATTAGGTTTATCAAATGGATTTCGGGCCAGCCTCGTTGAACTAACATGTCCTCTAGAGAGAAGGGATTCCGTCAATTTTGCATTTGTGATGCTGCACTGCTAACAACTTCTTCAATACTCTAGTCTATTCTACTTATCATCCTAGAGATAGATTCACATTATCTATAAATATCCTTCGATTCCTTTCTTTCCATATTTCCCATATGATTAGTGAAGGCGCACATAGCCAAGCACTAGATAGTAGCATTTTCTTTGCCTTTCTTGGCCAACTTTCAAACAGTTCTTTTAAGGTCAACGGGAAAGGACTATGCCAGTTCAATTTCCTTTTGACATGCCCCCAACACAACCCAGGCACCTCACATTGCAATAATAAGTGATCAACCAACTCCTTGGCCTTGCCACACATGACACACTTTGAAGGTCCTACAAAACGCATGCATTTTCTTCTTTCTCCTGTAAGAATTCACCCTTTAATAGCTAACCAGGCAAAGGTTCCTACCTTGGGTAAACAATCCTTGCTCCAATAAAGATCCTTTGCCCAAAAATTCTCTCGCTCTTCTGAATCCAACAATTGATACCCAATCTTCACCGAGTAACATCCAAATGAGGAGCCACACCAAATGATCTTATCCTCCCTCCCTGAGATTTGAATCCTCCGTTCAAGTAATAAATTTCACATCTGTTGAATTTGTCGAGGATTTAAATCCTCCTGAGGCACCTTTTTCCACCCCCATTCCTACCCCAGTAATCCTCATTTCACAACCAGATAGTCTCGTACTTTAATTCCCCAACATTGGGAAAAGTAATTTTTGAGGTATAACAAATCAAGATCCTCACTCAAATTTGGCATCCCATTCCAAGAATCCTCCCAAAAGTTTGCCTTCAAACCATTGCCAATCTGCCACATAAGGTGATTGACAATAATAGCCCTACAAGAAACAATAAAATTCCAGATTGCAGACCCCTTAGGAGGATTGCGGATAGTGAAGATATGATTCTCCTCATCCGTATCCAGGTATTTTGCTTTTAAGAATTTCACCCATAACAGATTTGGGTTAGTATATAAACTCTATACAAGTTTAGCTCCTAGGGCCTCAGCAAATCTTATCCCATGCTAAAAGAGGGATTTTTTCATCATCCCTAGCTCCATTCCAAAAAAACTTTCTCATGCACTGCCCAATAGATTTTATCACTTTCTTCGGGATTCATAAACACATCATTGAGTAGATTGGAATTGCCGATATAACAGTTTTAAGCATCAATATTCTACCAAATGAAGTTAACCATTTTATTTTCCAACCATCCATTCTTTTGAGGCAAGAATCCACCAAACCTTTCCAAATGTTTGTTTTATTTTCTCCCCCAAATAGAGGAATCCCCAAGAATTTGCTTGGGAGTTTACCAGCCCGCATAGCCAACATACCACATATATCTTTTTGCCTCTGTTTGGGGGTGTTGAAGAAGAAATTTTTTGACTTCCCCCAATTGATACACTGGCCCAAAGCCAAACCATACTTATCCAAAGCTCTCTTCATCACTCTAGCCTCATCTAGAGTGGCATCCCCCATCAGAAACGTATCATTTGCAAATTGTAAATGTGAGATTGGTGCTATCCCCTTAGCCACTTTGATTCCCTTCCATTGCCCATCCCTACATTTCTGGGAAATCATTCTGCCAAGCACCTCGACCAAAATGATGAAAAGGAAAGGTGATAAAGGATCGCCTTGTCTGATCCCCTTGTTGGACTCGAAAAAGCCTTGAGGGCTCCCATTTACTAGAACTTAAAACCAAGGAGAAGTAATGCAACTTTCTACCCATTTTAACCATTCTTTCCTAAAACCAAATTTTGGTAAAACTTGCAAAAGAAAATGTATGTTTACTTCATCATAGGCAAGCTTAATATCCAGTTTCACCATCATTTTTCCATTTTTGCCATCCTTACAGAATGAATGGTTTCATGTGCCAAAATTACCCCTTCAAAAATTGACCGATTTGGCGAGAAGCCACTCTATTCAATCAATATCACTGAGTTCAAAACCAATTTTAATCTATTCGCCATTACTTTAGAGATTATCTTATAAACTGTATTGCACATGGAAATGGGGTGAAAATATTCAAAGGAATTCAGAATATCCCTCTTTGGAATAAGAGCAATGAATGTGTTACTGATATCTTTCAAGATGAAGCATTCCTTCCTTGATTCATCAACCACTTTCCACAAATCTTGAGCAAACACATCCCAAATCTTCTGAAAGAAAATTGCAAGAAAACCATAAGGACCCGGGGCTTTGTCACCCCCCAGACCAAACAAAACACTTTTAACCTCCTTTAAAGAAATCTCCACCATTAGCATCCTATTTTGGCCCTCTGAGATACAGCTCAGGATAACTTCCACGAGATTCGAGTCCTGACTTAGACCATCTGTAGACATGTTGAAACTTTCTATGAAGAACCTCACCGCCTCTTGGTTAATTTGAGAAACATCATGTAGAAATTCACTGTTGTTATTCTGTATAGACAAAGTTTTGTTGTTCGACCTACAAACTTTCACTGAATTATGGAAAAACTTGGAATTTCTGTCTCCTTTCAACCAAGTCTCTCTAGACTTTTGCCTCCAAAAAAATTCTTCTCTTGCCAGGATTTCTGAATACACTTTATTGAGTTCCTTTTCCTATAGAAAGTCTTCCTCTGACATCCCCTAAGCAATTATTCTTGTATGTAAGGCCCCTAGTTTCTCTTCCAACCTCAGTTTCTCCTCAAAAATATTCTTAAAGGAATCCCGGTTCCATAGCTTCAATTGTTCTTTCAAAAACTATAATTTTTGAAAAAATGAAAGCTTTATTGCCTAGTCACACGAGAGAATTCTTCCACCAACCTTCTATTAATACCTTAAAATTATCTGCCCTTAACCACACTGTTTCAAATTTGAAGGGGCACATGTCTGGCATTGCCTCATCTTGGATCCTCAAACTTATCGGATAATGATCTGATCCTGTTATGGGTAGAATCTCTGCATCACATTTCCAATGTTGCTTAGCCCAATTCCCAGCTATAAAAAATCTATCTATTTTTTCTGCTATATTTAGAAAACCACCACGCCTGTTAGTCCAAGTAAAGTCCCCTTTTTTGAAAGGCAGCTCAATCAAACCATTATTCATTGCAAAGTTACAAAAATCCTGTTGACTCTTACTCGACCAACATAAACCCCCAAATTTATTTGAAGGTCGCATTAATGCATTGAAGTCCCCACTGAGGAGACACATATCGCCCTCCCTCCCAACCAATAGGCTAGAAAGCTCTTTCCATAAAATCTTTTTTTGTGTTGAAGTATTAGGACCATATATGTTTAAAATCCAGACGCTCACTCTCAAATGTCTGGATTCCACTTTACCCCACTTCTAGTGTCTTTCCTGCCTTAGAATTTGCACATCCACCAATGAGTCATTCCAAAGAATTTCCAATTCCCTAGACACACCCAAAGATTCTGAGAAAGAACTGCGTTAGCGCTCAAAACATTTTGTAAACCCATCCATTTCAGACTTCTTTATTTTCGTTTCTTGCAATATAATCAAAGCCGGTTTCATTTGATCAAAACATCTTTTGATCAACCAAATCTTGTCAGGGGCATTAGAGCCCCTGACATTCCACGATAGGATCTTCATGACTGTTGGGAAAAGGCATAGCCCTTTCCCGATCTAAGCTTGCTTTGGCCCGCTGCATTCCCTGCTATTTCAAGCCTCATTCTATTTATTTTTGGTCCTCATCTACACTTCTCACCGCAGTTCACTTTATTGTTTGTGGCTGAAGACTATTTAATAGTGCATTTTTCAGCTATTCCAATGCTGTCTTGGAGACCCAGTAAATCCTCTTCATCCTGTTCTTCATCTGATTTTGACTCCGATGTTGAGCCTTCCATATTCGCCCCATTGTCTCGAACTCCATCAAAGGAATTCTCAAGATTCCTTATAGGCGATATAGGTATATCTTTGAAAATGGTTGCTTCTCCTGGGGATTTACATAATTCCAACTTATCCAAAGATTCATTATTGTCCTCATTGTTACTGCCCCCATGCCAGTCTTGGTCCCACAATTCTCTAGGATTTTATGCTCGATTTTGAGTGATAGAAATTTGCTTTTGGGCCCAAGCCTCCTCTCCCATGTGGTCTATCTATTCATTTTCCTTATTACACAATTTCTGTGATGATTCTTGTTCAGCCAGAACTCCCTCAAAGTCACTCCTGATGTCCTCCAAACCAATTTGTTGTCCGTCTTTTCTAACCAATTCCTCCCTGCCTAATCCAACCATTGTTTGCTTCTGGGCCCATGCTTACTCACCCATTTGAGTGTTCTGCACATTTCCTTGATTCCAAAATTTTTGTGGGGATTCTTGTTCAACCCAGACTCCCTCACAATCACTTCTGAAGTCCTCCAAACCAAACTGTAACCCGTCTTGCCTAACCAAAACCTCCCTAGCTGATTCAATCACTGTTGAAATATTTGTTGAGTTTCTTTCGCACATATTTTCTCCCCTTGCTTGTGTTTCTTCCAGGTATGCATTTTCAAAGAGCAGGTCTAATTCCTGTCGATTTAAACCCTCCCACCCGCCATTCGGACCAATATCTTCCTAATTTTGGTCTCGAATATGAGAGCCCCACTCTTGAAATTTGCTGGCACACTCCTCTAGTTCATATTCTTCCAGTCTTACTATTTCCTCATTTAGAATGTTTCGGCATAAACCTTTACCTTTCTCTGCCAAGAAATCAATATTGTTGGGTAATGATTTCCCAATGCAATTCAGACATTCAAAGTAAGCATCTATTTCAATCTTTTGAATCTAGATTCCCTCCCCTAACTTAAGTTCTAGTTTTTCCAGGAGAGAGTGAATCCCTTGTCTTAAGACACAGATTCTGGGAAAAATGCTTAAATCTGTTTTGTCCACAATCTCCTCCAATTTCATAAAGGTTCCAAATTTTCTACCAATCATGCTGAGCGTTTCCTGGTCTCTATATTCATGCGGGAGATTTTTCAACCTAATCCATACTGGAATGTCTTCCATAGTTGTATCATTTGGGTTAAAGTTTGGTGTCTAATCCTTAATGTAAAACCCTAACCCATCCATTACAAATGGCTCGCTGTTAATGATCCATTCCTTATCCAACGTGGTTTTACAAATGACTAGGTAGAAGCCATTCTCAAGGGTTTTAAGCTCACATTCTAGACCCCAATGTTTATCACACCAAGTTCTAAGCTTCGAGTAGGCCGGCCATTTCCCACCCCATTTTTGGAAAAAAGCCCTAGCTTTAAAAAAACTCACAGAGTCCTTCCATTCACTATTGTCCAATAGCAAAGAAGTAATAGTTTCATATGAGATGCTAGGGAATACCTGACTCAGGTCGACCTTCTCTACTTTTCGCTTAGGGCACCAAAACTTCTCAGCTACATTTTGGAAATCTATCCTCTCTGGTATGTGCAACGACTTGAAACGCTCACCCCTTTGAGGCTGATCCCCAATTCATGACCCGCCTTTGGTCCTACCTCCCACATTGTTGTGATAATTCTCTAGAGCCTGCCAAGCCCTGTTTGACTCATTCTTTCTAGGTCGAATGTTGTTCCTTCCTTGGCGTTTATTAAAAGGCCATCGCGACTGCTGCCCCTCACCATAATGCAGACTGTAATGCCTTTGATACCCCTGTCGGCATTGATTCTCCCAAACCCTAAATTGAGAAAATATTTTTAACTAAAGAAAACCAATTAAAATAAATATTTCAACTCATACATTTCACTTTATAAAAGAAACTACAATAAAATATAAAATTCTATTATAGGAAAAATATCAGGTCTAAAAATTAATTATAGAGAAATATTTATTTAATATAATAAATAATTAGCTTTTGTCAAATTATTCACTTTAAAATTCTAAAATTAGAATTTTGCACAATACATAATTAAAATAGATAACTTCCAAGTAAATCATAATTGAATAATCTAGTTATTTAAATTAGTTATCTATTAATTTATAATAATAAATTAGAGAAATCTATTTCAATTACACATTCAATTAGTTTAATTATCTTGATTGATTATTAAAAAACATATTACTTCACATTTTGGATTATATGTTTGCTAACACCATTGAACAAACCTATTTCTCCTTCCAAAATACTTTTTCTTGACAATTAACACATCTTGACACATACCTTAGTAGCATTGTTAGAAAAATAACAATAAATCTATTTACTGACATTAATCTATTTATCAACATTACATATAAGTCATCATAAATATTTTTATTCAAAGCGTTAGGAAATATGGACATTATAGTCAACTCTATAGGTATCAAGTTCATTATCTCGTCATAAGTACATTAGATCTAGAATATGGAAGCGTAATATAAATTAGCAAAATAATGAACATAATGTTTCCAAACTTTAGAACTTGTATCACTAAATTCACCACCACTCTAGTACAATCATTACCACAATCATACAATCTCTACTATATGATATACATTCTTCATCACAAAATTTTTATTTCTATTTCAAGTTTGATTTCTCACACTTCTACACATTTATTTTTCTAAGTACTAGACTGCTACTATGTTGATATGGCCAAGAGTGCTATATGATATTCATGACCATATACTATCATACTTTAGTCCAAAATACTTTCTTGATATTCTACACATTTTTATTTGTATTATTTAATTTTGAATGATGAATCAATAATGATTTTTCTACTTATCTTATATTCTATCTTCTTAATATTATTTCTAATTTCTTAATATTGATTTTTTTTGGATGAAACCATGTTGTGGTATATATTTTTAGGGAAAGAATGTAGTATATGTAAATATACACATTGATGTTGGAAAAAATATGTTTCTCATTCTATTCAGAAAGATTAAATTTTATTTTATTTTTGATAACATAAAGAGGGGTTATAGGGCCCCCACCTAGTACAAAATAACAAAAGGCCGATAAAATAGGGTTATATGAGAGGTATATCCTACATAGAGACATATATAATAAAATAAACAAAGAAATAAAGCACAAACCACCAATAGGTGGGGACATTAATTACCACCCTACAAAGAAATGAGATCCTTGAGACTAGTGATCACCCCCAATTCATCCATCATCAACTTCACCTTTTTGATAGAGGAGTGTTATCCATATTTTTAATAAACCTTTGTGGCTAACCTAATATTGGTTTTTTTTTTCAAGGTTGTAGGTGGGTTCACTAGGATTTTTTATGGTCAGAATTTCAAGTTAGCTCGGTAGGAACCTGATACCCTTATTGCCATCTCAACAAATACTTTTTGTTTCACAAGGAATTGTGATGTGTTTTTATGGGATTGCAGGTCTGTTTATTATCTCTTATTTGTGGTGCACTATTTTGTGCAATGTGGGTAGTGGCTATAATAAGTTTGATGAAAAAGAAGGAATTGTATGCCTTTTTCGTTGGGGATTTCTTGGAAGAAATTGTCGTATTTTCCTCCAATTTCTTAGTAAGGATATCCAGGTGATAAAAATGGAAGTTCAAGAAGGTATTTTTCCTCATCGTGTTCTTTATATGGAAATATTTGTTTTATTTATTGATTTTATGTATCTTTTTCAAACATAATCATGTTGATTTTAGATCTCTACATAACCTATTTGTTGAAGGAAATGGTAGAAGATAGAGAAGCTATCATAATATCATGATTACTAACAACTTTATTCATATTAGTCTCTAGCTTATCAATCATGTCTTTAAAAACACCCTAGGATGACTAAATATCAACAATCATATTATTCAGTGGGTGGAAAAGGGTACACAACTCCATTTTAGTTCCACAACACAAGTGGTTAGAGAGATGTTTAGAGGGTAAATTTTCTATGGCGATGTTTTTAATTCTCTAGCTTACCCATGGGATCAACTTGAGTGTTAAATAGGACAATAATAAGGGAGGATGACTTTATTAGATCTAGGGTTGGGTCTTGAGATTTAGTATTAATGGTAGAAGAGAGGGGTGAGCTCTTATCTAAGACATCATGCTAGGAAGACTCCTACCAACTGGGGATTAAAATCTTGAATTGTTTAGGATTCAGGATGGTAGGATAACTTGGTAGAAAAATTTATTGTTACCAACTAGGGAGAAAGTGATGGGATTTGAAGGCTCTTATAGGAAGAACCAAGCGAGTAAGTAGCAATAGGGAATCATATATCATTGATATAGGGTTCATTTGTGAGTTTAGGAGGATATTATCTAGGCTACAAGGATTTTTGACAATTAGTGTGAAGGGAATGAGTTGAATCCTTTCTCTAGGTAGTAATTATTTTCATGCTTTGTGTCTTAGAAGAGGAAGAAGAAAGGATTTCCTCATTAATGGGGTTGTTAGGGATACTCATAATAGGGGGAGTGAGTTGCACATATGGAAGAAATATAGTCATAATATTAGGCCTTAATAAATGGGATTTCAATTTTATTTAGGAGGAATTCCACAAGTTATTGAAAGAAATTAAGAAAAAAGTGTATAAATGTAACAAGAAAATATGCCTAAGGTAATTTAAAATATAAAAAATTATAATAAAAGATATAAATATACTTATCCTCTAGAGTTGTATACTTGACCAATTACATGCTCACTACCTCCCATGGTTTAGGTAGGTTAGCCCTTTTATAACTAGTTAAAAAATGTGTCACCTTTTCATAATTGTAACATAATATATTCATGTCATTCTTATTCTTGAATTTTTTTGTCTCATCATATTTAGCCCTTTCATCTATAAAATTTTGGCACAAGAAATTTAATCCTTACTAATGTCAAATTAGACACTTTTGATTGTAACTTGCCCATTATTACATGATTTTGTAAATTGATTTGACATGGTAGGATCATGACACTTTAGACTCAAAATAATAAGAAACTCCATCATTAATAAAAATCTACCACAACTCTTCAAATTTTTTAAGAATTTCACAATAGATGGGCTCCACACAATCTTGATCTCCATTGATAATTCTACCCCCTAATTGTAGTAAAAGAGGATATGTATTACCAATAATCTCATGAGTAGTGGAATAGGAGTTAATAGACCAAAAAACCCTTTTGATGTATGAATAGTAGGATCAATGTGAAAATGAGAAAGTAAAGCCCATTAACAAAATAAACATTTGCCACATATGAAAAATTAGTCAAACTATTGTATTACCACTAATCAAGTTGATTAACCATAGATACACACATACTAATACAAATATAAGATAGATTTCACAAGGGAATAAGGGACAATATTGATCATCATAATGAGAGGGCACATGACACTAGGAAAAATCCTAAAATAAATCCACTTTTCTAGTGTTGGGGGTAGGGTCTCCAATTTGGTGGGTTTTTTATTATTAATAATTAAATTATTTATATTTGTGGGAAGATTGTAAGATAGTATCTACATTTATTTCTAGATAGAGTCATGACTAGATTAGCCAAATTTTTCATAGTCTTACTGTCCTTCTTGAAGGTATGCTTGATATACACCCTAGAATTATT
Source organism: Sequoiadendron giganteum (assembly GCA_007115665.2). Lineage (NCBI taxonomy): Eukaryota > Viridiplantae > Streptophyta > Pinopsida > Cupressales > Cupressaceae > Sequoiadendron > Sequoiadendron giganteum. The sequence goes on from CM021104.1 coordinate 376,959,927, forward strand.
TTGAAGTAATTTTATACATGTCACTAATGTAGAATCAAAATTTCCAATTAGGACATGAGGTACCAACTAGAAGGTCTATGATTAATTTTTAATATCTTTCCACTTGAGTATCATTGACCCCTAAAGTGGTGGTGAGTTTGATTCCCCCAAAAGTAGCAACAACTTTATTATTTGTATCGATACCAAGATCTCCTACATAAGCTATAACTAAATCCCCATCTCATTTCTGATGATTCCCCCATACATGTCCTTTCTAGGATAACCTTTTGATTTCTTTTCAAAATTTAGGTTTAACCACACTTGAGGGGAATAAATTCAACTAGTTACTTTTATTCAACTATATTTTAAGGAATTCACCATATTCCATCCCTTTATCATCTCTTTGTTTCTTTCCACTCTATATTTCAACAATGAAGATAGGGTAGTGTCATTTGTAATGTCAGACACCACCACACTATCAACTACACTTTATAATAGACTATAAATACCCCCATATATCTTCTCTTTTTGTCTCTTAAATCTTATTTCTTTATTTTTAAATTCCCCAAGAAAGTTGAGGCAAAGTATGATTTCATACCTCCTTTATTTAAGTAGGTTTAGTAAAGGGGGAGAACTAACAAGTCCTATTCTTGTCTAGCTCTTGATGGGAAACATAGCTAGCTTCATTTTTAGAAGTGTAGTCTAAATATATTAGGGAAAATAATAATTAAAGAATAGGTGGTCGACCATATCCTCTTAGGAATATCAAAGGACACATCTATTAGGGAGTTGAAATCCCCTTTTTTGAAGGTTTTCCAAGGTAAGAGAATTTACAATGAGAAGTAGTCCACCAAAAAAAGTTGATCTTCAAGATTAACTTAGGATTCTAAATATTATTCCATTTCATAGAGGGACGAGTGTTAACCAATGAAGTATTATGTCCTAATTTGATAATGTAGTTGCCTAGGGGATCAAGGCTTAAAAGATATTATCCTCCCTTGGGAATTGGCTAAGTTGAAATTGTAGACACATAAAATTGTTTGAATGCATCACAAATTCATATTTCACTATTTTACATCATTTTCCTCATTATATCCTAATTTATCAATTTTAATTAAATAATTTCCAATTAGTTGATTAAATTCATTATTTTCCTCTAAATCACTTTTATTAAATAATTTTGAATTATTTAATTAAATTCAAATTTCTATCTCTCCACCTTAATTAAATATTTTCAATTATTTAATTAATACTATTTTTCCCTCTCATATGCTTGATTAAATAATTTTCAATTATTTAATTAAATCCTAATTTCCTCTCACCTCACAATTAAATATTTTTCTTAATTGTTTAATTAACTAATTTTCCTCCAACTTGCACATGACATATTTCATTTTCAAAAAGGGAATATTCCTTTTTCAAAATATCTTCCTTCCAAAATATCCTAAACTAATTCCCTTGAAATGAGGAGATATTTTTAGTTAACTGAAGCTCTCATTCAACTTCATCTATTGATCTCTTGATCTAATTTCATCCATTGATCTTCATCCTTTGGTCTCCACCGTTGATCAAATCTCCTAGAATTCTATAAAAAGAGCCATCCTCTTCATAAAATTTATTCACAATTATCATGAAAAATTGATATTATTTTGAGAGTATTTCTTCATCATTTGAGCATCATTTGTGAATCAAGATCATCATCAACACGATTTTGCAACATGGGTTATACACAATTGAGCAATCCACATATCAAAATTGGCATAATTCCAAGCAATGGAGTACAAGGTTTGCATACATGTCTTTGAGTGTTTAGATCTTAATTAGAATTACATTATTGATTTATGTTTTATTCATGGATTCATTTGGACTGAATAAAGGTATGAGTTCTTGTGTTAGTTATTACATATGTAATAACATCATAAGTATGGAGTTGAATCATATAGTCTCTACATAAAAATCATAACTATAATATATTCTATTAATCTATTTCATTGTTATGTGAAAATATACTAAGTATTTATTCATATTCATTACTATACCTTCATTTTCTAATGATTAAACTAGCTACTAATGGTAGATTTACTAAATAAAAGGTCAAAAATTAATATTACTATACTTGGTAAGATCGGTCATGAGAATACAGTTGTAGGTTTCTTATCTAGGTTAGCCAACACTTTTGCACTGGTACTAGTTGATACTATTTCTTTAGATGAGAATCTAAGGTTACATTTTGTTGGCCTTACCAATCATACAGTGATACATAATATTTCCCTCATAGAGATCATGAGAATGTTATTGGTCAAAGTGATCAAAATTCATTGGTAGAACTTCTCTTTTGCACTATCTTTGATATTGTCCCATTTCATATTGAATCATGTGGAAGACAATATACAACTTAGTGTATGAGAACTAGGACACTTGCAGTACTATTCTTTATAATTTCTTCACAAGCCACACATTCATGGGTTATTTGAATACATTCTAATGCATATGATCACACTCTATCATAGAGATTTTACCATACACACACCTAAATATGTAGAGGTATATTGGATAAGTTGGGAGACTACTATTGGATTTTACTACATAACATTGTTTTTTCTAAGGAGGTTGTAGAATTTAGATAATTTGAAGTTACAAATTTTTATTCAACTTTAGAATTGTGTGTGGACCTCTCTAATTCCAAAAAGGTGAATATAACACAACTTAATTCCCTTAGATGAGATGTATTGGTAGGATTTATTTTTAATTAAAGTTATTCATCAATAGTGTACACTGTGAAAATATCTCTTCCTTTCTAAGCAATCATTCCAACCAAGTTATTGAGCATATATATTTTAGGATTGTAAAGGAAAATTTCATATACAAGGGCATGGGTTGAATGAGATAAATATTTTCTATAGAAATGGTACTATAAGAATATGTATGATAGATTTTGATTAGAATACATTTTTTATTGTTGTTCATCATTTCAAGTTGTACATGCAACCAATTTTAACAATTATATTTTTGTATAATATCAATTTGACATCTACATGAAATTTTATTTTTATTTGATTAATTATATGTAGTTATAAAATAAAAAGAAAATAATGTAATAAATTATAACAATGAAAATCTTTGGGTAATGTTAAAAAACTCTAATTTGAAAATCAATATTTTGAATATTATAGTTGAATAAATTCTTAGTGGTGAAAACTATTTTAATAGCACCACTAAGTGGTAAATGATTGAAAACTAGCTTGTTGGTGGTCACTTGTCATTACCAAAATTGAAAAAGCAATTAAAAAGAAAGAAAAAAAGAAAAAAAGAGAAAAAAATATAATTATTATATATCATTTCTATGATCTAATAATTTTTAAAGTATATTTAGTTGGTTCCATGATTTCTTCACTTTATTTGAGGGCCTATATACATTCTATAGCCCACTTGTATAGATACTTGCTACAAACTACTACACATTTAGTTGAGGTGTTACAAAAAGTGGAGGAGACAATAGATATCACAAATATGATCCATTAATGCTTCAATATGGAATAGATCTTTGATGCTCCAATGTGGTAGAGATATTTCATGTTTCATTTCTTGTTACCATTCTTCTTATAGCTCTGGCTGCTATTCTTCTTGGATGTTCATGTTATTGTAAATCAAGTTATTATCTTTGCATACATTACTCCCTAAGTTGCACACCAATTAGTTAATCATAATTTTTAGGTAGATCTATTCACATTATTTAAGTCTCCACTTAGATATTTTTAACCTTTTGTCTCACTTTATTTGGTTGAGACATATGTACTCACCTCTTGAAACACCTAGTTCATGCACACTTGACACTTGACCTTAGATGTGTTGCACATTGGAGGGGTAGTTAGTCATTCGATCCTATGTTCCTACCTCCTCTACCTTACATATATATACAAGTTTCTCATTGTATATTTACTCTCTCATTTTATATGATAGACATGCTCTTGTGCACTATTTTGTTTCACTAGTGGGAGATTATTTTGTGCCTTGAAATCTTGGTTTCTATAGAATGATATTAGAGCCATGATTACATGTTCCTTCCTACATCAAGGTGAATCCAACAAATATCCCTATCATTTGAGCATCGTGGAGCCAAACAAACATCCCCATTAAGTCTAAAAGGCCTAATAAATAAAGAATAACCTTTCATTTGGAAAATATAATAATTTTTTATTGTTTACATTTTTTATTCATTGTACCCTATTGTATCATACAAATCCATACAGTACATAAAGTTGTAAAAAAAAAAAAAATTAGTGGAGGGCCACATCACCCTCTACCTATCTAGCATTTTTGGTCAAATTTTTAACAAGGTTTTACTAGACATTATTTTTCCTATTTGGAGGGTTTGATGGTCATCTTTTGTAGGGCATAAAATGTTTGTTTCTCTTTGTTTTTGGCCCATATCAACCCAGAAACTATTGACATGGATTCAAATATCCCAAAAGAACAGAAAAGGTCACTATCATTGTCTTCCACATACTGAAACCTTGACATTCTATTGTCTAGTATGTTAAATTTGTCCACCATTCAAAACACTCAATTTTTTTTTTTCAATATTGGGGCACAACACAACCTTGTTGAGTTTTTTGTTAGGAAATCTATGCTCTATTTACCCTTGTAGTGCCACATATTCTTGTAGAGCTTTATAAGAATTTCAACTTTTATGTCCTTCTTGGTATACTTTGTAACTCTATTTGGGGAAATTTTCAAAAGAGATGGTCTTGTCCCTATGAATCATGCCCCAAAGCTATCTTGCGACCTACAAGCTCCCTTTGCAAAAAATCAAGCATTAATTTTATGAAAGAAGGAATTGTAGTGGTACAATTTTGGGACCTTTGTTAGTAAGGGTGATTCCATAAAAGACACTAGTCAAACCTCACATTCCTCATTCTAATATGCATTGAAGTGATTGTTTGAAATTGTACTATAATGCATTCTTGCTAAATTTATATGTTGATCAATCAAAATTCGAGTTCATCAAAGGATGTTTTCCTTATGTAGAGAAAATTTCTAGTAAAGAACACATAAACTTATCCTTTCTATCTTGGGAAACATCAATTGGCATAAAATCCTCATCTCCTTCATAGATCAACACCATCTTTGGCTAAGGTGCAAAGTAGTGAGCTATTAAGAGGTGGAAAACATTCATGATCTCCAATGCCTACAAAGTTAAATTTAAACTTATTATATATCATGTCAAGTGCATGTCAAAAATGGAAGAATTTTCTACAACTAGCACTCACAATCAAAGGATTGAAGTTGTAGGATTGGGTAGAAATCCAATTCAAATGGTAAAGATCAATAGTAGTAACCACAACTACTTAAAATCTAAACCCAAAAGACCCAAATCCAAACAAGAAAGCACAAATAGAAATGGAAATCAAACAACAAAGCTATACCAAACTTCCCATAGTGAAGTTGATTCATCTTCCTTGCATCTCCTCCATTTTTCTGCGTATGCAAGCTTTCCCTTAGATTTTGTTGTATGCTAGTACCTATAAGTGACAGTGAAGTGATAGTGACTAGCAAGAAATTTGGAGATTGTGGTTGTAAGGTTGGAATGAGGGAGACAACTCTCTTTTATAGAAAAGCTATTTGAACGGATGGTCAAGATCAAAAGATAATATGATGCCAAGATCAATAGATGGGGTTTCTTGCACCATGAAAGGATAGGGTTAGGGCTTGCTAATGTTGGATGATCAAGATTAAAAGGAGACCAAAAGTGATCAATGGTGGAGATTCAAAAGAGAAAGTGGAGGGACAATGGAGCAAATTAAATAATCATATTTAATTTTAGATGGGAATATGGGCAATTAAATAATCTAAGTGATTATTTAATTATGGAAGAAAAGGGGAAATGGGATTTTAATTAAAATGATTAAAGAAACCATTTAATTAAAAATAGAGGAAAGGGGATGACACATTAAATAATTAAATTATATTAATTATTTAATAATAGAGGGAAGAATGATAAGTAATAGTTAAATAATTGAAATAACTATTTAACTTAGCGAAAGAGAAAGAAAAGGTTAATGAACAGTTAAATAATTAAAATAATTATTTAACTATAGAAGAAAAGTGAAGAATGAATAATTTAATAAATGAGAATTTATTTAATTATAAAAATAAAAAGGATATTAGTGACATAATTAAATATTAATTTTATTTAATTAATCGAGGGAAGAATAAAGAAAGAAAAAGTGAATTAATTAAATAATTAAAATTATTTAATTAATAGAATAATGTGACTTTAGGAAATAATCAAATAATTAAAATTATTCAATAATGTAGAGAAGAAGGGAAATCGGTAAGAAAGATGACATTTGTAGGCTTAGGACATTTTTTAGTGTCTACAAAAGTAATTGAAAGAATTTGTTATCATGACAACACCTAATCATCACCTAAGACCCAATCAAATTCCATCCTCACAACCTCAGCTATGGCCTTTCAAAGGCACATCATTGGTAAAGGTGTTCTTTACTCATAATATTTTATTTTCTAGTAGTTAACCACCAGTGGTTAGTTAATCATCAAAATATGATTAGTAAACTACTTAACTTGTATGTTGAACACCAAGGGACCATTAAGAATTTGTAAAGAGTTTTTTTTTCCTTTTTTCTATATCTTAATGGGGATGTGTGTTTTTTATGTTCAATTAATCAATGGAAATTATATAATTCTATCAAGAACACAGTGGTGTAGCAAAAATTTAAAACTTGTGTTGTTTTAACTAGTTTCTTGGCCTCTAAAGTCAGGTTTTGTATGTAAATTTTAATAGGGCACAACTTTCACCCTACTTATTAAGATTTGATAAATTTTTTGACATTAATTAGAACTTCACAAGGTATCCATCTATATATGTAATTTTAAGATTTAGATACCCCTTTTTTAATAAAAAATATAAGATCACCGTACATTATAAATGGTTGATTTAGGCATCCAAACTTGACAAATATTGTAATTTCTCTTTGACATAGTTCTAGGGGGATTATGTTTAAGAAATAATCATTTTGGGGGATTTAAATATTGAATCAAGGGGGTTTATTATGTTGTGTCTTTGTGCACTTCTATATTTCCTCCCACACTTCATTTTTTCTTTCAATTTTGTTGTTTAAGTGATCATGCCTCTCACAGTAAACTATTTCATTTGATTATTTTTCATAATCCTCCAAAATAGAAAATCAAATGTGCATATTATGGGAATAAAAGGAATATATTAGAAGATTGTATTCATTATTAAAATGCTAAAATGAAGCAACTTATTCTTGATCATGGTATTACCTTAATCATCTAGTTCCAACACATGTATAAACATCATATGACATCACTGATACATATTGTGAGACAACCATAATTTTGGGATGAACAATGCAGCCCCATGGATTGCATTGAGATATCATCTCCCAAATCACTTGCTGCTATATATGAATCTAAAGTTACTATCTCCATGTCTTACAATGATGTATGCACCAGTAAATTTACATATTTTTCCAAATCCACCATGTTGGGATGTATTTCTTCTATAAATAACATCATTGTTTATAGAATCCCACATTACATAACTAAAAGAAACTATTGGGGATATTTGTATTCTATTTGATGACCACATGATATCCCGTGACTTTTAACTAGATTGATTTCAAAAATTTCACATTAAAATCCATCATTTGATTGATCAATAATTTATGTCTCCATGGTGTTTAAGATTGGGTATCATTTGAGCACGTTCAAAGGTTGTTATTTTTCAAACCTATTGTCAGTTGGTTAAATCATGTCCCATCTTTATAATATGTCAAAAATCAATCAATAACTCTTGAGTACAATTGGTTAGTATAGGTTGATGATGTTAATTCCAATGTCAGGTACCAGATTGAAAATTATGTTATGTATACTTCCAATTCTACTTAGGAATAACCTCATGCATCGGTGAAAACACAAAAAAAATTAAATTTTTAAAAATATGAAGTTTTGAAAAAATATAATATAGGGGGATGTTCCTGATGGTATTTTAAGAAATTTGGCTAGTTTTCATAGTGACCCACTTCTTGGTTTAGGATAATTTAAAGTTTTGATTTTATCGGCCAAATTTTAAAAAATATTAAATTAAAAGCCTTATTTTCTTGAAAATAAATTATTTTTATGGGTTTTGGTCATAATGATGTTTTTATCATCCTAGAAAAATTCCAAGGAAAAATATCTTTCTAGTAAAAAATTATGCATGTTCCCATTTTGCGGTGTTAAGGGTGATGGAGTTTGCCAAAAAAGCATATGGAATTAATTTTAAACTTTTCCAAAGAATTATTTTTTCCATAAAAAGAGTTTTTAAAGAATTTAAAGGTTTTATTTGATTGATGGCAATATTGAGTGGGTTTTTGTACACATAAAATTCACTAATGCTACTATATTCCCTCATTTAAAAATCTTAACCTTCACTAATGCTACCATGCTACCAAAGGCAAAACTCCAAAACTCTTCTCTATTGCTACCTTGCTACCAAAATTAAAACTTTGAAACTCATTTATGCTCCCATGCTACCTCATTTGAAAATTTAAAACACTTCTCTATTTCTCTCATTCTACCAAATTTGAAACTCCAAAACCTTGAGCATTTAAAGAAGGAAAAATAAACTATCATTACTACTTCTGAAAAAGATGCATAGTGGCTAGTAATTAGTGTGAAGAAATAGATGAGGCATACTTATTGTTTGAAGAACACATCATAGAGGTTTCATCATATGAAATAGGATGCTTATATTGAAAGATATAAATCAAATGGATTTGTTGAAAAGGCTTTAGAAACTATCAATAAAATTCGATGGGAATATGTGATGCCAAATTCCATAGCCTTTGCCAAAGACTCATACCATGAATTGGTAATGAAGAGAATGAATTTTGTGTTGCAATTGCTCTGGTAAAAATATATGCAAAATGTGGGAGCATTAGGAAAGGCATGCAAATTGTTTATATACCTCACAAAGAAATGTCATTTATATTGGCAAACATGGGTGCAACAATATACAATCACTGTTGTTATAGAATGATCAACATAACAAAAAACAAAACACATAAAATATTATTTTCATATATTCCTTTTTGCAAGTTCAAAATTAAAACACAGAGTACCAACTCTGTTCTACAATACAAAATATATTATATTTAATTTGGATTGTTGTCGAACACCTGGAACTGATCAAACACCTAAACTAACGCTTACAACTATTTTGTAGCTTCTTGTTGTTCATCCGCTGCATTTGTGAACATTCCTTTCTATGCACTGTTGTTGTCTCCTTGTTCTTAGCTACACATTCTCCTTCTGCTAATGTAGGTTCACCTTCTCAATGCAAAAACTGACTACTCTCTTCTTATTGTAAAATTTTATTTTCTTGTCTTATTTTCTTGCTCATGAAAATGAGTGCTCAAAATTCAAATTTTAAACTTACCTACCATAGTTATTGCTAGCAGGTCAAACACAGCTATAGGTTTACATGGGGTAGTTTGAGGAGATCCCCAAAACTGACAAGGGGGTAGAAAATCCTTTGATCGAGGATTAAATATTTCCAACACTCCCCCTGAATTTGAAGTCAGATATCATTTTGTAATTTCCTTTTGGAGCTGATCTTCGAAGCTGGCTACAATGCCAATCCTATCTCTTAGGAATTCAAAACTATCTTTTGGTAATGCCTTGGTGAAGATGTCAACAAGCTGCTACTTAGATCTATAATATTGAAGCTCAATCTCACAATTTTTTATAAACTCCCTTATGAAATGATAATGGATCTCGATGTGTTTGCTTCATTTGTGGAAGATTAGATTCTTTGTTAAAGCTATTGAAGAAACATTGTCAAAATGAATGACTGTGCTATCTTCTTGTTGTTCCTTCAAATCTGCAAGGATCCTCCTCAACCAAATAGCTTGACATGCTACTGTGTTTTCTACAATATACTCAACTTTTTCTGTGGAGAGGGAGACAATGGGCTACTTCTTGGATGCCCATGAAATTGCATCGAACCCATGTGGAACACATATTTCATTATGCTCTTCCTATCATCTATATTTCCTACCCAATTACTATCCGTGAAACCAACCAACTTAAACTCATTAGATGCAACACAAAAAATCCCATAACTTGTTGTTCCATTCAAATATATCAAAATCCTCTTTCTTTCTTGCCAATGTGTGTCCTTTGGTTTCTCCATGAACCTAGAAACTAGGATTACTACATACATCAAATGAGGCCTAGTGGATGTCAAATACATCAAACTTCCAACCATTCTCTTGTAGAGGGTTGAGTTCACATCCTTGTGTTGTCCTTTTTGCTCAATTTAGACCTGTTGGTGTTAATATTGGTGCAAGTTTGTTGTTTTCCATTTTAAACCTCTTCAAATTTTTTTTGGCATAGCTAGTTTGAAAAATAAATATGCCATGCTTTGTTTGCTGAACTTTAATACCAAGAAAGTATTTTAGCAAACCTAAAGCTGTCATCTCAAACTCATTCTTCATTACGTCTTTGAAATTAACAATTAAGCCTCACCGTTTCTAGTAAAAATAAGATAATCTACATAGAAAAAATATTTAAAATATCACCTTATGCTACTTTGATGTAAAGTGTGGGCTCGCTGTTGCTTTTGTTGAGGCCATTGCTTATTAAATATGAGTCTATTCTAATGTACCATGCCCTTGGTACTTGTTTCATCCCATAGAGAGCTTTTTAGAGTCTATATACCTTGTCCTCTTACCCTGGGACTTTATAGCCAGGTGGCTGCTCCACATAGACTTCCTCTTTCAACACTCCATTCAATAAGGCCGACTTTACATCCCTTTGATACACCTTCCAATTATGTTGGGCTGCAATTGCTATGAATTCCCAAATTGTTTCCAACCTTGCAACTGGTGCATATGTCTCATCATAATCTTTTCTAGGCTGATATTTGTATCCTTTGACAACTAGCCTTGTCTTATGTCTTTCAATTTTACGTTCATTTGTACACTTGGTCTTGAAGAACCACTTAACCCCAATCACTTGTTTACCCTTGGGTAAATCAGTTAGCTACCATGTTTGATTCCTTTCTATAGCATTCAAATATTCATCCATGGCCTTACACCACTTCTCTTCTTTCACCACTTTCTCAAAATATGTTGGATCAGTATAGGAAAATAAAGCAAAATCCAAATTTTCATCAAAATCAACATACCTTGTGTTGTCATAAATATCCCTCATGCTCCTTGTCTTTTGTGGCATCAATGATGCAAGTGTAGGATCTGAATTACCTTTAGAGTTGTTTCTACTCTAACCTTTTGGAGTTGTTTTACTGCTGACTGTTAGAGCTATTGCTTTGTTGTATTTTGGAGCTACTACTTTGTTGTCCCTGTCTAGAGCTATTTTTCCACTAAACACTTCCAGGACTACTATTTTTTTGAAATCCTCTAGAGCTATGATTTTCCAATGATCTATGGTAGTTTCTTCTTGAGCTACTACTCTCTTGAGCTCCTCCTAAGTTGTCCTCTAGAGCTTCTTCATCATCAAGGGGTATTATGATTGAAATACCCATGGTGCTATCCACTATTCCATCCCATGCCTCATTCTCAATGAACTCAACGTTCCTGCTGATCACTACCTTCTTGGTGATGGGATTTTATTGTTGGGAAATCTATCTCAACTTTCTGGCTTGAATTCCTTTTGGACTTGGAATTTTTCTTCATGTTCTGCCCTTTACCGATTTACTGTGGTAGTCTGGCTTGGTCTTGGCAATTATCGCCTTACGGCACGCGGTAAGTTCACTCACTGCGGTGGCGCGGTAAGGCCGCTTGTAGCTTGCGCTGGCAGTTACCGCCTTACCGCACGTGGTGAGTTCTCTCACTGCAGTGGCATGGTAAGGCCACCAATGACTTGGCTTAGCGGTTACCACCATACCGCAGGTGTTGGTCCCTCTCACCGCGGTGTCTGTGGTGAAACCGCTAATGGTGGGCTCAATGGTTATCGCCATACCATAGGTGGCGGTTCCTCTCACCGTGGTGTCCACGGTGAGACTACCAGTAGTCGTCCTGGTGGTTATCGCCCTACCGCGGGGTGGCCTGGCAGCCCCTGCGGTAACGCGGTGTGATCGCCAATGGTTTTCCCGAAAGATACCGCTATAGCGCGGTAAGGTTTGGTGGAATCGGTGGTAGTGCAGGATGGCTGAGGGAGAGCTCAGGTGAGCTCACCACCATACCGTGAGGCAACTTAGACAGGGGCACGGTAGTGTGGTGGAGTCAAGGTGCAAGCCCAGATGGCTTACCACCATACTGCGAGGCGAGTCAGATGGGGTAGCGGTAGTGCGGGGAAGATGAGGGTGAACTTGGGTGAGCACACCACTGTACCGCGACTGGGTCAAAAGAGCTTGACGGTTGCATGGTAAGAGCTCAGATGAGCTCGAATCTTGGTTGACCGAGCTGGATAGGTTTGACTAACTGTCAGAAGCAGCGAACGAATTGTTTGGCGACACATGGAAAGTTCTTTGAGATCTGATTGGCCAAAGCTTTATTTCCTAATTACGATTAGGCTGCATTATTGAATGGAGGTTGACATACATGTTTTCATCAACCTATTTAATGCTGCACGACTTGATGCATGTTGCTTGAGTGATGCATGTTATTAGTGAAGTATGGGTGCTTGCATGTAGGATTATTTATTATCCTGATGACCATTGAAGGCTTTGACTGGCAGAATAGGTTTGCACATGGTATGAGAATTAGTGTGTCCAGTTCGATCAGGATGATGAGCAATTTAAGTGAGAGGAAGAGAGTGTTCGAGCGGTCCTGACTATGAAAACTTTGTCTCTCAGTTCTACGAAGATGTGAACCTATGGAGGCTGTGTGGCTGAGCTGGCCATGAGGCTGGCTGTGACAGTCATTTGAGGAGCTGAAGGGAATCTACACTGTGTGCTGTGAAGGTGCTGGAACAGTGTGAAGGTTCTGTATTTTTTGTTGTTGCATGTATTCTCCAGATGAACAAGATGTAATATCCTGAAGAGCATAGCTCTGGTTTTGTATTGTAACCATTTTAGTTACTGAATAATACATGTGAGCTGAGTGTTTTGGAGGGTGGGGTTTTTTACCCAAAAGGATTTCCCCACGTAAATCTGTGTGTTCATAGTTTTGTCTTTCATGTTGTTTGATTCTGCAAACTGAATTTGTGCTTGTGTTAAATTTATTTTTTGTCAAGCATTTACTTCTCTCAGAGGATCAATGGGGGATCAATTGTGTCTGCTTCTGCTTTATGGCATATTTGTTTGTATCTTTGTTGTGATTTAAATGAAATCACTAAGGCACTATTGTCTTAGACATACATTCTATGTTGACAAACTGATCTCGTATCCCCAACAAGTGGAATCAGAGCTAGTTGAAGGAGTTCAAGGCTTGATGATACCAACAAGCAGTGTCAAAGCCTTCTCTTGGTTACAGAAGTTTTGGGTATCTCTCCTGTGATGATTTCTTAGCCTGGAAAGCTTGAGGAAATCTGGCGAAATTGGTTGGTGTTTGATCCTTCGATGAGTGGAAGTTGCTTCTTTGATTCAACACACAATTTAGAAAGACACTAGAGTTTCCTGGAGTTGATCATATTATTGCAATATGGTCTGAGGCTCCTGACTCGCAAAAAATGTTCTTGATGCAAAGGGCGTGAGATGTGCTTGTGGTTGTGTTGCAGCGAAGGGTGGTTTCATACTGGGTGTTTGTGTGAGAGGCTCCCTGGTGGTATGGAGTTGTTTTTGTTGCTGTTCAGCCATGGAGTATTGTGCTTGTGCTGGGTGTTCTGACTTAGCACTAAAGGCAGTTTCTCTGTTGCTCTGATTGCATGGAGGCTATGAAGTTTATGGTTTGCAAATTCTAAATAGCCTGGTTCTCTCGTATGTTTGTGCATGATTGTGGTTTTTTGAGCTGGTCTGAAATGGATCTGTTTTTCCATTCTTACTTGTGTCTTGCACTCACATGGTTCAGTTTCATGTCTTTGGCTCTGGAGGTTTTATGTAGATTTTCCTAAAAATTCTTTGTTGCATTTTCATGTTTTTCATTGTTCTAGTTAACTGTGATGGTTGTGTGTAGAATCCTGAGTTGTCCAGATGAGCAATGAATATGGAGGTGCATGTGTGTTTTAGAAACACTGTGGTTTTGCAGGTTTTACAGGGTCAAGGAAAACTTGTGGTTTGTGGAGCTGCTATTTAGCTATTTTTCTAGACCCTGATTTCTAGGGTGTGACTGGATGAGATAGCTGCATTTCAACATGGTTTGAGGAGGTGTGATGTCTTCTCCGCATGGGAGTTTTGGTATGAGTTTCTCTTTTAGCATTCTTGTGGCATGCTTGTTGGTTTCCTAGACTATGGTGCTTGAGTTGTGGACATGATTGACAAATCAGATCTGTTGCTGATCTGGTGTTTGAGTCATGCTTGTCTGCTTTGGCTGTTCTCTTTGATTATCTCAATTTTTTAGTTTCCAGTGTGATGATAGATTTGCAGGGTTTTTCATTGAAGTGGATCTATGAATTGTGCATCTTTGTGGGTTGTCTTTACCTACATGTTTTTCGTGAGTCAACTCGGAAGTGGACTGTCATTATCCACGAGATTGCTTCTGTGTTGGTGCAAATCTATTAGCTAACCTTATCTATGGTCACTTGTGCATTGGCATGGCTATTTTGAGATAAGAGGAGGAATTGCATTTGAGTACTTAAATAGTCCATTGTGGACCAGTAGCATGTGAATCACGATGTCATGGATAGTTGGATACACTAGCTAGTGTAAGATTTTGATATTGATGGTGTGATCGGTCATGATGCTTGGAGAGCTCGGTGTCACGTTTCAGTGGGAGCTTTAGCAATGACTGTGGATTCATCATTCGGTGATGAATGATCTTTTTTGGTGTTTCAAATGCTTCTTGGGGACTCTTAGATCTTGTTGCTGCAAAAGAATTATTTTGCATCTGCATGGTCACAATTTGAAGATGTGCAACTTCTTGGAGCCATGAAGGACCTTGGTAGTCTTTGGCTGAGATGTTGGTGGTGCTTGACAGGTGATGTTGGTTTAGAGTTTGTTTGCTTGATGTCATGTATACTATTGCTTGTGCATTAGAGTTTTGGCATGTTTCGTTGCTCTTGAGACCATAGCTTGTTCACTTGAAGCATGGTATCTCCTAATGGAGATGTGTAGATCATGGTGTCATGATAAGTTCTTATTCCTATGTTTGGAGCTTTGACAGTGGTTTGGTGTTTCTCTTTGTTTTGAGTACATTGGTCATATGCTGGAGGACTTCATGTTTATTACAGTGATGCAGTTTGGAGTTATCAAGAAATGAAAGGTTGCTGGTGCTCATGGATGCATGGAGAATAAGGTGAGGCTGGAATTATTTTGAGAATATTGCTGTTACAGCTGAAAGTCTGAGTAGCCTGCACCTTGGTTGAATGTGAGTTCAATAGAGACCATGAAGCAAATTGCTCTTGGGTAAGCCACAGTGACTTGTATATCTTGGAGGAGCATTTTTCTATTTTCTCTCTTGGTCTGCTCGACAGTGAAGTTTATTTGAAAGGTATTCACCCATTATATCTTTCAGATGTGTGTTATGCTTGCTTTCATGATATGAATCTTGAGTTGTTTTGAGATTCTCGAGGATTCATAATGGAAGGTGGACAACATAGTGTATCTCCTTGTCCTTTTGAGGATTGATAGGAGATGGTTATACAGGTTAGTCTGATCTTCTTTGAGGTGCTTACATCCATGGATCTGTTGGGTGTTGTTTTGGATTTTCCCTTTGGGATGTGAAGAAGATCATTCTTGATAGAGCTAGAATTTAGAAATGTATATAGGAGGATGCTACATGTTTTGATTTGCAGTTTCTCTCTAATCTGGTCTTTTCTTCTTGTATGCTTATTTTCATATGACTAAGTTAGATGTGAGATGCTTTTGTGGAGCTGAGTTGGTCACAGTTTGTGCTCATGTGTTGTCACTTGGGTGACAACACGAAGGTTGCCGTGCCTATTTCTTTAAGTCAGATATGAAGGATTTTGGAAGAACGATGGAATATTGTTGAGAGAAATGTTTCCTATGGTAGGACATTGCAGGTTGTGCATATCAGTGTGGATGTTCCTTAGAACTACATGGTTACTCATTTCTATGTGCAGGGATTGGTGGACTTGGTATGCTTGGATCACTTTTGATGGTGCTTTGGTTGCATTCATTTGAACAATACCCTTGTAGTGGGAGTACCTGGATGTGTTTGGTCATTTTTGACTGGTTGACACATGGTGCTTGTTCTTGGATGCTGATGGGTAGTTATGTGATGGCATGAGTTTACTGATGAACATATCTTTGAGTTATGGGTGATTGGATGTAATAGCATGAGCTATGGGTGCTAGTTTCCAGTCACGTGGGTTTGATCAATTGGATGAGGGAAGTCAGTTTGTGGTTGCCTTTCTGGCTGATGATATTTCTTGTTCTAGAGAATGGTTTCTCATTCTATGTTCACGTGGTGCTTTGCTGCTACTGTGGTGGATTTTTCGCCTGAAGGATCGGATGATTGTGTTCCAGAGACTGGTGCATATACTCCTTGGCTTGTTCCTTTTCCTGTGTTGGATGTTTGGAGCTGTAGCCTGAGATGGTGGACATTTTTTGAATGTCATTGTAGGGGTCTTGGTTGGAGCATGGAAGCTGGTTTGGTCCTTGTTCGGGTTTTAGAGGAAGCCTTAAAGTCTTTGTCAAGTGGGAGATTGTTGGGAAATCTATCTCAACTTTCTGGCTTGAATTCCTTTTAGACTTTGCATTTTTCTTCATGTTTTTCCCTTGATCACTTTACCGTGGTGATCTGGCTTGGTCTTGGCAGTATCATGATGTCTATTTGGTGGTTACCACCTTACCGCGTGCGATGAGTTCACTCACCATGGTGGCATGGTAAGGCCTCCTACAACCCACGCTGGCAATTACCGTCTTACCACACATGGTGAGTTCTCTCACCGCGGTGGCGTGGTAAGGTCGCTAGTGGCCTAGCTCTATGGTTATCGCCATCTTGCAGGTGGTGGTCCCTCTCATTGCGGTGTCCGAGGTGAGACCGCCAATGATGGGCTTGTCGGTTACCACCATACTACAGGCGGTGGTTCCTATCACCGTGGTGTCCGTGGTGAGACTGCCAACGGTTGGTCTAGCGGTTACCTCCCTACTGTGAGGTGGTCTAGCGGCCCCCGTGGTAGCGCGGTGTTACTGCCAGTGGTTTGCCCGATAGATACCACTATACTGCAGTAAGGTTTGGTGGACTCGACGGTAGTGTGGGATGGCTGAGGGTGAGCTCACCGCCATACCGCGAGGTGACTCAGATAGGGGTGCGGTAGTGTGGTTGAGTCAAGGTGCAAGCCCGAATGGCTTACTACCATACCACAAGGTGAGCCGGATGGGGAAGTGGTAGCGCGGGGAAGATGAGGGTGAGCTCAGGCGAGCTCACCGCTGTACTGTGGCTAGGTCAAAGGTGCTCGACAGTTGCACGGTAAGAGCTCGGATGAGCTCAGATCTTGGTTGACCGAGTTGGACAGGTTTGACCAACTCTTAGAAGTAGCGAATGAATTGTTTGGTGACACATGGCAAGTTCTTTGAGATCTGATTGGCCGAAGCTTTATTTCTTGATTGCAATTGGGCTGCATTATTGAATGGAGGTTGACGAACATGTTTTCACCAACCTGTTTAATGCTGCGCAACTCAATGCATGCTGCTTGAGCGATGCACGTTATCAGTGAAGTATGGGTTCTTGCAGGTAGGGTAATTTATTATCTTGATGACCGTTGAAGGCTTTGAATTGTGTGTAGTTCGATCAGGATGATGAGCGATTGATGTGAGAGCCAGAGAGTGTTCGGGCAGTCCTGACTGTGAACACTTTGTCTCTAAGTTCTACGAAGATGTGAACCTATGGAGGCCATGTGGCTGAGCTAGCCATGAGGTTGGCTGTGACAGTCATCTAAGGAGCTGAAGGGAATCTACACTGTGTGCTGTGAAGGTGCTGGAACAGTGTGAAGGTTCTATATTTTTTTTGTTGTTGCCTGTATTCTCTAGATGAACAAGATGTAATCTCTTGAAGAGAATAACTCTGGTTTTGTATTGTAACCATTTTACTTATTGAATAACACATGTGAGCTGAGTGTTTTGGAGGGTGGGGTTTTTTACCTGAAAGGGTTTTCCCCACGTAAATCTGTGTGTTCATAGTTTTGTCTTTCATGTTGTTTGATTCTGCAAACTGAATCCGTGCTTGTGTTAAATCTATTTTTTGTCAAGCATTTACTTCTCTCAGAGGATCAATGGGGGATCAACTGTGCCTACTTCCACTTTATGGCATAGTTGTTTGTGTCTTTGTTGTGATTTAAATGAAATCACTAAGGTACCACCATCTTAGATTTTCATTCTATGTTGACAGACCGATTCTATGTATTAGACGTCATCACTTTCGACTAAGATGCCACCTAGGGCATCTTAGTCCTCCTTGAGTAATTTTTGGGATTTAAATTCAAATTCTAGTGAGATTTAGCCTCCTTCATTTAATGAATTCACATGTCATCTTGGTGTGATATAATTTCAGGATATTAAGCATAGATAAGTATAAATAAAAGGTTCATTCCTTCATTTTCATCCTAGCAACTTGAGTATCCATTCCTAAGGAAAATTTATGAGATTAAGAGCATTCAGGAGGAAATCATGAAGCATTTGGAGCCATCATCAAGATTCAAGCATCATATTAAATGCTATTCTTGCATCATAATAATGAGTAGGAAGTTGTGTCTGAGATTGTTTCAAGTACTCTTGATACATCAAGTCAATACCGAGTTTCACAAAAGGCAATTCCATCTCTATCTAATCTTTCAAATGTGTCTTTATTCTTGTCAGAAATTTTTCAAGAATGTTTGAATGCATGTCTTCCTATTATGATGAGGGAGTTATACTAGAATACCAAGATATTAAGATATTTCTATATTCAAGAATTATACACTTAATGTTGTAGAAAAGGAGGAAAAGGAATTACTCATCTACCATCAAGATTCAAGAATAATATTAATCAAATTTTAAATGCATCCCTCAGATTCTACTCAACATTAGTTTTCAAAAACTTTAAAGTATGTTTTTATTGTCACATTGCAATCAATTTTCATCTCCAAGGTTGTTTCAAGATAAATTGTTGTAGGTTATGTGGAATGGTTTCATGCTTTCTAACAAGAATAATGTTTTTGTGGAGATTATAGGAGATGTCAAGTGAAGAAATTTAAAAATATGGACTTTCACTTTCATAATATTTCTTGTGAATATGGCAATAAGGATGAGTAAACAAAATTGATCATTCCTTATATAAAACTCCTTATCATTCAATTCATTATTTATTAAGAAAAAATGGTGATTAGAAAATGTGACTAGAGTACATATAATTGAAGGCTAAATTGTTGATGAACAAGCAATTCACAGATTTTAAGAAGACATGGTGCCCACCTTGAAAAAACCAATAACTATAATTTCTTTGGAGTTGTAGGTTTCAAATTATCTTTTGGAAAAGTGACTTATGTCACATTGTAATTAGAGGTTATAAAATAAGCCTTCTTTCTAGAAAGGAAGGGTAAATTCTAACTGAAACAGTGCTTATTTTTAAATTAATATAATTTAAAAAGGTAGTTACTAGGATGTTGCTAGTTAGTTATCAAGGAAAGCTTATAAATACAAGGCTATTTCAATTGTAAATGGAATTTTTGGCAGGGAGGGGAAAACTTTGGAGAACTTTCATAAGCATTGTATCAAGGCTTTTGGTTTAAAAATTTGTACCTAAGGGTTTTTGAGATTATATAGTTTCATGAAGATAATAAATATTGCATGTGGTTCGCATGTCCTAAATGCGTTTCTAGCTTATTATTGTTGATTTATTGTATGTTAAATTGCTAACCCTTTTATGTAATTGTGAAAATTTTCTCAAACAATCTATACAATTGATGAAGCACAATCATATATTGGTATCTTGGTTTGAATGTGTTGAAGTTATTTATCTCCTTGTATGTTGAGATTTATTATCCTTCTTTCAACGTCATTTCATATCAAAAAAATATTTTATGATAAACACCCTTTTGTAATTTGTCATGTTTTGTGAAATCTCAGTTGGTATTCATATGTCTACTGTTGGGGTTTCTGTTGTTCATTTCCATTTAGTTTTCTCTTTCCTTTTTTTTACTTTCAAGGTAAAAGTACATAAAAACTTCAAAAACCCTATCATACAAGGGAGTTTCCCCTCTCAAACATAGAGGAAGATTACCATTTCACACATAATATCTCGAACTATTGGAGCATTATTTCCACTTTCCATTGGCCGAGTCAAGTGTTATTTCAAGTGTCAATCTGTTTACTAACACCGCATCAACACCATTGTTACTCCATACAAATATTTGGATGTTGCTATTGCCTTACATACATCAAATTCTATAGAAAAAATCGGTGGATATTCGTGATTTGATATACCCAACTCAACCATCATCTAATTTGACATCATTTTTAGTAGTATCAAATTCACATTGTTCTAATTTTCAACTTACATCCATGGCTCCCCTAATTAAATTCTATAAGATTCTTAATTCATCCTATTAGAATTTTTAATTGTCTAGCATTAGATTTGAGATATTTGAGCACCAATCAAAGATATCATCATGGACATATCTAGGTCTTTGGATCATGTCTAGAATTTAGAGACATTTATCTTACTTTGTAAATATTCCCATCCAAAATGGGAAGTCATATTGCACACATTTTTGGTGTTGTTTCTTTCCAAGGGGAGAAATGTTTTTCAACATTTATGGATCATATTAATTATCTAGTGTTGAGAATCTACCAACACTACATGCATTTCGATGGGAGGTTACATGGTTTCTCTTCTCATCTCAATTTTGGAAGGAAATATTTCCTCACATTGCGTTCTTCGCTTCTCAATTTTTGGGGGGCATGTAGACCTTCTCTTTTTATCTCCTATTGGGGTAATATTTCTTGTACTTATGTGTTAGATGTAGTCCTTGAGGGTTCATCATGAATCCTTCTATCTTCTTCACTTGTACATTGCATTTCCATCATTTTTGTTTTGAAGGGGTTTTTATTCCCCATTGAGTCTTTTTCCTTTACTGTGTTTATGATAAATTTTTACATGAGTAACTTACATGGCCTAGTAGTTGGGACTCATTATATTTTCATAAATTACTCCCTAAGTTTCACTTAAGGGGGTGTTATGTAAACATGGATTTTATCAAACCAATTAGTTAATCACACTTTTTAGGTTCAACTATTCATATTAGTTATGTCCCCACTTAGGGAATTTTAATTTTTTTTCTAACTTCATGTGGTTGAGACACATGCATTTACCTCTCAAGACACCTAGTTCATGCACATTTGAAACATGCTTAAAAACTTGTCACTTGAGATAAAGTGTGTTACACATTTGGAGGGTTGTCAATTGTTCAATCCTACCTTCCTACCTCCTCTACCTTACCTATATATGAAAGGTTCTCATTATATATTTACAAACTCTCATTTTATATCATAGACACACTTTTGTGCACTATTTTAGTTCACAAAGTGCAAGTTTATTTTGTGCTTTCAAATCTTGGATTTTCCAACAATTCACGCTTGTTGAATTATTTTGTGTTATGATCCTAATATGTTATATTATTAAGTATATATTATATATTCCCAAGGATAAGCACTTGTGGAATGCTTAACCCTAACATAAATATTAGTTAATATACTAATACCCCTTAATTAGGATGAAGGGGTATGTCCCCGCATAGTTTAGCCTATGAATAAGGAAGAGAAATCTCTCCTATATCATAATATCATCAATTATTGAATTCGTATCATATTACCTTATTATTGGAGGTGACCCCCTCGAAGTGGTTTCCTAGATTTTTGATTTTCTACAAATATTTTCAATAAATATCATAATAAGTGGTATCAGAGCTACGATTTGGGTCAAATTTTTTGTTTCCACCATAACTTCCAAACTAGTATGAATTTGGATTTGATTTTTTTGAGTTTTGAGGTATTATTATGTAAGCTCTCAGAAAAAAATTTAGACTTTGAAAGGTAAGTTTTCTAAACTTTATTAATATTTCACTTTAATTTGCCTTATAGGCCAAAATTTTAGGATGTTTTTTAAAATCTATATTTTTGAAAAGCTTATAAAAAATTAGGTACATTTAGTTCTTTGTAATTTACTATTTGAAATAAAATAAGTCCTTTAATTTAGTGGTCAAGTTTTAGTCAAAATTTTCATTAATTTTCTCTATAGGCTACAATTTTTGTAAAAAAAAATATTTTTGGAAATATTATCTAAAATTAGGTAGGGTTAGTTCTTTGAAATTTATTTTTAGACATAAATTATATTCCTTAATATAGTGATCTAAGTTTGGTCCAAATTGAAACATCAAATTCTCTTTCACACCAAATACTTTCCTACCTTAACACATCTTAAAATAAAAAACTTAAAGTGGTGTCATCTTGAGGACTAGAGGACCATTCTACAAATATAAAATATAAGGAGCCATTTCATTTTCCATCACCTAAAATTGAGGAAAGAATTCCTCAAGGACATGAAACAATGATACATTTCATTAAGGATAAATTATTTGACCTATTTGCAAAATCTTTAAATGAGGGTTTAGATAGGTTTGTGAAGGATTTTTTATTAGAATTAAAGTCCTAAAAAAACCACCAAGGTGTGTACAACCCTAATAAACCAATTCAAGGGATAGGAGAACCTTTTCGAGGTCAATAATTATACCTACGAAGAATAAATTTGTATATATTTGATAGTAAAAATAAAATACAATGGATAAGTCTCATAAAACAACAATTTAAACTTCACAATACACCAAATAATTCCCTGGTTGACATAGCCTTACAATATTTATAATTATGACCTCACAAAGGGTACTAGTGGAAGATGAGTAATAGACAGGAACAATTGTTCAGTTGGAAATAATTTAGTAAAGAATTAACAATATTCTATGAGAAATGATGCATTCAAAACTATTTTACCCAACTAAAAAATTTAAATCAATTAATGTCTTTATTTGAATATAATGTTTAGCATTTGAGATTGTCACTTAGAGCTCCCGAGGTGACACCTTACCAAAGTCTACAATTGTACATCAATGGACTTAAGGACCAAATTCAACATGATGTTCGTTTGTTGGAACCTTGTACAGTTAGGAAAGCTATGTAACAAGTGTTAGAAATCAAGGTGAATACTTGCATCAATAGAACTTAATAATGTGTTTCCAAATCTGAAAGTATGTATGTTCAAGATTACTATAGAAAGATTATGTGATTGACAATTACAAAAATGAAAGAAAAATTTGCAATACTACATGTCAAAAAGTACAAGTGACACAAGATATACATGGAGAAGCCCTTATGGGAAAAAAATCCACACCCAAAGAGATCCGATGTTTGTATTAGTCTTAAAAGAAGTACATCAATACAACAATCCTCTTTGTAATCCGACAACACTTTGTCACTTTGACAACCTAGAAACAAACTCTTACAAACCACCATCTCAAAGCTTTAATATATAGAAGATTGTGGGAGAGAATGCAAAAAATGTTATTCCAAAACAACAAGAAAAACCACTTGGAAAAACCCACACCCCTCTTAGTGGACAACCCATAAACATGGAATAAAATATTAAATTATCACATGGGCGCCTAACCTATAGCCAATCCGAATTGGCCAAACTCAAGTGTTCCATAACTCTTCGATGGCTCCAATGGATTCATGTAAGAGCATGAACCAACATACAAACTTGGGTGCCCAACTATGCAAGAGCATACAAAGCATGCAAGGACATGCACACCAAAGTGGTCCCCACTCACAAAGTTGGATGCCTAAGAGGAATATTCTCCCAAGATGCTTTATAAATTCCATTGTAATGGGTCCACCTCTTTGAATTCAATTGCAATTTTTCATAAGAAAATAATTAATAAATATTTTGTCCCTCATGTCCCCTAGAACACTTTCTAAAGGACATGGAGACACATAAATCAACTTAGGATAGCAATTTTAATGTCACCTATCCTAACATTCTCCCACTTGACATTATACATACCAATTACATCCATGAGATACAAATAAAACATATAATCAAGTACAGTGATCAAGGCCCATGGCCTTTCGACACCAAGATAACTTATTTTTGGTCACTGGCTTCATGAGAGAATTTGCAACATTATCGAAAGTGTTAATCTTATCAATCAAAACCTTACCATTCTCTACCATTTCTCACACAAAGTGATACTAAACATCAACATGCTTAGTATGAGCATGATACATAGGATTTTTAGCTAAACATACAACACTCTGACTATCACATCCAATCCTCACTATCTTGCAATCAAAACCAATTCCATTACCAAGTCTCTGTAACCAAACCACCTCCTTAGAGGCATGTGTAGCTGCCATATACTCTATTTTGGTGGTGGAAAATGCAATTTTAGGCTACCTCTTGCTCATCCAACTCATTGCACATCCAAACAAAATAAAAAAATAGCCATTAGTGGACCTTCAACTATCTAAGTCACTTGCCCAATATACATCAAAAAACACTATATGTCCAATGAATTGACCACATCATTAGTACCATGATAAACCAAATAGTAATCTAAAGTACCACAAAAATATCTAAACACCCTCTTAACAAAAGTCCAATCCTCTCTATCAAGGTTAGATATAAACCTACTCAAAACTCCCATTGCTTGGGCTATATATGGTGTAGTGCAAACCATTGCATACATTAAACTACCAATGGCACTATCATAAGGAATATTAGAAATTTCTTTAAAATCAGATCATCAAAATTAGGACACATTTCTAAAATCAACTTAGTACCAACTAGAAATGGAATATTTACTGGTTTATGTAATGAAGGATTATTTTCCTGCAATGTTTAAAACTGGATTAGTAATACCTGCAAGTCAATAAAACATTGGAATTTCCCATGTCAAAACAAGGATTGTTCGTGGCATTAGGGAATGAATCCATGCCAGTTGTGAATTCAAGAAAGTTGGTGTCTTGTCTAAAGGAATCCATGAGTCTTTTCTTTTTCTGTAATCTAGTTTCAACCATACAAGGTTTTGCTCAACTTGGGATGATGGAGAGAATGATCT
Organism: Sequoiadendron giganteum; assembly: GCA_007115665.2. NCBI lineage: Eukaryota > Viridiplantae > Streptophyta > Pinopsida > Cupressales > Cupressaceae > Sequoiadendron > Sequoiadendron giganteum. The sequence goes on from CM021104.1 coordinate 376,985,106, forward strand.
AAGTATGGCACTATGTTTTTGGTTCTTTGGATTTTTAAAGAATGCTATGAAATGCAAGTGAGACTAAAGACTTGTGAATGTAAAATGGTGTGATAATAAATGGAGATGCCAAATGATATGCAACTAAAGGAGTCTAAGATGTACTTACTAGTGAGGGATCTAAAGAGGACAACTTGGGCAAACAAAGTTTTTTTGCAATGATTCAAGTTTGGAAGACCAATGGACCATAAAAGGACTATAAAGAGGACAAAGTGAAGTTTCCACACTAGACTATTGAGTGGGAAATAATTCACAAAAGATTTGACAAAGTGACAAAGGTAATTGGGTCCAATGATAACCTACTATTGAATGCAAAGTTTTGACAATGAGTGGTAAGTGTCAACTCCTAAAATCTCCAAAAGTAAGTGTCTAAGGATATGGTGAAGCTATCAATGCAATCTAATGGAATAGAAAGGGAACCCTATTGTGATCATAAAATGGTACCGAAAATGCAATGTTTGATGACAGTTGAGCAATTCAGAGTCTGGTTTGAACTGTAATAGTGAAGGAAGACTTGATTGAATTAAAGACAAGTTGTGGACTTTCAGTTTTTGATAGTGAGAAAGTGATTTGAAGTTCTCCGTAAATGCGTTGCAGCAAATGTGGTACAACAGAGCAAATGCAGCTCACAGAGGCGAATGTGGTTCAAAAAATGTCGATTGCGACATAGTATGGCGAATGCAGGTTGATTTTGGCAAATGCGGCTCTGTGTGGTTCAATTGTGGCTCATCAGAGTGAATGCGGCTTAGGATGATTCAAATGTGGCCCATCAGAGCGAATGTGGCTCAAGATATGGCAATTGCGGTTTATCAGAGCGATTGCATCACAAGAGATAAATTTTTGGAAAACAGAAAACTGTTTTGCAAACTTGACAAGTTTTTGACCCAGATTTTTTTGATGTTTAGTTTGTTGAAGTTTGTTTGAAAATAGTTGCAAAACACATAGAAATTAAAACATTGAGTGTATGTTCAAGGGTCAAGCATGACCCTTTTCTATTTGCACTGGCATTTGAACAAAAAAGACACTTCAAGCAGACTCACTCTTAATAGTCAAACGGTCATCATAACAATCACAACCCACAGCTTAAAATCGTGTTGAATCACACAACCATGTCACCCCCTAGAGGGCGCCAATGTTTTTGTCTTTTCCAGGTGCATACTCAAGGTGATGGAAGTGGATACCAAATCCCCTAAGCAAACAGTTCGTGGCAATTATATGGTGAGTGTCTTGGGGCGAGATTCTTCCCTCCCCTTGCACTGTGATTGAAACAATGTCTGGATACTGACACGGCTAACTTCTACACTATGGTTCTTAGTAAGGGTTTCTGTTCGGTGTGGCAATAGATAAACTCCCTCAGGAGACCTCCCAATCTTTAGAACAAAGACTTTGGAGATGGTTATCTTGCCTACTGCCGTTGAATATGGGTTTCCCCAAAATTCACTTTTGATTATAGTGGGTTGGAAAACTTGGCTTCGGTTGTTCCCACTTAGGTCGTTCCTATAGGGTGAGTACTTTTCCCCACTACGACAGGCCTTCTAAAGGATTTAAGAAAACATGAAATGCATAAATATAAAAATGGATAAGTCTAGATTTTTGATCACCCAGTAAAGGGGAGAGCATATACCTATTATCCAATCAAACACAGTAGACAAATTGTTCAATTTTAAACCCAAATGAAAATTTTCTATTTTAAGTGAAGATATTGCTTCACAAAAGCATGGGATTCATTTTAACCAAACAAAAGTAAAATGTGGTGACTATCCTAGGATTGATAAATTCCAAATTAAGTTTTCTATCATAGGATTGGTAAATTCTGAATTAAATGTCTATCCTAGGGTTGGTTTATTTTAATCCCATCAAAAAGAAAAACTGGCCACGGTCACGTCGGATCCAGAAAACAAAATTAAAAAAATAATACAACTAGTCGTTTGCATCTTGCAAGAGTGGTTGCGGTGTGAGGGCTATCAAATGCGTCGCATCCTGTCGAATGCGTTGTTTTGGATTTCGTATGCATCGCGACAGAGTGTATGCATCATTTGCGATCGCAAATGCAGTGCGACAGAGCACTTGCGTCGTGTAGGCCTGCGGTTGCATCGTTTCATACTCCTATACCTGCAAAACATAATCTGAGGCTGTACGAAAACCTGCAAAAATGTGTTAGATTGTCGGGTTCATCAATGTAATGAAGGATTATTTTCCTGCAATGTTTAAAATTGGATTAGTAATACCTGCAAGTCAATAAAACATCAAACAATAGAATGCAAAAGAGAAATGTAAAGAAATGCAAGAAACTAGAAAGATCTCACCCATTCCTACACTCCATGGCTGACTTCCATTGCACCTCCTCAAGCTCACTGTGATAATGGATGCCCTCAGATTTGTGAGAAAACTCAATGTGCCTAGCCCTAGTTAAGCCTTTGAAGGATTTATGAAATGACTCTATATGCAAATTAGAATTTTACTTCTATTATGCAAATATTAATATAAGCCTAAGATGATATGAGAATGCCAAAATAATAATAGATTAAGTAATCCCAAAAATGAGATCAAGATTGTCATTTTATAGAAAAAGCAATCTTGAACGGACGGATAAGATGAGATATTGAGAAATTCCCTAGAATCAATGGTCAAGATTCAAGTTGACAACTCTCAATTAGGGTTAGGGCAACAATCCCCAAATGTGTGGACAAGATTTAATTTAATGAATTAAATCAATGGTGGAGAATAAACGTGACCCTGAGATGAAATTAGTAAAAATCAAGAGATAAAGAAATGAGATTTTAGAAAATTAGTAATTTTAGCAATTACTTGATTTGTAGAAGAATATTTCCATTTTGAATTAAATTAATTGAAAATAGGGTTTTTGTGAGATAATAAGTAATTGATTTTTGAAATTACTTACTAAATGAAGAATCAATTAACCATGTGATACATTTTTAAATGATTTTGTTTTATTTAAAATAATAGAAGTGTCACATGCAACAATTAAATAATAAACAATAATTATTTAATTTAGAAGAAGTAGTTAATTAATTAAATAAATTATCAAATCTATTTAATTAAGAGGATTTAGGAATTAGTGACATATTAAATCAATATATTTTAAATATATTTATTAATAATCAGGACATTAATGATAAGGATTAATTAAATAAATAAGACTTTATTTAATTGCAAGAAGACTTTGACAATTAGTGACATATTAAATAAATAAATAAGATTTATTTATTTCATAATCATGAAGAATGAGAGATTATGAATTAATTAAATAATTATGAATTATTTAATTAATAGTTGAATGTGCATTAGAAACATAATTAAAATGTTATAATCATGTTATGACGAAAGGTGGTAAAATAGTGGTCCCAGGTTTAAGTCATTTTTAGGTGTCTACAGTTTAAAGTCATGCATATTAAACCTCTACAAAATGGTATCAACATACTTACTCTAACTTAACCAAATATTTTTGTGAACCCAATCTCTACTGATCTCCATCCCAAGAATATATTTTTCAGCCCCCAAATCCTTCATATCAAATGTGCTATAAAGTTGAGCTTAAGCTCCCTAATCACCACCTTGTTTTTACCCATAAACAACATGCCATCAACATATAAGACAATGATTAATATATGATCATAAATAACCTTAATGTAAAAAAAATGATCCTCTTCACTTCTAATACAACCTAAATTCAATGCAAAGGCATCAAACTTCTGGTACCACATCCTGGATGATTTTTTCAAACCATATAAAGATCTCTTTAACCTGCAAACCAAGTTTTCTTTTCCTTTCACAACAAAACCGTCACACTATTACATATAAATCTATTCCTCAAGATTCCCATGCAAGAAAGTAGTTTTAACATCCATTTTCTCTATTTCAAAATCATAAGCAACAAAAATAGATAATAGGAATCTAATAGAATTTAACTTAGCAACAAGAGAAAAAATTTCATTGAAATCAACTCACTCTCTCTAGGAGTAGCCCTTAGCCACCAATCTAGCCTTGTACCACTCTAATTGACCATTTTCTTTAAATTTCTTTTTAAATACCCACTTGCAACCAATGAGCTTCCTTCCTTTGGGAAAACTCACAAGATCCCAAGTATCACAACTATCCAAAGCCATTATCTCCTCCTACATGATTTGCATCCAAGACTCATTTTTTTCTAAATAAAGATCCTCCTTGTAGGATCTAGGTTTGTCGTTAGTACACAAAAAAGAAAATACACAACCAAAATTGGATGGGCTATACCTGTCAACTAGATTCTATTGTCCTGTGGATCTTATCAAGGTAGGATTAAGGGGTTCTTGCTAATATTATTCTCTTACATGCTTATCTTTCATATCATCTGAACTCTCTGAACCCTCTTCTTCTTCTCCATCCTCTAATCCATCTGGTTATTCTTCCACATGTGTATCTTCCTGCTTCTCAATTTTTGTCTCAAAGTGCATTTTTTTATCTTATATTTCTCCTTTGGTTGTTCTTCACCCAAGTAAGCTCTAAAATCCCTAAAAATCACATCTCTAGAGAGAACCATTTTACAGGTTAGTGGATTCCAAAGCTTATAACCTTTTACATTCTCACTGTAACCAAAAAAGATGCATTTCTATGCTTTTGGATCCAAATTGGAACACTTCTCTTTAGGCACATGAAAAAAATACTCACAACTAAAGACTCTTAAATGTGAAACAAAAGGATTTCTACCTATCCACACTTCATAAGGAGTTTTATCAACAAGAGCTAAAAAAGGAGATCTATTAACCAATAACATGCAATACTTAGAGATTCTATCCAAAAGCATCTATCAAGCTTAGCACCACTCAACATGCTCCTATTTCTTTCCATCAAGGTTTGGTTAATTATTTCTGCCACCTCATTTTGTTGAGGTGTATAAGGAGTAGTCATTTTCCAAACAATATCTGCATGCTTATAGAACGCATCAAATTCCCTAGAATAATATTCACCCCCATTGTCATATCTCCACACCCTTATCTTATAATCTATTTGATTCTCAACTAAGGCTTTAAATTCCTTAAACTTAGTGAAAAATTTATATTTTTCATGCATAAAATAAATCTACGTGTATCTTGACACATGAACAATGAAAGTAACATAATAATGAAATTTTCTACAAGATTCAACATCCACTAGTCCAAACACATCTAAATGAATGATCTCTAATAATCTCTTAGCTTTATTAGTCCTATTATGAAATGATGATCTATTATGTTTACCAAACACATAGTTCTCACAAAAATCATTTTTATGAACAAAATAATTAGAAATACCATCAACAAAATTTTTATTCAAAATGGTCTTAAGACCCTTTTCACTTATGTGACCCAATCTATGGTGCCACAATATACATGCATTTTTATTTCCAATTACATTAGAAGAATTACAAAAAGTGGAAGAATTAAGCCTAAACAAAGTCCCAATCCAATATCCTTTAGCTATCACAAAAATCCCTCTTACCAACTTGTCAAATGTCACATGCATTCTAGAATCATTCAACTTGGATACTAAAAGTAGATTTCTCACAAGTTTTGGAATATGTAAAAAATGATCAAGGGTTTTAACCATCCCATCACTGAAACACAAATTTACCTTTCCCTTACCAACAATCTTCTTCGTGTTGTTATCACCAAGGAAAACTTCTCCCCTATCATAAGTTGAATATGAAGTAAACCACTCCTTGTGAGGATTCATATGGTAGAAGTAACCTGAATCAATAAGCTAAGCATCATCACTAATAGTGTTAGCAGAAATAAACAAAGCATCAAAATCACCATCTTTTGAGGATTTTTTCATGGAAGAATTTGAAATCTTTTTCTTTTTTCTACACTCTTTCACATGCCCTCTTACCATAATTCCAGCACTTTAGTTTTCTCTTTCTAGAAGTTTTAGATCATCCTTTAGACTTGTCTCTCTTCTTGTCCCTTTTAGGCCCTCCTTTTTCTTTGGACCTTCCTCACACAAGGCACCTTAGGAACCCGCATTCATGGACTTTATCCTCATCTCTTTTGAAAGAAGTATTGCAATGAGACTATCCATCTTTGGTTCTGTACCACCACCACTTATGGTAATAATTAGATTTTTGCAAGATTCAGGTAAAGATAAAGCATCAAAATACATTTATCTTCCTCTTATATCTTAACATCTATAGATGCAGCCGACTTATAATCATATTAAAAGAATTTAAATGTTTTGCAATAGAATCACCATCCTTCATTTTCAAAGAATACAAATGTCTTTTGAGATATAAATTATCACCTATCCTCTTCCACAAATTATATGTGGTAGATTCATTTGAAACATTCAAGAGGAAAAAATTCGCAAGACACAACCAAATGGTTCCTCATGCCTTCTTGTCCATTTTCTTCCAATCTTCATCAGAGGTTGATTCTGGTTTCTTTTCACTTGAAACTGCCAACCACTAATCTCTCTCTTCAAGGAGATCCTCCATCTTCAACTTCCACATCTTTTAACCAATGTTATTGAACTTCTAAATATGTAAACAAGAGGTAGAAGCCATGTTTTACAATCTTCTTCATAAATCTGTAAAACCCACAACGTGTAAAATCCTGCTGCAATAAAAAACCTTCAACACTCAAAAGAAAGGTGTCCCTCTCTTAACAAAACTATTAGCTCTGATACCAAATGTTGGAAATCAAGGTGAAAACTTGCAGAAATAGAACTTAATAATGTGTTTGCAAATATGAAAGTATGTATGTTCAATATTACCATAGAAAGATTATGTGATTAGCAATTGCAACAATGAAAGAAAAATTGTAATACCACAAGTCATCAAACACAAGTGACACATGATATACATGGAGAAACCCTTACAGGAAAAAATCCACACCTAAAGAGATCCAATATTTGTATTAATCTTCAAAGAAGTACATCAATACAATAATCCTCTCTATAATCTAGCAACACTTTGTTGCTCTAACAACCTACAAACAAACTTTTACAAACCACCGTCTCAAAGATCCAATATATAGAAGTTTGTGGGAGAGAATACCACAAATGGTATTCTAAAAAAATAAGCAAAACTACCTAGAAAAACCCATGCCCCCTTAGTGGACATCCCATAAACATGGAATAAAATATTAAATTATCACATGGCCTTCACATGGGCACCTAACCCATAGCCAATCAGAATTGGTCAAACCTAAGTGCTCCATAACTCTTTGATGACTCTGACGGCTTCATGCAAGAGCATGCACTAACATAAAAACTTGGGCACCCAACTATGCAAGAGCATAAAAAACATGCAAGGACATGCAAACCAAAGTGGTCCCTAGTCACAAAGTTGGATGCCCAAGAGGAACATTCTCTTGGGATGCTCTATAACCACCACCACAATGGGTCCACCTCTTTGAATGCAATTGCAATTTGTCATAGGAAAATAATTAGTATATATTTTATCCCTCATGTCCCCTAGAACACTTTCCAAAGAATGTGGAGACACATAAATCAACTTATGATAACAATTATAATTCCACCTATCCTACCATTCTCCCACTTGACATTATACATTGCAATTACATTCATGAGATACAAATCAAACATATAATCAAGTACAATGATCAAGTCCCATGGCCTTCCTGCACCAAGATAGCTTATCTGTGGTCACTGGCTTTGTGAGATAATTTGCAACATTATCCAAAGTGTCAACCTTCTCAATCAAAACCTTACCATTCTCTACCATTTCTCAGACAAAAAGATACTAAACATCAACATGCTTAGTACGAGCATGATACATAAGCATAATTAATAAATATTTTATCCCTTTTGTCCCCTAGAACATTTTCCAAGGAATGTGGAGACACATAAATCTACTTAGGACATCAATTATAATGTCACCTAGCAACAAGTATTACATATTGATAAACAAAATACCACCAAAGGTGAAATCATGAGAGTAACTGATAAAAATGTGACTAACGCTACTAGCAAAAACATGGAAAAATTATTTAACCTAAGAGAAATTAGTAAGCTCTCTCCTCAACAAGAGATTGATAAAAGAGAAAAAGATCCATCTTGGAATTGTGATAACAAATGGCCAAGGAGTCATAAGTAACCTAGTAGTGAGAAAAATAATGAGATTTAAGAAGACAGATAAGTACCTACAAAAGAAACAAACATAAAACTTAAGAATGAGGATTCCAAATAAAAAGAAAGAACTATTATCTCCCTAAATGCATTGAATAAAATAAATGCACCACAAACATTCAAAGTAATTGGTAATATAAAAAAGAAAAATGTGAAAGTGTTAGTGGATATTGGTAGTACACATAACTTTATCAATAGAAGATCAACTAATGAACTCAATTATTTTGTTTATCTTATCTCTAACTTTCAAGTCATTATGGATGATGGGAAATAACTACCTTAGTGATCCAACAATAGTGGGTTAAAGTTTTTGGCCAAAGTTGACATTGAAATGAACATTTTGAACTAGATCTTCACTTTCTCACCTATAGCTGCTAAATCGTGAGGAATTTGAAGATGATGCAAACTAGTGATTGTTGACATTTTCTTTGTAGATTATAAATATATTTTAAAAAAATTTTGGAATCAAATTTCATTTCTTTTCCCATCTCCTTTGATAACTAGTTTTTAACAATAAACACCATTTTTAAAGAGTGATGTGTACTATAAAGCACATAGATTTTTTTCTATGATGGATATATTTCTATTTTTTTTGAATTTAGATTTGTAACTACGATATATAGAGCATGCATTTGGTTTCATAGTGTTTTATTGAATATTTTTTTCTTAATTAAGTTTTCAAGCCAAACCAATTGTAATGTAGACATAGGTGTACTATAAAGTACATAATGTTTTTTGCATGTTCAATTTTTTTTGGTTGGATCAAGGCCATCAATACCAAGAGCATAGATATTTTTTAGATTTTTTTTGGTAATCTACTATTTTTCCACATGTGTAAAACAAAGAGCTTGATTTTCAATGAAAAAATTATGTTTAATTAAACTAAAAAATGTATAATAAAACCAAAATATATTAAAACTATACTTGATGGAGAGCTCATTTCAAGGACTAATCCTCGAGCTGGGTTTGTCAAGTTGATTCCATTTTGATCCTCAACCTGAGCCTCAAAACCCAAAAAATTGCATAAAATTATAGATGGAGGGAGGGAAGTTAAAAATAAGGGGGTTCTAATGAACAAACCTTCATTCAAACCCTTGAAACCCCTTCAAGAAAATGTGTGTTCGAACGAAGGGGTGTTCATTCGAACCCTATAAAATAATATTAAAAAATAATTAATAAAATATGAACTGATAGGGGGTTCGAATGAACCCTTGAGGGAAAGGGGATTCGCTTGAATGCGGGTGTTCGATCAAGAACCTTTATATGTTCTAGAAAACACCCCCATTTGAGCAAACTCATCTATTTTTTTTTTCATGACCCACCTTGTAGTGGTAAATGCCACCAGATAAAACCCCAATGGGAAGTTATAAACTATATTAAAAAATGTTTGTTATCCCTATTAAGCGAGTGGATGTAGTTTTAAGTGTGCAATTGTTTAAACAATTAGGAACAATATCTTTCAATTTTCAAGACTTACTCATGGCTTTTAGGATACATGGGAAAAAGTATGAACTTTTAGGAATAAAATTACCACCAAGTGAAATCATTAGCTCCCATAGGATGGAGATACTCAAGTAAGGTTCTTATAATATAGGGGCACAATTACATTTTATAGAAGCAAAAGATATGATACCTCAAAATAAACCAAAAATTCAAGAGATTATTCAACACCATGAAGTATTTCAAGAATCCAAGGATGTACCTCTAATTGGAGACATTTAATTAATACTAGGAAGCATTGTTCATCCCAAAAAATCCTATTTACCCCCTATGATTATTCTTAACAAAAGGGATGATCCATGGAAAATATTATCACATTACAAGAAACTAAACACAATCACTCATAAAGATAAGTCTCATATTCCTATTGCTAATAAATTGGAAGAAAATAAAATCTATGCAACAAATTCCAAATGTGTCTTTAGGGTGAAACAAGTAGAATAATAAAGACATTTGGTGTCACTTAAAGGTGTTAAGATGGACCCTAAGAAGAGAGGATTTTTAGGTCTAACAAGATACTATAGAATATTTGTTCATACCTACAACCTATAAAGAAAAATTTCTTTTGGGAAGGTATTAAAGTGAATATCCAAAAATCTATTGAAGAATGTTTGATATGCCAACAAAATAAAAGGGAAATAATAAAGACTCTAGGCATCTTACAACTATTAGACATTCCAATACAAAATTGGGAAAAAATATTAATGGACTTAATTATAGGGTTGGAAAAGATTGTTAGGGTAAAGGTTTTAACTTAATTATGTTGATTAAGCTACCTTTATTCCCTTCTTAAGATTTCACTTTAGTTTGCATAAAGTGACATTTAATAATTATATTAATTATTAAATGTTTTCCTATTAGCGGTTTCTTTTAAGGTTTTCTTGATGTCCTTCTTAAGGATTGATCTCATTGTATATTCATTAATTCCTTTTTGTTCTGATAAGATAATTTCTCCATTTTTCAGAGCTTCAAACCCTTGTTTGTTTTCTCCATCCATTCTCTTCCTTGTGACAAGTGTCCATTTGCATGCAAGTGTTCTTGGAGCCTGAAGTTGGTTTAGTCAACTTCTACATGGTATTAGAGCTTTCCTGCTGCATGCCTATTCTTGTTTGAAGAATTTGGAGCTATTTGGAGCTACAAGGGTTGGATCAGACATTCACAGTTTTGGCATTTGTTTTTTTGATCTAGGGAATCACCTGAAATTTCAAAGAATTTTGAGTCCAAATGGACCTCGCCATTGGATCCGCAATGGTCCAAAATCCCTAAATCGACTGTTCATTCGTGCATTTTGGACAAAGTTGATTTGAGAGGCAAATTTTTTTACCTGTATGATCGTCTGTGCGCAGATCGGAGAAAAAAATCCTGGTAAAAAAAAATTATACTTCTCGTTTGCATAGGATGCTTCCTTTTTGGCTGTTCTTCATGTATTTCTAGTTTTTTGTCCTTTGTGGGCATTTTGAGCATCATTTGTAAGCAATCTTTTATGTAAATGCACTAAGATAAAGTGCCACACTATTGTACATGTATTTTGGGGATTTTGCACATAAAGTTGTGCCATATTTTTTACTCGCACTGTTTTATAAAGTGCCATGGGGGTTGTGTAGTGCCTTTGTTTTTCCATCACACCTTTTTCCAGTGAGTGTCCCTCGACGATGACAGTGGATCCATATGATTCCAGCCTCATGCATGTGTGCTTTGTTTTGTACACCACTTTTTCTATTGCAAGTGCTTTCTTGTGCACTTTCAGATGTTGTTTCTTCTCCTTCATGCACTATAGGGTGTTACACACCATTTCAGTGGACCTATCAGGCTCTCCCAGTTCAGCATTATGGGGGGTGTTATACTGTTCATGCTAATGCTTCCTTGGTTTTGCCTTGGAAGGAATCTTCCATTCTCAGTTGATCAGTGTTTTTCAGACTATTGGTACTTGTGCCATTTGTATCTTCGTTCCAGGTGTTTTCCTTTGTTTTCCATCTGATTCAAGTAGTTTCATTTGGGCCACTCATGCAGATTGTTGTCTTCTTGATCCTGATCATCTTATCTTCAGAGGAGGTTCTTCAGCACCATAGCAGTCATCTTTTGATAGTTGTTTGCATCTTCTTCTGCTTCAGTGATTTCTTCATGGCTTTCAACATCTCTTTTTGGAGTAGAGTTTTTCCCATGAGGTTTTCTCTATTTCTCCACTTTACAGAGATTTGGTTGTATTTGGGTACCTGATCTGGCCTAGTTGCCGGGACCCATGTTTACCTTCTTGCATTGTAGTTACCTTTACTTTCTTGCACTTTTTTGTAGCTGCACTCTTGCTCATCTTAAGGGGGGGGTGTTAGGGTAAAGGTTTTAACTTAATTATGTTGATTAAGTTACCTTTATTCCCTTCTTAAAATTTCACTTTAGTTTGCATAAAGTGACATTTAATAATTATATTAATTATTAAATGTTTTCTTATTAGGGTTTCTTTTAGGGTTTGCTTGATCTCCTTCTTAAGGATTGATTTCATTGTATATTCATTAATTCCTTTTTGTTTTGATGAGATAATTTCTCCATTTTTCAGAGCTTCAAACCCTTGTTTTTTTTCTCCATCCATTCTCTTCCTTATGATAGGTATCCATTTGCATGCAGGTGTTCTTGGAGTTTGAAGTTGGTTTTGACAACTTCTACAAAGATAAATAATATTTATATAGTCTAGCTTGTGGATAAACTAATTAAGGATGCATTTTTTACTCTTTCATCTATTTTACACTAATAATATGGAAAAAATATTCATACAAAATATACAATTTTTGTATGGAATTTCCAAAATCAGATTGGAAAATAGAGCCACCACAAAATTCCTAATCAAGTGGAAATTTTTTCCAGTTGAAGATGAGAAATAGAATGATGAATGATTCATACAAAATATTTTATAGTTTCTAAGCATTAATGAAAATATTTTTTCTAAAGGGGAAGGGAATGTCATGATCCTAATATTATTATTACTAAGTATATATTATATATTCCTAAGGATAAGCACTTGTGGCATGCTTAACCCTAACATAAATATTAGTTAATACACTAATACCGCTTAATTAGGATGAAAAGGGTATGCACCTACATAGTTTAGCCTATAAATAAGAATGATAACTCTCTCCCATATGATCATATAATCAATTATTGAATTCATATCATATTACTTGATTATTGAAGATGACCCCCTCAAAGTGGTTTGCTATATTTATCATTTTCTACAAATATTTTTGAGAAATATCATAACATTTTGGCTTCAATACTTTAGAATACTTTGACACAAAAATTGATAAATCAATTAGTTTTATTTTTTATTATTTTATCTTTTAACTTTAATAATATTCCTTAGTCTATTTTAATCATATAAAGCAACATTCACATTTATCCCCTCATTGTTTTCATAAGATGGTCAGCCCTTTAAGTTGGGGGAGGTACAACATACAATGTACTTATTTTCTTTGTTTTCATTACCCTTTTATTCATGATTATCCCCTCATAGTGTTCATTGTCATTTGAAATTATCTATCATCCTTAATTATTCATGTTACTTATCTTTTCACCCATTTTTCTTAGCTCATGTCTGTGGAGATAAAAAATATCAACTTTGGGGTTCTTCCAAGTATTTCATTGTTTTATTTCACAATTATACAACTAAATTTGTAGGCATGTATATACTAAAATAGATTTGTGGTACCTCCAATTATAATAATTTATTTTATGAAAAAAAAGAGAAAAAAAGAAAAAAGAAAAAATATAGAAAGAAAAAAAAAGAAACAATTGAAAAAGAATGAGTATTTAGAAAAATAAAAAATACCAAGTTATGAGGACTTGGTAGTAAAATTTGAAGGAAAAATTTAAGCATGAGCTACAATATTCAAGGAAAAATGAAGTATAAATTACTAGTCCCAAGCCTTCAAGTTCAAACCTTTCAGTAATAAAGATTGCATGAGGGCATGGAATATGCTAAGTTGGGGGTATGATGAGATTAATTTATATCCCATTTATCCCATGTTTTTGCCATTTTCTTATACCATATTGGTTAGATTTTTGTTCTATTTTCATACCATATCCTTACCTTTTTAATATTTTCATTGCATATGGTTAAATAAAAATCAGTGTTCCACGGGGACATGTCCCCCTGGAAATCTTGCCATTTCTAAGACGAGGATGTTTTCAAGACTTGAAGATGTCAGGGAAACATCCCCCTATCATCCCCCCGCCATCCCCCCATTTCTCTTCCACCTTCAAGATGTCTATCTTCTGAGGGGACTTCTAGATGTCCTCGAGTCTTCTAGACGTCCCCCAAAGTGCAAGAAACTTCCAAGCGCCCCCCTTAAAAATGTAATGAAAAATGGTTATTTTTTTAAACAAAAGTAAAATTTATAATTTTTTTTGAAGTATTCTTAAAATCCTAAAAGGCTAAATCAACAATGCCTTTGAATTTTTACTCCATTTTCATGAAGGCCATTGAAAAAATGTATGATCCTATAGAGGCTAGCTTGCTTCATTTTGAGTGGACAAAATTTGCCACTCTTTGGGGATATTCAGAGGTGACCAAGATAGATTTGGAGACTATGTCATAGGAGGACCCCAAGTTGTGGTGGACTATGCATGGGACTAGATCTTTGATTACTACTCTAGCCGTTAGTTTGTTGTCCCAAGTTTCTAGTTCTTCTACCGTTGAGAGGAACTAGTCTACTTATAGCTTCATCCACTCCATTAAGATGAATAGGTTTACTTTTAGGAGGGAAGAGAAGCTTGTGGTTGTGCATAATGCCTTGCATCTCATTGACCACAACAAAAATACATACAAGGAGAGTCCAACAAGATGAGATGTAGAGCTAGAAGATCCAACATAGATAGATGATGATTCTACACAAATAGGGTTGGTTGGTATTGGTTTAGATGAGCTTGAGCATTTGGGGTCCATCAGTTCCAATGATGAGGATATTGACATGGAGCTTGGGGATTATTAGATCATTAGAGGCATAAGGCCATTAGCCATTTATTGTTTAGTATTTTATTTTTTAATTTTGAACTTTGAACATTGTTGATTGTAATTATGAATCATGATTATGAAATTCAAATTATGAAACATCTATTTCTCGTTCCAATGTCTATTAAGTATATTTTCATTTTTATTTTCAATGTTCACTAGTTCAATTAAATCATTTCAATGTGTTTAAACTTTAAACTTTACTTATTCCTTAGGCTTCTACAGTTATACATCTTTTTATAACTATTTTTTCAAGTAACATATGTATTTCAGCGCACTGCTCCCCTGTCGCCCTGAAAATTAGACCCCCCACCCCTGCATCCCCGAAATACACCCCCTGCAGTCCCCCTATCCTCATCCTCGAAACCCCGTGGAACATTGATAAAAATAAAAGACATTTAATTAAGCTTGTAAATAAAATAAGAGATAATTATTAGATTGTAATTAGTAATAGATGTTGCGATTATATTGAGATAACAAAAGAATTCTTGTAGCCCATGAGTTCACTTTACAAAAATATATTTTAGCTAATAATTTTCTTTAATAAATATTTTCTTAACTTTAGCTATAACTGATAATTTCCTAGCTTTGTAATATGAAATGGCTAAATTCCAAAGATAATAATCTATATTAATTTACCCTTTTAACCATAATATTTAAATTTTATCATTAGGGGAAATTTACATAAAAAATGAGTCTCCTAAGGAACTCTAAAAAAGCAAAAATTATCTCATATAATACAAATTATTTAAATAAAAAAAATATAAATTACTTAACTACATGAGTTAAGTGGGGACACACGTTTCTATTACAATTCCTTAAAAAACTGAAGTCAATGATTTTTTAAAAGTGGTAACATATATTTCTATTATAATTTATTAAAAAACTCAAGTTCACTTTCTTCATTATTTATTTTTTATTCAAAAAGTTTGGTAACTTATATTCTTATTATAATTTATTAAAAAAATCAAGTTCACTTTCTTTTCTTGATTATTTGTTTTTTTAAATTATTTATTTTTATTTAAAAAGTGGTAAAGTAAAAATAACTTTAGATATATATATTTTTTACTTAGTATTTTATTATATATATATGATTTTATAGATTTAGATTTATTAAAGAATATATATATTTTTTTTTGAAAATATAAAAATTTCTATAATAGAACTTAATAGAACTCAAGAATATAAATCTAAAAAACAAAAAGAATATTTTATATTTAGAAAGATGAATGAGATCATTTTTTTTTTTTTTAAATATAAAATTACCTTTTTGTTAAAGAATAATTTTTTTTTTTTTAAATATAAAAATTAGCTTTTTTTTATAAAGAATATCATTAGCTTTTTTCTTAAAGAATACAAATATTTATTTGAAAAAAATATAAAAATTATAATAGAACTTAAGAATATAAATCTAAAAAACAAAAAGAATATTAAAAAAATAATAAAATGAATGAGATAGAATAAAAATAGTTTTTTGAAAATATAAAAATTAGCTTTTGTTTTAAGAATATCATTAGCTTTTTTCTTAAAGAATAATTTTTTTTTTTGAAAATATAAAAATTTCTATAATAGAACTTAAGAATATAAATTTAAAAAACAAAAAGAATATTTTATATTTAGAAAGATGAATGAGATAGAATAAGATATGTAGAGTTAAATTAACCATCATTAATTAAATCATAAGATTTTATAAAATAAATAATTTTATTTTTATTTTGGATGATGTCACCGTACATGTTGATGTCATCTTTTAGTTTATTTTTGATAACTTAAAAAGCTAATGATGTCATCCTGAAGAGGCCCATTTTTTATGTAAATTTCCTCTAAAGATTTTGTAAATATGGGTTGGCTATAGGCCAACAAACCTATCTATTATGATTCAATTTGAGTCTAGGCTATAGGCCAAAATAGATCTCTCTATTTTTTTATTAAACTAATTGTAATATGTGAGCCTAAATATATAAGCCACAACATAGGAATGCAATAAAGAGAGATGTAAATATATTTATGTATACTTCTATTCAAAATATAGATAAAAATTTATTTAAATCTTGAAGAGCCTAGTGTAAATACCTTTTTTACCTCATGGAGTGAGAGGAGGACCCAACCTCATGTAACGGTGGTGACACTATTCTTTGTTCTTTGTTTTAGCTGTTCTTATTTTAATATTATTTGATTCAATTTATATTGTAAAATCATAAATTGTAGTTTATTGAATAAGTTTTATTTAGGATTAATCATATTGGTTTTTATTAGTTCTCATAAATTCAATTACTAATGCCTTGATTGATAGAGAATAAATTGTGATAATGCTTATTTTTTTTAAATAATAGTATTGCATATATTTTTTTGTAGCTTGCATAGTCCTTGTAGTAGTATTTAACATATTTTGTGTAGTAGTGTTCAAAATTCTTGTAGTAGATTTTAAAATAATGTCAATGCTTTCATTTTTTGAATAGATGTATTTTATCCACACTTACCTCATTACTTGTAGTGCTTTCACACATATCTATGATTCCTTTCACAAGTTTACACCCTTATATTATCACATGTATCTAGCTAAATTCTTTTTCTTAAATAGCAAATTTATTTTATATTCTACCTCAATTTCAAACTATTAATTTTCATGCTTATTCTCTCCTTTGTCTTCTAATATTCTTGCATACACATCTCCTATCGATATGGGATTAATTTTATTTGACAATTATAATGGAAATGGTGATCCATTACACTCTATGGAACACTTATCCACCATATTTTTGAATCATACATATGATGATAATGTCAAGTGGAAAAAATATTTCCTAACACATTGAGAGATATTTCCTTAGACTACTTCTACACCTTACCTATTAGTTCCTAACAACCATTATCTAAAGTTGATCATGCCTTCATCTCTTAATTTTAATGTAATATGGATCTTAGAGTCTCTCTTACACACTTGGAAAAAATCAAACAAGATGTTAATGAGAGTGTTCAGTGTTTTCCTTTATTTTTATTGGGTTAACATCCCCTAATGGCCTTCTTCTACCTCTTTACCATGAGAAATTGCTACCACATATCCAACATACTATACTATTTGAGAAGTTTTATTTTATTTTTTACTTGGTTTTGCATGCCTTTGAATTTGATCAAATCCTTCTAAGAACCTTCACCTAAAACATCATATTTTCCTACCCCTCCACCCATAGATTCCATTTATAACTCTTCTCCACCCACCCAATCTTCTTCCTATCCATTCAAACCTAGACCTAAGGCCTATAAACCTCTTTTTGATACTCTAAACATATCTTATCTATTCTCCTAGAATCAAATATTATAACCCTTCCACCTATCTAATTTAGACACAATATAAAACATGGTTTAGTTGTTGTGTGGTTTCATAATACACCTTATTTCATTTCCACAAAATGGAGACCCCTTGTTTTTTTTCCTTTGCTTGGTTTGGGAGGAAGTGGCAAAATTCAAGAATATTCATAGGTCAAGGATTCTTGGTCTTTTTATGTGTTATTTCAAGAAAATTTGTCATTTAAAAATAACATTGTTTACCTTTTGAAGCCACCCAATTTTTTTTGAAGTGAACAAGTGTGTTTTTTGGGCATTTTGGGTCATGTGGAATTGGACCCACAAAACCTATTTGGTAAGGTAATATATCTGGTAAGCTAGTATGTTCGATAGTGAGACATCAACCCACAAAACCTTAAGTGTTTCCATTGTAACTCAACATAAAGTATTTGGTGAAATAGGAAGTTCCATAATCTAGACCCAAGATATTATTCATATGCCATTCATTTTGATTCATAGATTTAAAGTGTTTCCAAACTGATACAAATTATTATCTGAATCTTGGTCTGAATAGAGGTTCAACAAGGGATAATTTCCCTACAACGGGAACTTATAATCATTAAACCTCATATTAGTAACATTTTAGTGATTATGAATCCCAATATTGGCCACATTATCATAATAGTTTTTCTTTAACTAATGGTTAATAATTTTCAAATTATTTTGTCATTATGAAATTGGATGCCGATAAATCATCATTTCCATATCTGGTGGGAATCTCTGAAGGATATTATTAGTGAAAAAATCAAACTTTATTGAAATAGATCATTTATCAACTCCATAGCTCGTTAAAATATGGTCAATGTTATTAAAAACAAGGAAAGATCACAATTTCATTTGTGACTTTCCTCTAAATTTTTATCAAGGTAAAACTCCCTCAAAGCTTACGACTAACCATTTTAGAGTACACTTTTAACTAGAAAATAGGAAAGGTGAACTAACACTGGTCCATAACTATGAAATCAATGAGATAAACTAAAAAAATATATTAGCCCCCTAGCGTAAAGAATAGAATTATAATAACAAATAAAATAGATTTTGAAAGAATTGATCTTAATTCCAAATGAGAAAATGTAATATCATGAAGTCATTTTTCACAGAAGATAAAACCCCAAATACTACTTCAGCTGACAGACTAATTCAATATAAAAATCACATTCACAATTCAGAGTTTATAGATAAATAATAATCTAAAATTTAAAATTGAGTTCAAAATTTTCCCGATTCCTTCCATTACATCATAGTGCAATCCAAATAAATAATTTTAAACCCTCCAAATGTCTCTCAAACATGAATTTATAAAACCCCAATCTTGAATCTTGGTCGTTAACATAATTGCCATCATATCAAGTGATAATTTTGAAAACCAACCCTCTAATTTAGAGAAATTGATACCCAAAGAAAATTTATGAATATTTTTAAATCAATCATAATTATATTACTTTTATCAAGTTAATTTTGATAGGAAAACAAAGAATTCTTGTTGGTATGCTAGCCCTGTGGCTTAACGTATGTGTGGGTAACATGCAATCTCCAAAATTTGCATTCAATATATATCTCTTCCTATGATTATGCTCACGTGAACTATCTTAGCAAAGGATGCAACTTAAAATTACAACTTGTTGAATTGAGAATTTAATGCAACTATGTCACATCAACAACCATCTTAATTAAATTCCAAGGCAATATTACTGTCCTTGCAAAAGTTAGTCATTCCTAAGAAAATATTTAGTATCAATCACCCACCATGATATTCCACCTCTATAAATCCAAGGATAATTACCTTCATTTTCACCATTTTAATTTCATTTCTCAAAGATGTCAAGCACTATGAGCAACCCCTCCTCGAAGATCGATTTTATCACAATTGAGGATGTGGAATGCAATCGATTATGAAGGATGGTGGTAGACCAAGTGAAATATGTCTTTTTGATTCATAGCAATGTTGAAGAAGGCATGGTCAGGAAGATTATTGGAGAAAATCTTCTGAGCTGAGTCCATGTGCAAAACTCTAAGCTTTTGGAGTGTTTTGTGTACAATGTAATTCACACCTTTGGCAAGAAAGATTAGGGAATAAGGGTTGTAGAGTGCCTAGTTAGAACAAAGTACCTAATGAGGGCGAGAGTGGCCATAAGAGGTCTGAGTACATTTCCAAGGACTGGTTTAGTGGGTGACACTATCTACATTGCGACGATGCTTCAACACAAGCTCACTAAAGAAGCTGTAGCTCTCCTTTATGATGGACTCGAGCAAAATGACATGGGATTGTTTGCCCATTTTG
Organism: Sequoiadendron giganteum; assembly: GCA_007115665.2. Classification (NCBI taxonomy): domain Eukaryota; kingdom Viridiplantae; phylum Streptophyta; class Pinopsida; order Cupressales; family Cupressaceae; genus Sequoiadendron; species Sequoiadendron giganteum. The sequence goes on from CM021104.1 coordinate 377,005,394, forward strand.
TGGAGTCCAATGAAAACTTATTCTCGCCTGCCTATATTGAGCGAATGCAGGAAGTAGTGGAGGGGATTCACATCCTCATTTTCACCCTCTATGTTTAAAATAGTGTACTGGAATTTCCCCTTTTTGACTATAAACACGATACATGTAAATTCATATATATATATATATATATCTGAATATATATAAAGAATTTTGTACTTTGATGATAATTTATGTTTATCTCTTTTGTGAATGTATTCTTTCTTTTCCTACACTTGTGATAAGCTCTGGTTTATGTTACTATACGATACTCAATAAATTTGTATCTTTATATGGCTTGATATGATTTTTCATACTGTAGCATAGTTGAAAAGTACCACCATTGAGGTGATATCGAGCTTTGAAAAAGTTTCGAGTACACCGTCAGAGTCCACTAAAGTTATGATAACCTCCAATTTTATCGCTTTACAATTTTCTTTTATGAATGTTTGGAATCTGATAAAGAAATTGAGGACACCCAAAGAAAATAAATGGAAACAACCGAACTGGAGCAAGAAAAGGAAATGATAGAAGAAAGTGAAGAAGAAGGTGATTTAACCAAAGAAGAGATATTGCAACTTATTCATGAGGAAGATGGAATGTAGAAAATTGCAAACATATGGTCTATCAGACCTTCATATGAGTAGGACATGATTTTGAACATACTAAGTGCTCATCTTGTGCACAACCATATTAAATTGGAGAGTTTACAAAATATGTTGCCAAAAAAGATTATTGAATGCATCAAGGAAATCATGGAATCTGAGTCTCATAACAAGGAAGAAGAAGACATAATTTTACAGTTGAAGAAGTAGTATAGATTATCTCTCACCAAGCTAAAAAGTCACATGAATCAGCTAAGGAAATGCATAAACACAACAAATATAATCTATAACTATTGTCTTTGATGGCCTCATGCAATCAACAAGTACAAAGAAAAGTTGGAAAAAATTAAAACAAAGTTGAATAGTATTGGACAAAGAATTTAACATGTTTCAGGATCAAGGTGGTGCAATTAAGAAGAGGATTCAAGAATTACAGACATAGCATACAAATGTTCAAAACACCAGAAACAAGATTGATGACACCTTTTGGAAAGTGAAGGACATAACATAATGTAGATTGGAACAATTGATTTAGATAATGAGGAACAACGAGATATTAGAAGAAGCCATCACCATTTTGGAATCCCTCATCAATATTATGAGCCAAACAATTGAAAACAACAGGTTCCTTCTAGAGATGAAGGAGAAATACAAAATAATCTTCTAACACAAGTAGCGGCTGTATTTCTTCAAAAAATTGAACCACTTTTTTTTGGTTAAAAGGATTATTGTAAGATTTTTTTTTTTGGTTTGTCATTGATGTCAAAGGGGGAGAGAGCAGTGAAAAATGCCATATCAAATTTAGGGGGAGTTGTGTCAGCTATGACTTTTTGAAGTCTTGAGGGATTGCAGTATGTTGGTTCTGACACTTAATTATTTTTCACTAAGTGTTGCTATCAATGAAAAAGGGGGAGATTGTTGGCATATGGATTTTGGTGTTGTCATTGATGGCAACCTAAGTCATTGATCCAGTCTATACTTCAGTATTTTTCCATACCGGGAGACATAGTGAAGAATAGGGTATTCGACTGAAGTTGAGTTTGTCAATCCATATGCATTACTAGTTTATCAGTTCAGGTTGTGGATCTGAGGGAAAGTCGTTGGGTATCTGGGATATATTATTCTCAATTTTTTTTTCTTCGCATCAATTGGTGTATGAGTTAGGAGATCCGGTTGATTGATTTTCTATTTAACAGTGCTAGAAGGCTGACTAAGTGAATGTGGCGTGTTGCGGATGTTCAAGACGAAATTGTTTGAAGCATTTTTGGGTTTGAGGATTTTTTTTTGGGTCCTCACTATGTTGTGGCCGACTTTGGATGGTGCACATTGAAAATCACTTGTGGATTGAGTCGATGGTTTGAAAATGTTTTATGTTTTATTGAAACCGACATATGAGCGATTAAATATTCTGTTGCGGATATATATAAAAGATCATTTATATAATTTTGGAATGTGAATCAAATGTGTAAAGTATGATGCAAAATTCAGAAGGATAGTAGAGAAATTATGTATAGTTTCACTTGTGCATAAAAGGGATTTGTGATGTGAATGAAAGCAGATAGAGTAGAAGAGCAGAATCAGATAAGCAGGTCAAGGAACATGACTGATGAGGTTAATCGGAACTGTAATTAGAAATTAGTAGATGTTATTCCTTTAGTTCAATTATTTAGATGGATTTAATCTGAATGTTATGTAAGATAGTGAGTCTTCATTTCCGAGCAATGAGCTCTAGGTAGTGCATGTGAATGCATGTGCATTCCCCATTTGTGAAACACTTATATTTGAGTACTCAAATTGTGGATTGACCTCCACCATGGTTTTTCCCCTAACAAGGTTTTCATGTAAAAATCCTTGCGTTATGGTGTTGTGGATGATTGCTTTATGTGCTTGCATCTTTCTTTTGGTTCAATATTGTAAGTGGTTTAAAGATCATATTACTAAATTGAAATTTTGCAGAACACTGATTCACCCCCCCCTCTCAGTGTTCCCTGATTCCAACAAATCCTCCTTGGGGTTTTAGTCCCACTTATTTCAAATGAACACCAGCCTAAGGTGAGCCAGATTTTCCTCCAACAACTCAACCGATTTCTTCTTTACCATGACCACTGTACTGTAGCTCAGCGGGCATTCAAAACAACCCTCTCTTTTTCTTTTTTAGATCAGAGCAAAAAGTCTAGTCAATATTGGCCATTTGTCAAAACACTTCAAGAGCCAATACTCGATCGGTGACACATACTAGGGGTCGTATTGGCTCTTCTGAAAATCCATGCACTCAGACGCATGTGAAATCATCCTCGAGGAATTAGTCACACATGGGGAACATGGCTTGCATCCAACTAGTTTGAATGGTGAAAAGGCGATAATGGTCACCATCCGCGCTCAAGTCACGGGAAATCGGAATCAAGAATTTCTTTGAAAATGCATAATAGTCATAGGTGGAGGAGAGGATGTCAGTCCACACTAAAACTAGATTTCGATGATTCTTCTCATCAAAAATTGATAATTCTATTTTCTCCTTGAAGAAATCAGGGTTCTGATGCAGAAACATATGGGAAAGGAGAGAAAGATATTTTAACTTACTGACAGTCTCGAACTCTACAATATATTTCAGCATATCCTTGACAATCATGTCCACGAAATCATACTAGAAAGGGCTGTTCTATTTGCTTAGCTAAAAACCAAGACCCAACTGAGAGTCGTGCACGATCATGTCATCGTCTAATCCGTACACAAAAGCCATCATAGAGAAGGTGTCTTGTAGGTCTGCTTGTTTGAAGTCAATACGATGATTTGGATTCCTAATCGGTTGCTGGAAATCTTGGGATCTTTCGGTCTTCGTATTATAAAATTCAAGGGCATTCCTTCTCCCTTTCCCGAACCCCGAGCCCTTTTTTTGGTCGAATGGCTCCATTGGTAGCGTCCTAGTGCTATTCCTTAGAATGCACAACATGTCTCTAAGAGAAGCCACAAATATTACGACTCTTAGCTTTCTTCCCTCAATGGTGCCATTTGCCAGATTGAAGCGTCGAATGCTCTCACAGACTATCTTTGGACAATGGTGCACATAAGGGACCATATGTTGTGGAAGTCTGCAGAGCCATTGCTTGAATGATAGTTGATGCTTGAAGGATTTCTTCATTATGGCGCAAGCTTGTTCTCTTAAACCCTTAGGGTTTGTCCTGAGGATGGGGTCATAAGTGTTATCCCACTCTTCCTTTATTTGGCTTGCGTCTCTGTGAGTCCCCTTCTAAGCTGGCCACGTGCGAACCCAGGTCAACTTTTTTGGAATTCCAAGAGTAGCATAAGACTTGTTCTGGAAAATGTTAACCATGGGCGTTGCGAGCATATTATCAGCCAAGCTTTGAGATGTCTCGCCCAGTTCATCCATCTGCGGGTTCTAAGCTACTTTAGGGGTAGTGAATTCCATTTGCGTTCAAACTCCTACAATTCTTACATGCTCCTTAGCGATTTTTCACTTCAAAAATTCTTTGCACTGACTGTGTATTCAAGAGCTTTCTTCTCTATTTTAACAACCACATGCAATACTTATGTTTTTCTTCTTTCGAGTGGCAGATGACGGTTGCTTTTCCTGCATTAAATTTGGCATGTACCACCAACTTTCTTGCCCATACGAAACAAATTACTTGATTTTTGAAAAGACAAGAATTCATAATTACCTCAGGTACCTACAACCCATGACGTGATTTCCCTTGGAAATTGAGCTAGTGATTTGAGGTTAGGTAGACTCCTCACAAGCTTAGCATTTAATATATTGAAAAGAATGATTAGGCCCGGATGCGATAAGTGTTTGAAAAGATACGAGCTCAAACTTGGGATGCTCAGCACACATGCAGTGTGACACCTGAACACTCGACCGTATAGATGCTTGCTTAGAGTTGTCACCAACTTGAGCTAATTAATTAGCTCTCCTTAATTTTGCATGCAGTGAGTCATACTCAACATACACAAATAGGTGGGATTTTCTAGTTGGCTCTTGGATGCAATTTTTGAGTTAGCACTTGATTGGCTTCATGCTTAGCACACATGTATCTTAGACATTTTTTATAAATAGGCCCCTAGACAGCCATAGAATCACACTTAGCAATTGGTAGCACTAGTATTAGTAATATAAATTGGGTATTATGGGTAGCATTAGCAGTAATGTAGAAAAGTATCAATAGACAACATGAATACTCCTCTTAGTCTTACTGGTACTAAAGCACAAACTGCCTTCTTAGGTGAGGTATCAAATAGGATACTGAAGAGAATGACGAAGAACAAGCATTCTCTAGAAATTATAGCGATAAAATGGGTCTTGGGTCAGGATTGTGTGGAATGTGAGAATAAATATAGAGTGAACACTGACATATGGTCATATTTTGTGGCCTCTTTACTTGATATCTAGGTTCCAAAGCTGGTGATTCTCCACATGACGTTGGAGATATCCCGAAGCGATACCTCGTGGGTCTTGGAGAAATTGTGGCAAACGAGGTCTATGGTTTGCACTTACCCACTACAAGTGACCTCCAGAAGCATATAGAGGAAGACGTGGTGGTGCCATGGGTGTCATTTCTCAATGGTATCTACCTCCAGGTGCAGGCTGAGCGCTGTCAAAAGGTTACCCACGCATGCCATTTCCTATTGTGTGTTTACAACATAGTAATATTCTATGATGTAGAATGGTACACTGATTTTAAGAATATGGTATTCCCACTGCCTCTCATGATTTCTACTGCCATTTCAACTCTTGTGATTAAAGATGCTGCCGCTATTTCTATTCCTTCTCTTGCACTCGTGGATGAAGATCTTCCTACCACTACCTCCAACTAAAATACCACCTCCTTCCTTTTTTCTTTTTGTATATAAGTCTGGAAAAGGCTTCCTTTGTATATAGCTGCATATATATATATATATATATATATATATATATAGATATACTTTAAAATATGGCCCCAGAGCCATTTTGAACTTTGTAAAATCGAAGCATATCATACTTTCAAAATGAATACAACCTTTTACATTATTTTGTCTCTTTTCTTTTCTGTTATCATCTGTTATGGCTCATTTCCTGCTTCGTTGAATATTTCCTATCCTTTTTGGCATATGGGTTATTATCTGCATCATAATGTTAATTTCTATTGCATCATGGTTTAAAAAGATCGACCAAACAAAAGAGAACACAAAGGAAAGTAACTACAGTAATTACATATTTACATGGTAGAAATGTTTAATTAAGCTCAATGGAACAATTTAAGGTGGATTCCGTTAATAGGAATCCCTAGTGCTTCTTTTTCCATGTTTTTCAATTCAAATGCATTATGTTGCTTGTACTGAATTATCCTAAACAAACCCTCCCATAGGCTGTCAAATTTCCCGTGTTGACTGGGTTTTGCAGCCCGCTCATTGAATTTTAGCACTAAGTCCCCGCATCTCAGACCTTGGTCTGAAGCTTTCTTTTCAAACCATCTTTTTATCATGGTTTGGTGGTTGTTCTTGGCCAATAGGGCCTTTTCTCTTTTCTCTTTCACTTCCATTAATTCAGCCAACCAGACCTCCATAGCCCTATTTTCCTCAATCTCTAGAGTTTTAAGAAATTTCAGTGCCGAGATCTCTATGGAGATAGGCAATAATGTTTCTTTACCGTACACCAATTCATACGGTGAGGTCTTAAGAACTTGTTTCAGAGTTATGCAATCCGCCCAAAGCATTGCGCGAAGAATTTTATGCCACTCCTTTTGATGCTCCAACTCGATTATTTTGATAAGCCGAACTAAATTTTTGTTAGTTGACTCTATCAAGCTATTACCCTGCGGTTAGTAGTTTGATGATGTTTTAAGGAAAACTCCATGTGTGAGTATGAATTGACATACCTTAGAGCCTAGGAAATCTCTGGCATTATCAGAGATGATGGTTTTAGGAGGGCCAAATCTCTTCACAATCTCTTCGAGAAAGTTTACGATCTCTACCTCTATTGCGTTCTTCAGGGGCATGGCTTCGGTCCACCTTGTGAAGTAGTCCATGGCCATTAGAATCAACTTATGTCTGGTGCTAGAGGTAGGATTGATCATTCCAATAAAGTCAAGGCCCCATTGCACAAATGGCTCATCAACCACTATTGGGTTGAGGGGCATCGTGGAATTATTTCTTCTTTTGGCAAAGAATTGGCATTATTTGCAAGCTTTAACCAATGAATAGGAGTCGTTGAATAGTGTTGGCCAAAAATACTCGACGCACATGATTTTGATGGTGGTGGTCTTAGTGAAGAAGTATCCACCCATGGTGCTGCTATGGAAAGTGCCAAGGACTCTTTTAGCCTATTCTATGGTGACACACCACAACCTAACACCATTGAAGTTACTCTTGAATATGGTCCCTTCGATGAGTACGTACCCGCTGTTCTGCAGTCAATAGAATCTTCTCTTTTGAGAAGGAAGGTCATGCAAATATTTTCCCGTGTGCATAAATCTTACTCTATCCACTAGGCAACAACCTTCTGCTCCTGACTCATTCATTAGAACCAAATCTGATTATTCTTCTTCGGTTGTGATCTCTTCATCGTGTTCCAGATATTCACACAATCCTCTTCCTTGGATGGTCTTTGTAGGCTTGACCTCAATGTCATATTCAAGGATCTTGGTGATCCAATTAACCCTTTTTTCGGTGATTTCTCCTTTCATGTTGTATTCATGTACACCTGAATGCGCGACATAAACAATCACCTTGTTGCAAGAGATTAGATTTTAGAACTTCTCGAGTCCCTTAACTATTGCAAAAGCTTGCCTCTCGATGAAGTTGTAGTTTGTCTTATATTCCTTCAAGGCCTGGTAATGAAATGCTATCAGATGCTCTCCCTTTCCTTCATCTTTTTGAGTTAAGACAGTAGAAATTCTTGACCTACTACTGAATACCTATATTATGAAGTCCCTTGATAAGTCTAGGTTAACGAGTATAGGAGCTAAGGAAATAACATCCTTAACTTTCTCAAAGGCTTCTCTAGCTTCTTTAGTCCATTTGAATGTTTAATCCCTTTTTCAGCATCATGGTGATTGGCCTAATTATTCCTACAAAATCAAAAATAATTTTTCTTACAAAGTTGACCTTTCCTAAGGAAGATAGGATGCCTTTCTTGTTGACTGAAAGGGGAATCTCTTTGATTGCTTTCACCCACTCGGGATCAATTGAAATTCTTTCTTCGGATACTATGTGTCCCAATAGCTTTCCTTGCGACACCTCGAAAATACATTTTTTCGGTTTCAAGGAAACCTCAAACTCTAGACATTTTTTAAAAAACCATCTCAAGGTGATCAAAATGATCATCCTTATGTTTGGAGAAAACAATCAGATCATCCAAATAGATCAGGATAATCTTGTTAATTAATTCGCTGAAAACGATATCCATGGCCCGCTAGAAGGTGGTTCCTGAATTTGAGAGGCCGAAAGGAATCTTAGCGTATGCGAATGTTCCCCACTTGGTAGTGAATGTGGTCTTGTTTTGATCTTCTTCTTTAACCCAGATTTGATTGTAGCCTGAAAAGACATCCAACAGAGAAAACATCTCCGAACCTACTACATTTTGCAAGATTGATTTAAAGGAGGGCAGTGGGTAATGATCCTTTAGCGATGCCCGGTTTAGGTCGCATAATTCAACACATAGGTGGATATCCCCATTATTATTTTAGACCAGGACCAAGTTGGAGACACATGTGCTATGCTTGATTGAGAATACAATCCATGATTGGATTAGCTTTGTTAACTTTTGTGCCATTAGCGCTTCAATCTTGGGATTCACTGGCCTTTGTTTTTGGTGAACTGGTTTGGCCCCTTAAGTTAGCTCTATTATATGATAGATGATGTCGGGATCATATCCCTTGAGGTCATCATATAACTAGGCCACCACTCCATATTTTTTTCAAAAGTCGATGAGTCTTTCTTTATCATGGTGCAAGACATCCTTCCCGACTTTGAGATTTCTTCCATCTCTGATCTGAAGGTTTGCATAATCACCTTGGTCCACTACAAACTTACTCTTATCATTTCTTGCATCATCAAAATCAAAAAGGTTTTCGAGAGTGACCAAACCCTTCAGAAGCTTATTGAACCTTAGCTGAATGATTTGTTTGTCATAGGCTTCCGCAATATTTGGTTGTAGCTAATCGAAAAACTCCCTAGAGTGTTGGATGAATGAGGCAATGTGTTCATCACTTTCAAATACTTGCAATATTTATTCATTATCCGGGATTTACGGTTGGAAAATCACCCATACAAAATGCACATTATCCACTAGATCAAAAATAGGGAAAAATTGGGCTCTGATTGTAGCCATGCAATCAACAACTGCATTTTGTTCTTGGGGAATAGTTTGGATATTGAAAGCTTCAAATCTCTCAATTAGGTCCCAGAATATATGTCTATAGGATCTCATACAGACATTCTTTTCTACACTGATACCCCAAACTTGATTGATGATTAGTTTGGAATCTTTGAACACCATTATTTGCTTGATGCCCATTCATTCTGCTAGTCTTAAACCTTGCACGAGGCCCTCATATTTTGCTTCATTTTTTGAATAGGAAAAATGGAATTAGAAAGAACTGTGTGTCTTTTCATTTCTTGGGGATGTCAGGCATATCCTAGCTCTTGCATCGATCTTGCATCTAGCACCATGAAAGTGCAGTGTCCATAGCTTTGTGGCCAAAATGCCTTCAGGGTCTTTTTTCACCTTTGGGATGGTTTGGTCTTCATCATAAATGACATATGTCCCTAGTCTAGTGGCATGATAATTGCCAAAGGGATCTTTATCAATGAACTCATTCAAGAGAACCTCCTCTTGATCGGTCTGATCTCTAGTGATTTCCTCATCCTGTAGAAGCTCAGTGCAGTATATCTCCTCCTTGGTGATGGAGGTGTGAGTAGGTTCAAAGACTATCTTAGCCTTGTCTACAACATGTTCCGAATGCAAAGGTTTGGACACCAGCTTCATTTTGGCTCCATGCTTGGTCCTTACAATTAGGTGTGACCAATCTAAAGAAAGGTATCCACCCAGTTTAGAAGTGAATTTTTTAGACAAACAAAAACTGAACATGGGAGGAACATGAATGATCATGGTATCCTTCTTGACCATGATAGTAGGGTAGGAAAAAAAAGTTAATGGAAGGTCCTTAATGATTCCCATAGTATTAACCATATTCCCATCTAATTGAATAACCCATTTATTCAAAGGTTCATAGCTAAGTCCTAGGGATTTAGCTATTTGATTGGGCATGACTGTGGTGCTAGCACCAGAGTCAATGATGGAGTTATGCAACAATTTATTACCTACGATAAGGGTCAAGAAAATGGCTTCAGTTTTGGTTTATCCTTTCCGAATTTGACTAAGGATTCCTTCTCTTTGTTGTCAGTAGAGGTCTCCTCTGCAGTATTTGTGAGAAATTTTTCCTGAGGTGATTGATCAACAACCTTCCCTTTGAGTGATTGCTCTTTTGGTTTAATTATTGGATCCTCTTGAAGAGCCCTTTGTAGAAATGTCTTTTTCTCTGGAATAGCTAAGATATCCCATAGGGACACATTAGTGGATGATTTTTTCAATTGTTCCACCATATTGAATGGTGGTAGATTTGGAGGCTTCTTCTCCTTAGCTCTTGTTATAACAATTTCCCTTCATGGCACACATTGTGGAACCACTATACAGGTACTGGTGTTCTGGTTGAAATCACTTTTAGGCTGCAGACTAACTAATTGTGAGATGATTGATTCGCCCATGAATCTTCTCTTGGAGCAAGTGTTGTAATCAGACTGCACTTTTGGGGTTTCCAAAGTGGATGCCTTGAATGTGAACACCACTTATTCTCCTTCCATCCATGAGAAAAGGGCATGGTCAGGAGCTATGTAATTTTATTTTTCCACAAACATCCCTTGCATTTGAGTGGTGAGTATTGCATTTTCCATTTATAGAGAGGCATATACATAACCCCCATGGTTTTACGTTGCACCTTGGCTGCACTGCTCTTCCACCTTTTGTTGTAGATTGCCACATGGGCAGTTTCGGGGCATATGTGAATCACCGCAAGGGAAACACCAGGGGTTGGTGTCATCAACTAAATTGTTTTTGCCCATGGTTAGCTCTCTGCTTGAGCTTAGGTTGGCATTCTGCAATAGAATGGGTACTGACACCATTTGATTTGTTGTTTGCACTTGTGGATTTGTGTGAGCGCCTCCTTAGAACTAGTTCTATTGGTAAGAGGACCTTCCGCCCTGATAATTCTGATAGGCTAGCTTTAGAGGGATGACCTAGTTGCTCTTGATAACAGTTATCTCATTGGCCATAACTCACAACATCTCTTTGATGCTACTTATATCATCCTTTAATGAACCAAATGTGGAAGCAACGCTCTGCAGTGCACTTGTGTATGTATACAAGAATTGAGGAGGAGTGACTGCAGTGGTAGAGGACATCACCTAGGTGGGAACTGATACCTTATGGAATATAGGCATGGTGGGCTGAGGCGACAAATTTCCAATGTCAATTAGATTGTTCTATGCTTTAATTGTGATGCTATATCATCTGGTAGAGTAGCTCTATCGAGTGACTAGATCATCATTGAGATGTCGACGTTGATGGACTTCAGGTAGAAAATGAATGCCAAGTCGGGTAGTGGCTGGATTGTAGCCTAAATTCTTTGCCAATTTATGTGGAATCGGGTGTTGAAGTCAGTCATGGCTTCATATGGAGCCCGCTTGATGATCTCCAGCTAGTGATATTGGGAAGACCTATCTCCGTCGTTTGAGAATCTTTCATAAAATGGATCTCCGAGCTCATCCCAATTGGTGATGGTATTAGCTTGCAGTGTGTGGTACCAATCTAGTGCTTTACCTTTGAAAGAGGCCATGAGCAGCCTTAGCACTATGTTTTGGTATGTTACCCCATGAACCAAACATACATCTGCAACATATTGTAGATGTTTGAACGATGTTCTAGTGCCATCTCTGGTAAACTTGGGTATAGCTTTTAGAGCAAAGACTGGAATAGGGTTCCAAATGATAGGCGCTATTGGTGCTCTAAGAGGACTTCTGGTGTCCCATGCCACATAATTTCACTCAGCGATTGGCAACATGGCTGGTTCAGGGGTTGAAACATTCACGTGATGGGTTCTAGTTGGTACTATTCCTAGTGGTGGTACCAAAAAACTAGGGTTATTTTCTATTTGGGATCTTGTCATAGGATGATGGCTCATACACCTACTCAAGGTTCAAGCACATTTAGAAGGTCCGATCGGGCATTCCAGAAAAAGAAACTATTGATTCCAAAAATTGACAAGGTAACAACCTTATGGGAAAATTATTTAAAGGGGGGACCTATTGCTCTAAACTAAGTGACCTACGGATTTTTAAAGAAGCCAACTTCTTCTGTAATTGGGGTTGTGAATGGGAAAAGTAAGCAAATATAAAAATAAAAGATCTAACTAGTGTGATGCACCAATATTTATATGTAAGGCACGATAAAACTATCTTTTGGATGTGATTTAAGGGACCGTTCAACAATCTACTATGTCTCGAAATAACAATCATCAAAGAGAAAGACTTGAATAATTCATTCCATAACATAAAATAATTTTCATAGAGATTTGCTAGAAAGAAAGAGTCAAAGACATGGTATTATATTGACATTCTATTCAAATCATTAAATTTTCAAACAAGCTATTAAGTAATGACATAGCATGATGTTTTCAAATAGTTAAGAAAACAAGAGGCCAAATTACAAGGGCACAGTCTATGAGTCTTTAAAATTATCTAACAAAACAAGAGGCTTGGTGTCTTTCTAATTATACAGTAGGTATTCCAAACTAGATTTTGGTTGAAAGAAGTAGTATATATAGCCAAAGGCTTCCACCGCCTGAAATCCCATAACAGAAAAGATTCCCGATCATGAGCAATGATGTTTGCAACAATGACTCATCACGAATATTGCAATAAAAAAGATTTTGAAGGATGAACATAGTCACCCGTGAGCCAGATGGATCCCCTACAAATGATGGTAGTGGTCCCAACATTTGAAACAACTAAAGCTTGAGCAAGCACGTGTCGTAGTCCCATAGAGTTAGTTAGGATGCATGTCAAGATAGTGGGGCTTGAACTTCATTCCATCCTTTTTGTGAATGAAATGCTCACTTTGAGGACATGGGGAGGAGCCCTCAACATATTTTCACCAATGTGGGGCTTGCTTAAAAGTGTACTCAGGAGGAGGTGATGTGGTGTGCGGTCAGAGCCCGAAAGAGAGCCATATGAAAGCAAACACAAAAATCCTAATTTATTGACATGTGGGGGCAGAGTGGGGCTTGGAGGAGAAAGAAAGGAAATTTCCCCTTTGATGAGCAATTGGATGACATGTGGAAGTAGTGGGATGAGTCCTTTGAAAGGATGTCCAGAGGACTTCAAAAAAATTGAGCGCGGTTGGAAGTGAAGCAAAACAACAAAGCAACCCAAAGGGAGAATGGGATATATTTAATATCCACAATTAGAAAACATAGGCAATCTAATGATGAACAACTAGATGCAAGCAATGGAGCATTGAATAACCATGCTCATATGCTCAACCCTTTATCTACCTTACCTCAAAATGGGATGTATGTGCAAAATAACTTCCTACATTAGGGAAATAACCAAACTTTGGTTATGCATCCTAAACCTACTATTAGAGAGGTCAACCCAAATGGAAATTATTTTTTCACCCAAAATCAAGATAATAAAATGATAAAAGTCCAACATGATAAAGAAGGTATACAAGAAATAACAACTTAGTTAAAAAGATTGACCACATAAGTTACTCAATCAAGAAATAAAAATATTTATATGTAGAGAAATAACCAGAATCAAGAAAATAAGATGCACAACAATCCTAGACTACCAGGACCATGGAATACAAGGCTGAATAATGGGGGGATAGCTTCTCCATTATATAACTCAAACTTTTTAGATAATAGAAATAATCAAAAGTTAATTACATGACATAAATAACATTAAACAACTGGTGTAGGATTTAAAACACTAGTGCATATGCAAAAGTAGATTGTCCATAATTCAAAACTACATTGGATATTTTCCTCGCATGAGCATTTAGTGATGAACAACTTGAGTTCAACATACCACAAGGAAATGAAATTGTTGTAGTGGGATATGATTCTGCAATGATTTTGGAAATTTATGTTTGTTTAGAAAAAAAAATTTGGTAGGACATTTGAAAGCAATACATTCTCGTGTGAGGATGGTTCTGCTATGATGCTTGAAACATATATTTTTCCATATCAGGATGACAATTCACTTGAAGACGAAGTTGATGAAGTTCAATATTTTCTATAATACGAAAATGGGCATGGTTACAATTTAAGGAGCAATACCAATAAAAACAATAAGCCAAAAGGACCAATAACTATGTCAATACCTCCTAGTAATTTTACAACTCCTCCAGATAGTAGATCTAGGAATAATCCTGAACCACCAAGAGAAAGATATTAATCATCTATTAATTTTAACCCTACATGTTATAAAAATTTAGAAGCAATCGAATGAGATAATTTGGTGAGCTATTTGGTAGATGAGATTAATAAAGTTAAGATAATTTTCTCTATCAAAACTATTAAAAAATCCAATAATTAAAAGGATTTTCTCATATTGTTAGAAGATGTCCCTAAAGATGGTTCATCAATTAAAGAAGTGCTAACTACAAAAACTTTTTTGAAAATAAAGGATAAAAATACCGCACCTTCTACAAATGCTCATGTATCTTTGTATAAAGGTAAAACATAATCACCTCCTTTTCTATTTTGCAAATCTTTGAAAATAATTTAAACATTTTTCTAGTAAATTCAAGAGCTTCAACAAATGTTATGCCTCTTACAATATATCAGACATTAGGATTAACTCCAACTAAATCTTGAAAGAAGGTAACATAATTAGAAAAAATAGAGGTAAATGTAATGGGGGAACTCACTAACAATTATATACAATTATTTTATGATCCTAGAGTGCAACATTTTATAGATATCCAAGCGATCAAGATTCCTAACATGTATGAGATGTTACTAAATTGAGATTGGTTGAAAATTTTAAATGGATACATGGCCATCAATTTTTTAGACATGTGGCTACCTTGGCGAGGAATTGTACATGAAATCAAGATAGAGATGGAACCAAAGATGAAACATATGATAATGGAGTATAATTAGAACAATGAAATCCTTTATATAGATGTTGAACCAAGAGTTTATAATCTTAGAACCAAAGAAGTTCAAATTGAGGAAATATTTATTTGTCATTTGAGTTTCCATGATCAATTTACTCCAGGAACTAGAATGCTAATTGAATTTGATTATGATTCTTCTAAGGAGAATATAGTTTCTCAAATAAGTTTCAAAAACTTAGTTGAAAGAAGCTAACAAATACAAGGAACATAATGAATCCTTAAAGAATTCGCTGTTAAAAGGATGGTGTAGATTAGACAAATCCTCACACTTTGAAACTACATGCTCGATGTGTTTGGAGGTGATGAGGAGAGAATAAGGTCACCTTAACCATGATGTTTTAATAAGAAATAGATCTTAAATAAGAGATCACCGTGAGTGAAAGTGTGAAAGTATCAAATGGTGTGAAATTTGTTAATCATAATGTTCATCAAGAAACTTTTAGGAAAAAAGATGAGACATCAAGTGAAATGACAAAATTTCTATAAGATAAACCAAATGATGTAAATCACATAATTCCTAAGACCCATAATTCCAAAGATGTAAATTATATGTGGACCCTCAGATTTGATGGTTCAAAGTCTAAATAGGGAGTTAGGGTAGTAATTGACCTAGTAAGTCCGCATGGAAAGTCTTATTTAGTTGCATATAGATTGTAGTTCCATTTTACTAACAATATTGTTGAATATGAAGCTTTTATCCATGGATTGTTACTAGCTATTAAAAAGAAAGTGAAATTGATAATAGTCTTTGGAGATTTTGAATTTGTCATAAAACACGTTAGAAAATAATATGTATGTTATTATAGATGCTTATCCAACTACATACATTGAGTTTGGGACTTAATTGAAAGTTTTAATTTCTTTAATATTATGCATATCCCATGAAGATTCAATCAAAAGGTTGATTTCTTGGATACTACCACTATCACCTTAGAGCCATTAGAAGAATCATATTTAAAGAGGTTTAAGATAGAAGTTTTTCCAATTCCCTTAATACCAGACAATGTTACTAACTTACAAGTATTTGAGGATGACCACCATCTCCTTGATTTTATTACCAATTCAGGTATATTTGAAGTGCAAGTAATTGATGAATACAATATGCTTGACAATGAAATAGAGGATGATAATATAATAAATTTAAAAGACAATACCATTCCAAGGGGAATGATTGAATTAGAATGATTATTTGATCTTGGTCAAATAGTTAAGCAAAAGGATTTTCCAAAGAGAGATAGACGTGCCTATGATTCATATAATAGGAATAACAATGATGATCCTAGGAACATCTTTATTGGTAGAGTATGTACTAGAGAAGAGTATAATAATATGGCTAAAAAAATTTAGGATTATTAGTATGTTATAGCATGAAATTATGAAGACTTAAAAAATTATGACACTTCAATCATTACACATACAATTTTGTTGAAACTAGGAGTCAAACCTTTTTAGCAAAAATAGAGGCTGGTAAATGCATTAATATAACCCCTAATCCAAAAGGAGATTCAAAAACTCATCTCATCTAGAATCATTTTTCCTATAAGGAATTCTATGTGGGTAGATAACCTAGTACCTTTTCGTAAGACAAATGAGGATTTAGGTTTGTGCTTGATTTTCGTCACCTTAATAAGGCATTTGAAAAGGATTATTATCCTTTACCATTGTTAGGTGAAGTGTTACAAATTGTTAATGGATCATAAATGATATCATTCTTGGATGGATTTTTTAGGGTGCAATTAAGTAATGGTTGAAAGAGAAGATAGAATAAAAGTTGCATTCACTACAAAGTGGGGACTTTCATGTACAGGCGAATACCATTTGGTCTTTTAAATACAGGAGCTACCCTCCAATGGGTGATTGATTTTTCTTTTAAGGATCTGGTTGGAAAATGTATCATCATATACATGGATGATATCATATTTTTATCAAAGAAAAAAGGAGATCACATTGATGATCTTAGGAAAGTGTTATAAAAATGCAAAAAATATGGGATTTCATTGAACCCCAAGAAGTGTATATTTGGGGTTACTAAAGGAAAAATTCTAGGTCATATGTTATATTGGGAAGAGGTATTTAAATTGACCTAGACAAAGTGAGCACATTCATGAAATTTCAACCTCCTGGGAGTAAGAAAGAACTAAAATCTTATTTCGGTCAGATTAATTTTGTCTGAATATTCATTACAAGATTTATTGAGATAGTCCAACCACTAAATGCTATGTTATAAAAGGTTGATAAAATTGAGTGGACTTTAGAGGCCAAAGCTAATTTTGAAAGCATAAAAGGAGCGATTGCTAAGGACCCAATATTAACAAGCTCAGACTAGAGAGTAAACCATTTTATATTTACTCATTTGTATAAATTCATACTTGTGCATCAATATTAACTTTGAAATGAAGGAAAAGTGAAACCCTAGGACTTCACCTAGGATTTTAATAGTTATTTTCCATAATATTTTATTTAGAGTTTGAGGTAGCAGGGGTTTGATGGATTTGGACAAGATATAGGACTGACTTACAACCTGAAAGGTGAGTTAACCTACCCTTGACCAAATTTGGAATGGATATAAGAATGAAATGCAATTATTTGACTAGGTTAATGATGAAAATAAATATTTTGATGCAATAACAATAGATTTGGAATTCCACATACAAATTTAGACTTTAAAAATAGATTGAGCAGGGTACTATGCACCTGTGATATGAATTTGAAGGTGATTTTTGAGGACCAAATCACCTTGGGTGACTATGTCCTAGTAGATGAATTTGGGATTTGATTTTACAATCCTCTGATGTCTAATCTAAGCCTTATTTTTCTAGGTGTAACATTGTTGGATCTTTTTCAGGTGCATGAACAACTGAGTTTATGTTTGTTGTCAAAGTGTAGGGTTTGAATGCAACAATGAATAATTTACCTTCAAGCTTCTCCCAATCTTCTTCAAATATGAAAAATGCACATTCAAAGAGATATGAAGGGTTGTGTCATCTAGGGGCTTTCCTCAATCAAACCCTATGTTGGTGTTTCCACCTCCACAGTGGAAATTTCAATGAAAGATATCTTATCATTTTAAGGGATAAAGGCTAAATGACAAATGAATGATAAATTAGCAATGGACTGCAACTCACCACCCAAAAATGGCTTTCTTAAAGGACTGAAGTCATACAATATATCCTTAAGGCTTGATTGTTGTTGGCTTGATTTTCTTGAAGATCTACAAGGGTTAGATCTCACAAAAAATATGCTAACATAAACATGAAAAAACTCACATACACTTTGACATGATGCTTTGATGTTGAATTTCTGCAATAAATCTACTCTTGACTACTCTTGACTTGATGATAATTACTCTTGACAATAATTCTTGCTAAATCCTTCTTGTTAGTTTTCAAATGATGCAATGACTAAGTATTTATACATAGTTATTCTAATTTATCAATAATTAAATCCCAATAGCCAACATTGGACATTTGAAATTCAAATAATAAAATTTTGACTTTGACATATTTAATTTTGGAGGAAAAGTAGGGGGACTAATTCACCCAAGATGACTAGGTCCCAACCCTATTTTGCAGGATCTAAGGTGTTTGGGGTAAAATATTAAATTAATGCTTTGGTTTTCTACATGTAATTTGTCGATAAATGTTAAAATGGGCCACAAAATGCATAATTTAGGAAATTAGGTGTACACTTAGTTCCATGCACATAGGGAGAGAAAAACATAGTGTGAAATTGTCAAGGGTCATAATTTACAACAATACATTTAGCCCCCACTTTAGTGAGAGTATGAACTTATGTTCAGACTCATACTAAATTAGTAAAATATGTCAAGAGGGGTCTGATCAACAAATTATTAAAGATATAGGATGACAATGAATCTATGGGGAGTGCACAAGCCCCCAAGTTTCAAGATCCCATGGAAAACCAAAATATGCACAAAGGAATGCACATGTATGTAATGCATCAAAACAACATAAAACATACATGACAATAACATGAAGCATACACGATGAAAACACATAGCACAACATAACATAAAGATGATGAAAAATGAAAGAAAACATAATACAAATAGAAAGAATACACTCAAAGACATACAAAAAACACAAGGTTAGTACTAAGGAATTTGAGTCAGTAAGGTAAAGAGACCTCAGTCTTAAATTTGTCTCGAATACCAAATGTCATCCATCGAATGTGCTGTCTAAAAAAATGATACTCTCACAAGGATGTAAAATCACTTATGAGCTACAAAGATCTCACTTTAGGAAGCACATAAATTTTAATGTCCAAGAGGATGAATGATAAAATCATCAAAGAAGGTTCATAAACATCCAAGGGGACAATATTGGCTCACCTAAGAAGGTGCATAAATGTCCAAGGGGATGAACAAGACTCACCTAAGGTATATAAATGTCCAAGGGAAAAAATTGATAACCATGCCTTAGGGGGCATTACAAACAACACCACCACTAAAGGGGTATGTCAATAAATCAAATATCATATGAAGTTATGGATAGGGGTAATATATTCCCCCCCTTAAAATGTCAATATGCTTGCTATGTTGGTATTATAAGGTAGTAAAGAGTGCACATCTTCAAAATTAGTTATCCTTTCCCCCCAAGTGTGGAGACAAGGACAACCATGCAAGCAACTATCATGTTGCTACAATAGAAAATATGGTTGCACTTAAGATTGTTGGATAGGAAAATTGAGAGAGGGGGGGTGAATCAGTTGTCATAGATTTAAACCTTAAATTCAATTATTGAAACTAACATATAAAATGATTAAGTGATTAACCATCAAATGCCAATGCACAATCACAATAACACCAGATTTATGTGGAAAACCCAATGAGGGAAAAACCACGATGATGATTAACTCACATTATAGAGAATATCAAAACCAATTACAAAAAGGCTCATTGCCTGGAATAAGGCTCATTGCCTGAAGTAAGGACTCACTATCCGGAGTCACTATCCACAGGGCTACAACCTAGATGGCTCACTACCACAGAGATACAAAGAAGACAAAGAAGACTTATTATAGAGAGACAACAATCCCAATGCAATAAAGGATTCCACCACAATCACTGATCCACTTGCATGAATGATAGAGTTTTCCTTCTTCTCATTACATCTGAAAAATCAATGTTAAGCTTCACATTGCTCAACCACACACATAACTCACACACTTTCAGAATAGCATCAGAGTTAGGTATGCTCTTTCACTTATCTTCCTTTTTCTATTATGTACACTTTTCATTGCTAGCACATTCTATATTTATACCATTCCCCAACTTTGAAAGATACAAATTTATCCATCCAACTTCAAATTAGGGCAATGCCAAACATCCTAGGGTGGAATTAGAATGAGGGCGACCCAAACACATGTTTCACCATGACCCATAATAGATCCAACACGCTTCATCAACTTTGAATGTAGTGCTTGACACACGGTCGACCAAACCAGTGTCAAACACATAGATCAATTAAGCTTGATGCTTCCAAATGTTGAAACCATATTCAATAGAACCAGGGCAACACAAATATCGAACCATAAAGAGAAATACAGACCAACAATTCTTTCAGACCTCAGCTAGAACAAAAAACAATAGTTCACAAGCACTAGACTAACAACCTCAATAGTTGACAACCTGCAATCTTCTTTTTACACAATTTTCTCAATATCCTCAACATGTAGTAAATAACCAACTGAATGGTTGACATCAATGACAAAAATTTCATTCCTGTTTCTATTCTTGCAACAGATATTATACCACTATGAATGACAATGAGAAAACACATAAAGCTACACATCCGTATAGTGAGGAGAAAAACCATAGAATAAAGATTATTTATTGTTTAGACAGAGTAGGTGCATCAACACATGGAAGATAACCAAAATTCTTAATTTTTATTTTATTATTCAAGGCCTAACATTCATTGATAGAATGAAAATGCACTCAATGATATGTATAAAATGAATTTGTTATAAAATTTATTTCATGTTTTTGGAGGAAGAGTAATCAAGTGAGCTTTTAGAAGCCTTGAAAAAATGTTCTCTTGCTCAATAGTAGAAGACATTCATTTCCTTTATGAAGAAAATATTGCTTTCTTACCATAATAAGTCATACATATAGTCGATGATAAAGCATTAGATGAAGATGGGGATGAAGGTTGGAAACCTAGACCTTGCTTGGAAAAATACGGTATAAACTTCACTTGATTCCCAAAATCTTGTTCCATGTTTGTATTATATCCATTTTTAGAAATAATTTTGTATCCAAGTCCATAACATTCTTCCAACTCAGATGAAGAGACCATATCTACTTGCTCCTGAGAAGAATTGGCTTTTTTTCCGAGCACACAAATCCTTTTTAAGTTTTCTAAAGTTAAGAAACTTACATTCATTAGGGGTGGAAATTAAAGAGCTCACATCACCATCATGGAATGATGTTTTTGGATCTGTTAATGTAGAGATAGATACAACACAAGAATATTTAGGCTTAGATTGTGATATTTTTTACTCTCCCATATTGGAGGGTGTAAAATTTATTGAACCCTAATCATCATCTACGAGTTTTGTTACAAATGACATACTATCAGGATTATCATCAATTTGTATATGTTCTTTGGAATTTGATGGTGAGATTTTAGACTCCCCTTTGAAACAAGGTATAAAATATAAAGGCCCCCAATCATCATCCAACTATTTCATCATGGGTAAAACACATTCTTCTTTATTTTCAATATGTATGGGTTCTACTTTTGAAGTTGGAATCAAAATATTAAGATAGTTGGAAGTATTATGTTTGGCTTTGGCTTGTAAATTATCTATTTTCATCTGCTTTAATCATGCATATCTTTTTATTATATTCATACTTCATGTTACAGTAAAGAGTAGATGAGACTCCCATCATGGCATGAATCCATGGTCTACCTAGGAGAAGATCATATGAAAGAGGTCCTGGCATGACATAAACATGTGTAGGTAAAGTCACGAGTCCTACCCAGATGGGTAATGTGATCATTTCTAATGGTTGCTTATTAACATTATCAAATCCACCAATTGAAAGATCATTAGGTTCTATAAGATTCTTGTCCAAACCAATTTTATCTATAATATCAATGCTACAAACATTAAGACCCGATCCATTATCTATTAGAGAGTGCTTAAATCTAGTTTTGTTAATGACCACCATTATCATTAAGGCTTCATTTTTATTTTGAATCTCAAGTGAGTGTAACTCATGTTGAGGGAATGCAATATACAAATTTATCACTTACATACAATCAAACAAGGTTTCTACATCATTTAGTTTAATAGAATTTGGGAGATCGATCTTCTATAAAGACTCTTGGAGAATCTCATGGTATGTAAGGAATGTTTGAATCAAGTCTCAAAGGGCGATTTTGGCTGGAATGCTATGGAGTTGTTCAACAAGATCATATTATTTATCACTACACTAAGGGATATTAGGTGTAGGTGGAAGGTATGGTTGGGGCAATGGGATGGATGTTGGCATTTTTTGTGCTTGCTTATTATTTCTAGTGTTATATGTGTGAGAAACTATGTGATAACTTGGTTGCTTCGACACGTGATTACTAGTGAGTTGTTTTGAAAAGTTAAGTGTTAAACACCTAAAATATTGAGAAGGGGGGTGAATCAATATTCCCTTAAACCAATTTAACATTACCCATCTAATTATCTGAATAAATATAGCTATAATTATGAATGAAAGCATGAAGACATCCAAAAAATCACATGGCCCATGAGACCTAGTATTTTTACGTGGGAAAACCAAAAAGGGGAAAAAAAAGGTGAGGGTTAGCTCACAATATATTATATCTAGATATAGTATATTACATAAAGGCTCACGGCTAGGTGGAATCACTATCCAAGTGAACTCATAGCTCACAGAGAAAGAGAAAGAACAAAGAAGGGGTGGCTATACAACCTATTTGAATTGATACAATAACATCTATCATATGTTGGATTACAGTTCCAATGAAGCACAAAATGATCTTCACACTGATCTAAATCAACACGTTACTCTGTTCATAGTTTACTCAATTTTGCATCACACACATGTAGGTGAAGCACCATAAATGTCATATATCTCTTAATACTTGCATAAAATATGCTATCTCTTAATAATTTTATATTTCTCATCTCCTTTTTTTTATTCCAAAAAACACTTTGAATTAAGCTCTTATATATATCCATATCAAGTGCAACTTCAATTAGGTTGGCCTAATTATAAGTAACACACAAATATAAGCATGTCGTCCTTAAAAAATTTTGTCCACACTTTTCACCTTAATTCAAAATTCAATTTACATCAAATTAGGCTAGTATGGACCTAATATAAATCCCACATAAGATAAAATCACTTGCTTGTCCTCCACAACACAACAAATGTGTTAGGTCGGCCCAAAAATAGACCTAAACACAAAACCTTCATGTGTACATGTAATTTTCCATACATGCAACCTCTAAGCTTGATCTTCCTTCAAATTCCCATTCAACCGATAATTAATAGCTTATATTTGTCATCACAAAATAAAATAATTATCCGCGAAGAAATGCAGAATCTCCCACACTTGATACATTTATAAGGAATGACAGTAAAATACAGAGCTGAACTTTTTCATTCATATCTTTTAGAATACTTCACAAAATGTCACCAAATTTTTAATGTAGATGCACTTGATGATCTCAAAACTTGAGTTAGAATTATAGAGTGATATATCAACTTTCGGTGGAGTGCAGACCCAAAAATTGACACATTGAACAACAAACCTATTAGAGGAAATACTTAGCCAAATTCCTGTACAACCATATTTTTTGGACCAACTTGCTCTATACATATTTCATTAAAAAAACTTCCAAGTTGTGTTAGAATGATCATAAGAATGTTTTTGATAAATTAAGGAGCATTTACAGGGTGTTGTACCGATTACGCAAAGAGCCTCATGGTCCACAAAGGATTAAGACCAAGTATAACCAAAAAAACTAGCCAAAAATAACAAAAACAACCAAAAAATAGTACATCGACCATAGACTAACAACAAACGCACCAAAACACAAACCAAAGAAGCAACTAATTAGCATTGTCCCAATTTTTAGATAGGAGCTCCATGGCATCATCTCTAACCCACTCTTGATTCTCCTCAACATTCTTACCCTCTAGCTCATCCTTAATGACCATAGATAGAGTGTTGGTGACAAAATGAACCAAATTCACATTGAAATGGGTTAGACCTCTAAATCTCTTGTCCAGTTTGTCCATTTTCTCTTTTAGCGCATTGACCTTCTCTCCTTCATTAGTGACCTTTAGGTCCTCACCATGCTCAATGTCCAATGCATGTGAAGAATGACAGGCCAAGTTCTCTTTCATCACATTGCTGATGTCAGGGATGGTGTGGGGACCTTCCAAATTTTCCTCCTCTTCTTCCTCATACATCTCCTCGTCCTTATACTCTTTACTGTCCATCTGCTAATCCTCTAAATCCACAACAATCTATATTTTTTTGTTATTTTTTTCCAATCTCCCAGACCTTCAAATAGTTGTCTCCCCAACCATCATAACCGTTGCCTCGACAACCATATCACCTTTGGAATCCTTCCCTCCACCCTCTTTCACCATAGGCTCCATTAAACCTTTCTTGTCATCTTTTCCCTTTCTCTTTGGAGTGGCTTTATAAGAAGTTTTGGACGGAGTGGCCTTGAGCTCACACAGACTGGCCATGATGCTCATCTGTGCATTTCCCATGCTACCTTTGAGTTTTTTAGCAACATGCTTGGGTTTGTGCTTTTTGACAGTACCCAAATGGGGTTTTTGAGTAGGGATTTTAGATTTAGCAGGGGAGATGTTAGCAACAATGAGGGGTTGAACATCCTCCACACAGACAACAAAAATAGCCCTAGGAAGACATAAAGCTAGGTGGAAATGATAGAGCCTCATAATAAGCCCT
>CM021104.1:377030326-377051186 GCA_007115665.2 Sequoiadendron giganteum
AGGAACTGAGAAGAGGGCTCTTGTTGTCAGAGCCATTGAACTTGAGAAGGAGGACAGCAGGAATCAAAGTGAACCACCCAGGAAAGAGCCCCAAGTACTCAATTGGCTGGAGAGGCAGTTGAATCAAAAGACTCCCACCCCAAAAGATCCTAAGGCAAGGCCAGAAGCCATACTAGCTAGAGTGCAGATAAGCACCAAGAAAGAGAAAAATCCAAAGATTCGATCAACGGTAACCATGGATGCATTAGGATCTAGGGTGGTACAAATAGCGACGCCGGTGGTTGGAGAACAAGGAATAACTTATAACGTCTCCACCATCAACTTGGGAGTGGCCACAAGGGAGCAAAAGGTCGATCACCTCTAGCAATTGGTCGCCACACTGGTGCATCTTATTCAACAGGATAAGGTTTCTAAGGAAGAACTCAAAGCACAAGTGGTCGATCTAACGGCCTATTTTCAGCAGTGGTCATCCCCAGATGAGCAACCCACTACGTCATTTGTAATGCCTCAATTGCTATCTCAAGAACAGATCAATAAATTAGAGAAGAGAAGGAACTTGGATAAGACTACGGAAAACTGGTTCTGATAGGTCTTTGACATGGGAAAGATAGGTATCAACTTGGTTGTCCGGATAGCAAATAAGTTCCTGGAAGTACAGAGAACCCTTGAGGGTATGAGGCGGGTCTGCGAGGAGTTCCCAAGAAAGTACAGAGCAACCTACCCAAAAATTGAGGCTATACTTGCATTACCAACCGAGGTTTGGGAGAAAAACCTTGCCCTCAAAGATGATGACCACTGGTTAGTGGATGTATGGAAGCAGGACTTTGACCATCGAAAAGGAAAGCTAGAGCAGATTCTGGAACTGGTAGTTCCGAATATCGAGTGGGCCAGGGAGACCAGACAAGAGTGCCCTCGGTACCTCAAGCTGATGACGGGGTATGAGTTGCCCGTTGTCAAAATTAATCCTAAGAGCATAAAGCCCCACTTCTTAAGGAACATGGAAGATGGGATGTCGGCTAAGGTTACCATAGACTTCATGAGTTTTGCTGCCCGAGCCTTCGCACAGTCAAAAATTTTTAGGGATAATGCTACCAAGTACGATGATGACTGGAAAAAGCTCATCAACAACTCCTAGGAATGGAGCTACCATATTTTGCAGTCTAACATCATGGAGCTGGACAAATTCTAGCCACTAATCTTGAGCTTTATGGAGTATGCAACGTTAAAGAAACGCGAAGGCAACCTAGTCATAGATGAAGAATTCGTCAAAGAATAGCTACAGCAAAGGCAAAACAACAAAAAGATGAAATTGCTACAGTGTTGTCACTAGATGACGAAATAGGGAAAAGACAAGAAATGTTTTATAAATGAAGTATATTTGGGGGTAGGTGAAACCCTAGTGTAAAGTGAATCTTGTCCACACAATAGAATCAAATCTTGGCCACTCATTTTTTTTTTTGAAAACTATAAACAGGGCTCTCCTCCTCTCATTTTAAGAGAGTTGAGTTGTTGTAAACGCATGCTGCATAAATTATAATAGAAAATACAGTCATTTCCTGGTGTATTTTTTAGTTTCTCTACATGTTTCATGATTCTTCTCCCCTTACTTAAAACTTTACTTCAAATTACTTTACTATTCTAGTTTCCTTTAGTTAGTTGTAGTGGTTTTAGTATGTTGTCTTTGGTTTTGAAGCTTTTTGTTGTGTGTATGTTTTCCTTGTCCATACTTTTGGTCATTTGTTGTTGGTAAATGACTGTGTAAAGTTATCCTAGACTATAATTTCATAGCTACTCATTAAAATTTGTCTTTGTTCACATTTACATGACGAATGAATGATGAATATTTGCAATCCTTAGAAGATAGCATAGATTTCATGACATTGTGAGAATTTAGGTTAATTGAAATTCTATTTAAGGAAACTTTCCACAGCAGGAACCTCCATGATCACTGTTCATCAGTAGTTGCAGGTCTAGGAACCATCCTTCTTCCTTGCCCTTTTTCCTTTTTTTTTAGAAACAATTTGTGCTAAGGTTCATTGCACATTGCAAAGCCAAATCTGACGAAACAATGAAGTCCAAGACTATTGTCAGAGCCTACAACAAAGTCCAATAATTTCATATTCAAAGAACTCCATTCATTGACCCAATTCTCCTACAGCTTTAAACCATGTAAGACCACCTTGTGATACCAGCAAAATCACATCAAACAACTGATATATTCCAAGCATCATTATGACCTAACATCTGAGAGACCTTGGGATAGTGTTCTACAATTTGATTATGGAAGCTTGTCTTTCAAGAGAGGTGATGCACTTATGCATTACCTGTGTTGAGAAGTGCATAAAAACACCATCAACAAGTCCTAGGGAGGTCTTTGGTATTGGTGCCTGCCTCATTGAGGAAAACATCTCCCTCTCTAATGGGAAACTTTCGAAGAAGGGACCTACTAAATATGAAGTTAAAATGGCAGAGGCCTGGCATCAGAAGTTGGATGCAAACTCTTTTGACAACTCCAAATCCTTGACTAGGAGGAACACCAAATGGGATCCTCTGGATAGAGGCTGGTTTAAACTTAATTTTGATGGGGCTGCAAAAGGAAACCCGGGCAGAGCTAGTATTGGAGGGGTCATCAGAGACTCCAAGGGGGAACTTGTTGCTGGTTTTACAAGAGGAATTGGCTTCCAATATTCTATGGTTGTGGAAGCATGTGCACTACTCAAGGGCCTCCAAATTTTTGTTTCTCTGGGGATAGAAAACCTTCACATTGAAGGAGATTCTAAGTCCATTACTGATGCGATGAACTTTGGCAGACTGATTGGATGGAGTACAAAGGATATTCTATTGGATTTAAAGCTACTTTTATCTAAGCTAAGGTTAAAGAAGGTGACACATATTTTTAGGGAGGGTAACCAAGTGGCGGATGCCTTAGCTAACTATGACACCTTTTGGAGCTACTCTGAATGTTGGAGAAATATGGGGAGCTTACCACCAAGAATTCAAGATCTAATCTTGAAAGAACAAAGCCCTCATTTAATATGATGTCTTCAATTTTGTATTTTGGGGGTCCTTTGAGGGGTCCACGTGGTTGTTCTTTGGGATTTTTGGATGGGTACTAAAGCTGAGGTGGCCTACAAGTGGAAAAATTCAAATTTTTGGAATAGTCCCATGCTAAAGGAAGTTGGTTGTACTAAGGAATTCAACTCGTACTCTGTAATTATGAATCTGAAGGGTCGTATATTGTGATATCTCTTCATGGGGATTGTGTTAAGTTATCACCTCATCCTTAAGCCCTTTAATTTAAAAATTGATTTCACGGATCATTATGAGGGAAAGATCCCTTTTGGCTCTTCCACTCCCATTATTTTAACTCTATGTCCTAAACCCGCTTACCTTATTATTAATAAATTTGTCCAAGCAACCATTCTGCCTAGTTTTTTGTGCAAAGACAACATGGCCAATGAACCTTTCTTTTCCATCATATCTTGCTTACCTAGCCACGATCGCCTTAGATCCAAATTTATGATATTGCTAAACTTATGATAGGTGATTGTCCTTTTCACGCATGTGATCTGCACACTGGCATAATTAATCAACGAAACTTTATTTTCCCAAACATCTATTATGTGAAGAAATCTTATTGCTTAGCCGGTTTTTCTAACATTTTACATTTACAAGTTCTTTGGTTTCCTGTGTAGGTTAATATCATGGGAGGCGATCGTGTTCGGACTGAGCCTGATAACTGTGGATATTTCCATAAAAATCTATTGGTTTGGCACATTTTTGTCGAGGGTGGCTTATCTCCCCTCATGGAGAATCTCGTGGGGCATGACCCTAACCTGTCTAGTCAATTTGCCGATTCCTGGAAGGACCAAAGAGTGGTGCTTGGTGGTATATCCTTTGAAGTTATCAAAGAGGTGATTGTGCAGGCTACTGGGATATAGTGCACCGGGAAAAAGTATCTCAAACACACTCGAACTCAGGATAATGACAGCATGAATGCTTTTCTTGTGTGGAGTGAGGAGTTGGTCCGCAACCAATCAAGCTTTGAATGGGAGGCCCTTCCGCAGCCCTGGGACTAGGTTTGTTTGGCCCTTATGAAATATGTGACACTCAAAGGTAGATTTAAAACTTAATTTCTCTACCACTTCCCTCTACTGAATAATTTTAGGCACAAATTTATGTTAAGTTTTCTATTTTTTCTACTCATGGACTTGGAAAATTTGGTGGGAAAGCGTAAAACAATTGCTAGCCTTAACTCGAAAGACATCCCTCCTCTGCCTTTCCACCAAGGGCTTATTATGAGGCTCTATCATTTCCACCTAGCTTTATGTCTTCCTAGGGCTATTTTTGTTGTCTGTGTGGAGGATGTTCAACCCCTCATTGTTGCTAACATCTCCCCTGCTAAATCTAAAATCCCTACTCAAAAACCCCATTTGGGTACTGTCAAAAAGCACAAACCCAAGCATGTTGCTAAAAAACTCAAAGGTAGCATGGGAAATGCACAGATGAGCATCATGGCCAGTCTGTGTGAGCTCAAGGCCACTCCGTCCAAAACTTCTTATAAAGCCACTCCAAAGAGAAAGGGAAAAGATGACAAGAAAGGTTTAATGGAGCCTATGGTGAAAGAGGGTGGAGGGAAGGATTCCAAAGGTGATATGGTTGTCGAGGCAACGGTTATGATGGTTGGGGAGACAACTATTTGAAGGTCTGGGAGATTGGAAAAAAATAACAAAAAAATATAGATTGTTGTGGATTTAGAGGATTAGCAGATGGACAGTAAAGAGTATAAGGACGAGGAGATGTATGAGGAAGAAGAGGAGGAAAATTTGGAAGGTCCCCACACCATCCCTGACATCAGCAATGTGATGAAAGAGAACTTGGCCTGTCATTCTTCACATGCATTGGACATTGAGCATGGTGAGGACCTAAAGGTCACTAATGAAGGAGAGAAGGTCAATGCGCTAAAAGAGAAAATGGACAAACTGGACAAGAGATTTAGAGGTCTAACCCATTTCAATGTGAATTTGGTTCATTTTGTCACCAACACTCTATCTATGGTCATTAAGGATGAGCTAGAGGGTAAGAATGTTGAGGAGAATCAAGAGTGGGTTAGAGATGATGCCATGGAGCTCCTATCTAAAAATTGGGACAATGCTAATTAGTTGCTTCTTTGGTTTGTGTTTTGGTGCGTTTGTTGTTAGTCTATGGTCGATGTACTATTTTTTGGTTGTTTTTGTTATTTTTGGCTAGTTTTTTTGGTTATACTTGGTCTTAATCCTTTGTGGACCATGAGGCTCTTTGCGTAATCGGTACAACACCCTGTAAATGCTCCTTAATTTATCAAAAACATTCTTATGATCATTCTAACACAACTTGGAAGTTTTTTTAATGAAATATGTATAGAGCAAGTTGGTCCAAAAAATATGGTTGTACAGGAATTTGGCTAAGTATTTCCTCTAATAGGTTTGTTGTTCAATGTGTCAATTTTTGGGTCTGCACTCCACCGAAAGTTGATATATCACTCTATAATTCTAACTCAAGTTTTGAGATCATCAAGTGCATCTACATTAAAAATTTGGTGACATTTTGTGAAGTATTCTAAAAGATATGAATGAAAAAGTTCAGCTCTGTATTTTACTGTCATTCCTTATAAATGTATCAAGTGTGGGAGATTCTGCATTTCTTCGCGGATAATTATTTTATTTTGTGATGACAAATATAAGCTATTAATTATCGGTTGAATGGGAATTTGAAGGAAGATCAAGCTTAGAGGTTGCATGTATGGAAAATTACATGTACACATGAAGGTTTTGTGTTTAGGTCTATTTTTGGGCCGACCTAACACATTTGTTGTGTTGTGGAGGACAAGCAAGTGATTTTATCTTATGTGGGATTTATATTAGGTCCATACTAGCCTAATTTGATGTAAATTGAATTTTGAATTAAGGTGAAAAGTGTGGACAAAATTTTTTAAGGACGACATGCTTATATTTGTGTGTTACTTATAATTAGGCCAACCTAATTGAAGTTGCACTTGATATGGATATATATAAGAGCTTAATTCAAAGTGTTTTTTGGAATAAAAAAAAGGAGATGAGAAATATAAAATTATTAAGAGATAGCATATTTTATGCAAGTATTAAGAGATATATGACATTTATGGTGCTTCACCTACATGTGTGTGATGCAAAATTGAGTAAACTATGAACAGAGTAACGTGTTGATTTAGATCAGTGTGAAGATCATTTTGTGCTTCATTGGAACTGTAATCCAACATATGATAGATGTTATTGTATCAATTCAAATAGGTTGTATAGCCACCCCTTCTTTGTTCTTTCTCTTTCTCTGTGAGCTATGAGTTCACTTGGATAGTGATTCCACCTAGCCGTGAGCCTTTATGTAATATACTATATCTAGATATAATATATTGTGAGCTAACCCTCACCTTTTTTTTCCCCTTTTTGGTTTTCCCACGTAAAAATACTAGGTCTCATGGGCCATGTGATTTTTTGGATGTCTTCATGCTTTCATTCATAATTATAGCTATATTTATTCAGATAATTAGATGGGTAATGTTAAATTGGTTTAAGGGAATATTGATTCACCCCCCTTCTCAATATTTTAGGTGTTTAACACTTAACTTTTCAAAACAACTCACTAGTAATCACGTGTCGAAGCAACCAAGTTATCACATAGTTTCTCACACATATAACACTAGAAATAATAAGCAAGCACAAAAAATGCCAACATCCATCCCATTGCCCCAACCATACCTTCCACCTACACCTAATATCCCTTAGTGTAGTGATAAATAATATGATCTTGTTGAACAACTCCATAGCATTCCAGCCAAAATCGCCCTTTGAGACTTGATTCAAACATTCCTTACATACCATGAGATTCTCCAAGAGTCTTTATAGAAGATCGATCTCCCAAATTCTATTAAACTAAATGATGTAGAAACCTTGTTTGATTGTATGTAAGTGATAAATTTGTATATTGCATTCCCTCAACATGAGTTACACTCACTTGAGATTCAAAATAAAAATGAAGCCTTAATGATAATGGTGGTCATTAACAAAACTAGATTTAAGCACTCTCTAATAGATAATGGATCGGGTCTTAATGTTTGTAGCATTGATATTATAGATAAAATTGGTTTGGACAAGAATCTTATAGAACCTAATGATCTTTCAATTGGTGGATTTGATAATGTTA
Organism: Sequoiadendron giganteum; assembly: GCA_007115665.2. NCBI lineage: Eukaryota > Viridiplantae > Streptophyta > Pinopsida > Cupressales > Cupressaceae > Sequoiadendron > Sequoiadendron giganteum. Next base: position 377,037,545 of record CM021104.1, read on the forward strand.
ATAAGCAACCATTAGAAATGATCACATTACCCATCTGGGTAGGACTCGTGACTTTACCTACACATGTTTATGTCATGCCAGGACCTCTTTCATATGATCTTCTCCTAGGTAGACCATGGATTCATGCCATGATGGGAGTCTCATCTACTCTTTACTGTAACATGAAGTATGAATATAATAAAAAGATATGCATGATTAAAGCAGATGAAAATAGATAATTTACAAGCCAAAGCCAAACATAATACTTCCAACTATCTTAATATTTTGATTCCAACTTCAAAAGTAGAACCCATACATATTGAAAATAAAGAAGAATGTGTTTTACCCATGATGAAATAGTTGGATGATGATTGGGGGCCTTTATATTTTATACCTTGTTTCAAAGGGGAGTCTAAAATCTCACCATCAAATTCCAAAGAACATATACAAATTGATGATAATCCTGATAGTATGTCATTTGTAACAAAACTCGTAGATGATGATTAGGGTTCAATAAATTTTACACCCTCCAATATGGGAGAGTAAAAAATATCACAATCTAAGCCTAAATATTCTTGTGTTGTATCTATCTCTACATTAACAGATCCAAAAACATCATTCCATGATGGTGATGTGAGCTCTTTAATTTCCACCCCTAATGAATGTAAGTTTCTTAACTTTAGAAAACTTAAAAAGGATTTGTGTGCTCGGAAAAAAAGCCAATTCTTCTCAGGAGCAAGTAGATATGGTCTCTTCATCTGAGTTGGAAGAATGTTATGGACTTGGATACAAAATTATTTCTAAAAATGGATATAATACAAACATGGAACAAGATTTTGGGAATCAAGTGAAGTTTATACCGTATTTTTCCAAGCAAGGTCTAGGTTTCCAACCTTCATCCCCATCTTCATCTAATGCTTTATCATCGACTATATGTATGACTTATTATGGTAAGAAAGCAATATTTTCTTCATAAAGGAAATGAATGTCTTCTACTATTGAGCAAGAGAACATTTTTTCAAGGCTTCTAAAAGCTCACTTGATTACTCTTCCTCCAAAAACATGAAATAAATTTTATAACAAATTCATTTTATACATATCATTGAGTGCATTTTCATTCTATCAATGAATGTTAGGCCTTGAATAATAAAATAAAAATTAAGAATTTTGGTTATCTTCCATGTGTTGATGCACCTACTCTGTCTAAACAATAAATAATCTTTATTCTATGGTTTTTCTCCTCACTATACGGATGTGTAGCTTTATGTGTTTTCTCATTGTCATTCATAGTGGTATAATATCTGTTGCAAGAATAGAAACAGGAATGAAATTTTTGTCATTGATGTCAACCATTCAGTTGGTTATTTACTACATGTTGAGGATATTGAGAAAATTGTGTAAAAAGAAGATTGCAGGTTGTCAACTATTGAGGTTGTTAGTCTAGTGCTTGTGAACTATTGTTTTTTGTTCTAGCTGAGGTCTGAAAGAATTGTTGGTCTGTATTTCTCTTTATGGTTCGATATTTGTGTTGCCCTGGTTCTATTGAATATGGTTTCAACATTTGGAAGCATCAAGCTTAATTGATCTATGTGTTTGACACTGGTTTGGTCGACCGTGTGTCAAGCACTACATTCAAAGTTGATGAAGCGTGTTGGATCTATTATGGGTCATGGTGAAACATGTGTTTGGGTCGCCCTCATTCTAATTCCACCCTAGGATGTTTGGCATTGCCCTAATTTGAAGTTGGATGGATAAATTTGTATCTTTCAAAGTTGGGGAATGGTATAAATATAGAATGTGCTAGCAATGAAAAGTGTACATAATAGAAAAAGGAAGATAAGTGAAAGAGCATACCTAACTCTGATGCTATTCTGAAAGTGTGTGAGTTATGTGTGTGGTTGAGCAATGTGAAGCTTAACATTGATTTTTCAGATGTAATGAGAAGAAGGAAAACTCTATCATTCATGCAAGTGGATCAGTGATTGTGGTGGAATCCTTTATTGCATTGGGATTGTTGTCTCTCTATAATAAGTCTTCTTTGTCTTCTTTGTATCTCTGTGGTAGTGAGCCATCTAGGTTGTAGCCCTGTGGATAGTGACTCCGGATAGTGAGTCCTTACTTCAGGCAATGAGCCTTATTCCAGGCAATGAGCCTTTTTGTAATTGGTTTTGATATTCTCTATAATGTGAGTTAATCATCATCGTGGTTTTTCCCTCATTGGGTTTTCCACATAAATCTGGTGTTATTGTGATTGTGCATTGGCATTTGATGGTTAATCACTTAATCATTTTATATGTTAGTTTCAATAATTGAATTTAAGGTTTAAATCTATGACAACTGATTCACCCCCCCTCTCTCAATTTTCCTATCCAACAATCTTAAGTGCAACCATATTTTCTATTGTAGCAACATGATAGTTGCTTGCATGGTTGTCCTTGTCTCCACACTTGGGGGGAAAGGATAACTAATTTTGAAGATGTGCACTCTTTACTACCTTATAATACCAACATAGCAAGCATATTGACATTTTAAGGGGGGGAATATATTACCCCTATCCATAACTTCATATGATATTTGATTTATTGACATACCCCTTTAGTGGTGGTGTTGTTTGTAATGCCCCCTAAGGCATGGTTATCAATTTTTTCCCTTGGACATTTATATACCTTAGGTGAGTCTTGTTCATCCCCTTGGACATTTATGCACCTTCTTAGGTGAGCCAATATTGTCCCCTTGGATGTTTATGAACCTTCTTTGATGATTTTATCATTCATCCTCTTGGACATTAAAATTTATGTGCTTCCTAAAGTGAGATCTTTGTAGCTCATAAGTGATTTTACATCCTTGTGAGAGTATCATTTTTTTAGACAGCACATTCGATGGATGACATTTGGTATTCGAGACAAATTTAAGACTGAGGTCTCTTTACCTTACTGACTCAAATTCCTTAGTACTAACCTTGTGTTTTTTGTATGTCTTTGAGTGTATTCTTTCTATTTGTATTATGTTTTCTTTCATTTTTCATCATCTTTATGTTATGTTGTGCTATGTGTTTTCATCGTGTATGCTTCATGTTATTGTCATGTATGTTTTATGTTGTTTTGATGCATTACATACATGTGCATTCCTTTGTGCATATTTTGGTTTTCCATGGGATCTTGAAACTTGGGGGCTTGTGCACTCCCCATAGATTCATTGTCATCCTATATCTTTAATAATTTGTTGATCAGACCCCTCTTGACATATTTTACTAATTTAGTATGAGTCTGAACATAAGTTCATACTCTCACTAAAGTGGGGGCTAAATGTATTGTTGTAAATTATGACCCTTGACAATTTCACACTATGTTTTTCTCTCCCTATGTGCATGGAACTAAGTGTACACCTAATTTCCTAAATTATGCATTTTGTGGCCCATTTTAACATTTATCGACAAATTACATGTAGAAAACCAAAGCATTAATTTAATATTTTACCCCAAACACCTTAGATCCTGCAAAATAGGGTTGGGACCTAGTCATCTTGGGTGAATTAGTCCCCCTACTTTTCCTCCAAAATTAAATATGTCAAAGTCAAAATTTTATTATTTGAATTTCAAATGTCCAATGTTGGCTATTGGGATTTAATTATTGATAAATTAGAATAACTATGTATAAATACTTAGTCATTGCATCATTTGAAAACTAACAAGAAGGATTTAGCAAGAATTATTGTCAAGAGTAATTATCATCAAGTCAAGAGTAGTCAAGAGTAGATTTATTGCAGAAATTCAACATCAAAGCATCATGTCAAAGTGTATGTGAGTTTTTTCATGTTTATGTTAGCATATTTTTTGTGAGATCTAACCCTTGTAGATCTTCAAGAAAATCAAGCCAACAACAATCAAGCCTTAAGGATATATTGTATGACTTCAGTCCTTTAAGAAAGCCATTTTTGGGTGGTGAGTTGCAGTCCATTGCTAATTTATCATTCATTTGTCATTTAGCCTTTATCCCTTAAAATGATAAGATATCTTTCATTGAAATTTCCACTGTGGAGGTGGAAACACCAACATAGGGTTTGATTGAGGAAAGCCCCTAGATGACACAACCCTTCATATCTCTTTGAATGTGCATTTTTCATATTTGAAGAAGATTGGGAGAAGCTTGAAGGTAAATTATTCATTGTTGCATTCAAACCCTACACTTTGACAACAAACATAAACTCAGTTGTTCATGCACCTGAAAAAGATCCAACAATGTTACACCTAGAAAAATAAGGCTTAGATTAGACATCAGAGGATTGTAAAATCAAATCCCAAATTCATCTACTAGGACATAGTCACCCAAGGTGATTTGGTCCTCAAAAATCACCTTCAAATTCATATCACAGGTGCATAGTACCCTGCTCAATCTATTTTTAAAGTCTAAATTTGTATGTGGAATTCCAAATCTATTGTTATTGCATCAAAATATTTATTTTCATCATTAACCTAGTCAAATAATTGCATTTCATTCTTATATCCATTCCAAATTTGGTCAAGGGTAGGTTAACTCACCTTTCAGGTTGTAAGTCAGTCCTATATCTTGTCCAAATCCATCAAACCCCTGCTACCTCAAACTCTAAATAAAATATTATGGAAAATAACTATTAAAATCCTAGGTGAAGTCCTAGGGTTTCACTTTTCCTTCATTTCAAAGTTAATATTGATGCACAAGTATGAATTTATACAAATGAGTAAATATAAAATGGTTTACTCTCTAGTCTGAGCTTGTTAATATTGGGTCCTTAGCAATCGCTCCTTTTATGCTTTCAAAATTAGCTTTGGCCTCTAAAGTCCACTCAATTTTATCAACCTTTTATAACATAGCATTTAGTGGTTGGACTATCTCAATAAATCTTGTAATGAATATTCAGACAAAATTAATCTGACCGAAATAAGATTTTAGTTCTTTCTTACTCCCAGGAGGTTGAAATTTCATGAATGTGCTCACTTTGTCTAGGTCAATTTAAATACCTCTTCCCAATATAACATATGACCTAGAATTTTTCCTTTAGTAACCCCAAATATACACTTCTTGGGGTTCAATGAAATCCCATATTTTTTGCATTTTTATAACACTTTCCTAAGATCATCAATGTGATCTCCTTTTTTCTTTGATAAAAATATGATATCATCCATGTATATGATGATACATTTTCCAACCAGATCCTTAAAAGAAAAATCAATCACCCATTGGAGGGTAGCTCCTGTATTTAAAAGACCAAATGGTATTCGCCTGTACATGAAAGTCCCCACTTTGTAGTGAATGCAACTTTTATTCTATCTTCTCTTTCAACCATTACTTAATTGCACCCTAAAAAATCCATCCAAGAATGATATCATTTATGATCCATTAACAATTTGTAACACTTCACCTAACAATGGTAAAGGATAATAATCCTTTTCAAATGCCTTATTAAGGTGACGAAAATCAAGCACAAACCTAAATCCTCATTTGTCTTACGAAAAGGTACTAGGTTATCTACCCACATAGAATTCCTTATAGGAAAAATGATTCTAGATGAGATGAGTTTTTGAATCTCCTTTTGGATTAGGGGTTATATTAATGCATTTACCAGCCTCTATTTTTGCTAAAAAGGTTTGACTCCTAGTTTCAACAAAATTGTATGTGTAATGATTGAAGTGTCATAATTTTTTAAGTCTTCATAATTTCATGCTATAACATACTAATAATCCTAAATTTTTTTAGCCATATTATTATACTCTTCTCTAGTACATACTCTACCAATAAAGATGTTCCTAGGATCATCATTGTTATTCCTATTATATGAATCATAGGCACGTCTATCTCTCTTTGGAAAATCCTTTTGCTTAACTATTTGACCAAGATCAAATAATCATTCTAATTCAATCATTCCCCTTGGAATGGTATTGTCTTTTAAATTTATTATATTATCATCCTCTATTTCATTGTCAAGCATATTGTATTCATCAATTACTTGCACTTCAAATATACCTGAATTGGTAATAAAATCAAGGAGATGGTGGTCATCCTCAAATACTTGTAAGTTAGTAACATTGTCTGGTATTAAGGGAATTGGAAAAACTTCTATCTTAAACCTCTTTAAATATGATTCTTCTAATGGCTCTAAGGTGATAGTGGTAGTATCCAAGAAATCAACCTTTTGATTGAATCTTCATGGGATATGCATAATATTAAAGAAATTAAAACTTTCAATTAAGTCCCAAACTCAATGTATGTAGTTGGATAAGCATCTATAATAACATACATATTATTTTCTAACGTGTTTTATGACAAATTCAAAATCTCCAAAGACTATTATCAATTTCACTTTCTTTTTAATAGCTAGTAACAATCCATGGATAAAAGCTTCATATTCAACAATATTGTTAGTAAAATGGAACTACAATCTATATGCAACTAAATAAGACTTTCCATGCGGACTTACTAGGTCAATTACTACCCTAACTCCCTATTTAGACTTTGAACCATCAAATCTGAGGGTCCACATATAATTTACATCTTTGGAATTATGGGTCTTAGGAATTATGTGATTTACATCATTTGGTTTATCTTATAGAAATTTTGTCATTTCACTTGATGTCTCATCTTTTTTCCTAAAAGTTTCTTGATGAACATTATGATTAACAAATTTCACACCATTTGATACTTTCACACTTTCACTCACGGTGATCTCTTATTTAAGATCTATTTCTTATTAAAACATCATGGTTAAGGTGACCTTATTCTCTCCTCATCACCTCCAAACACATCGAGCATGTAGTTTCAAAGTGTGAGGATTTGTCTAATCTACACCATCCTTTTAACAGCGAATTCTTTAAGGATTCATTATGTTCCTTGTATTTGTTAGCTTCTTTCAACTAAGTTTTTGAAACTTATTTGAGAAACTATATTCTCCTTAGAAGAATCATAATCAAATTCAATTAGCATTCTAGTTCCTGGAGTAAATTGATCATGGAAACTCAAATGACAAATAAATATTTCCTCAATTTGAACTTCTTTGGTTCTAAGATTATAAACTCTTGGTTCAACATCTATATAAAGGATTTCATTGTTCTAATTATACTCCATTATCATATGTTTCATCTTTGGTTCCATCTCTATCTTGATTTCATGTACAATTCCTCGCCAAGGTAGCCACATGTCTAAAAAATTGATGGCCATGTATCCATTTAAAATTTTCAACCAATCTCAATTTAGTAACATCTCATACATGTTAGGAATCTTGATCGCTTGGATATCTATAAAATGTTGCACTCTAGGATCATAAAATAATTGTATATAATTGTTAGTGAGTTCCCCCATTACATTTACCTCTATTTTTTCTAATTATGTTACCTTCTTTCAAGATTTAGTTGGAGTTAATCCTAATGTCTGATATATTGTAAGAGGCATAACATTTGTTGAAGCTCTTGAATTTACTAGAAAAATGTTTAAATTATTTTCAAAGATTTGCAAAATAGAAAAGGAGGTGATTATGTTTTACCTTTATACAAAGATACATGAGCATTTGTAGAAGGTGCGGTATTTTTATCCTTTATTTTCAAAAAAGTTTTTGTAGTTAGCACTTCTTTAATTGATGAACCATCTTTAGGGACATCTTCTAACAATATGAGAAAATCCTTTTAATTATTGGATTTTTTAATAGTTTTGATAGAGAAAATTATCTTAACTTTATTAATCTCATCTACCAAATAGCTCACCAAATTATCTCATTCGATTGCTTCTAAATTTTTATAACATGTAGGGTTAAAATTAATAGATGATTAATATCTTTCTCTTGGTGGTTCAGGATTATTCCTAGATCTACTATCTGGAGGAGTTGTAAAATTACTAGGAGGTATTGACATAGTTATTGGTCCTTTTGGCTTATTGTTTTTATTGGTATTGCTCCTTAAATTGTAACCATGCCCATTTTCGTATTATAGAAAATATTGAACTTCATCAACTTCGTCTTCAAGTGAATTGTCATCCTGATATGGAAAAATATATGTTTCAAGCATCATAGCAGAACCATCCTCACACGAGAATGTATTGCTTTCAAATGTCCTACCAAATTTTTTTTTCTAAACAAACATAAATTTCCAAAATCATTGCAGAATCATATCCCACTACAACAATTTCATTTCCTTGTGGTATGTTGAACTCAAGTTGTTCATCACTAAATGCTCATGCGAGGAAAATATCCAATGTAGTTTTGAATTATGGACAATCTACTTTTGCATATGCACTAGTGTTTTAAATCCTACACCAGTTGTTTAATGTTATTTATGTCATGTAATTAACTTTTGATTATTTCTATTATCTAAAAAGTTTGAGTTATATAATGGAGAAGCTATCCCCCCATTATTCAGCCTTGTATTCCATGGTCCTGGTAGTCTAGGATTGTTGTGCATCTTATTTTCTTGATTCTGGTTATTTCTCTACATATAAATATTTTTATTTCTTGATTGAGTAACTTATGTGGTCAATCTTTTTAACTAAGTTGTTATTTCTTGTATACCTTCTTTATCATGTTGGACTTTTATCATTTTATTATCTTGATTTTGGGTGAAAAAATAATTTCCATTTGGGTTGACCTCTCTAATAGTAGGTTTAGGATGCATAACCAAAGTTTGGTTATTTCCCTAATGTAGGAAGTTATTTTGCACATACATCCCATTTTGAGGTAAGGTAGATAAAGGGTTGAGCATATGAGCATGGTTATTCAATGCTCCATTGCTTGCATCTAGTTGTTCATCATTAGATTGCCTATGTTTTCTAATTGTGGATATTAAATATATCCCATTCTCCCTTTGGGTTGCTTTGTTGTTTTGCTTCACTTCCAACCGCGCTCAATTTTTTTGAAGTCCTCTGGACATCCTTTCAAAGGACTCATCCCACTACTTCCACATGTCATCCAATTGCTCATCAAAGGGGAAATTTCCTTTCTTTCTCCTCCAAGCCCCACTCTGCCCCCACATGTCAATAAATTAGGATTTTTGTGTTTGCTTTCATATGGCTCTCTTTCGGGCTCTGACCGCACACCACATCACCTCCTCCTGAGTACACTTTTAAGCAAGCCCCACATTGGTGAAAATATGTTGAGGGCTCCTCCCCATGTCCTCAAAGTGAGCATTTCATTCACAAAAAGGATGGAATGAAGTTCAAGCCCCACTATCTTGACATGCATCCTAACTAACTCTATGGGACTACGACACGTGCTTGCTCAAGCTTTAGTTGTTTCAAATGTTGGGACCACTACCATCATTTGTAGGGGATCCATCTGGCTCACGGGTGACTATGTTCATCCTTCAAAATCTTTTTTATTGCAATATTCGTGATGAGTCATTGTTGCAAACATCATTGCTCATGATCGGGAATCTTTTCTGTTATGGGATTTCAGGCGGTGGAAGCCTTTGGCTATATATACTACTTCTTTCAACCAAAATCTAGTTTGGAATACCTACTGTATAATTAGAAAGACACCAAGCCTCTTGTTTTGTTAGATAATTTTAAAGACTCATAGACTGTGCCCTTGTAATTTGGCCTCTTGTTTTCTTAACTATTTGAAAACATCATGCTATGTCATTACTTAATAGCTTGTTTGAAAATTTAATGATTTGAATAGAATGTCAATATAATACCATGTCTTTGACTCTTTCTTTCTAGCAAATCTCTATGAAAATTATTTTATGTTATGGAATGAATTATTCAAGTCTTTCTCTTTGATGATTGTTATTTCGAGACATAGTAGATTGTTGAACGGTCCCTTAAATCACATCCAAAAGATAGTTTTATCGTGCCTTACATATAAATATTGGTGCATCACACTAGTTAGATCTTTTATTTTTATATTTGCTTACTTTTCCCATTCACAACCCCAATTACAGAAGAAGTTGGCTTCTTTAAAAATCCGTAGGTCACTTAGTTTAGAGCAATAGGTCCCCCCTTTAAATAATTTTCCCATAAGGTTGTTACCTTGTCAATTTTTGGAATCAATAGTTTCTTTTTCTGGAATGCCCGATCGGACCTTCTAAATGTGCTTGAACCTTGAGTAGGTGTATGAGCCATCATCCTATGACAAGATCCCAAATAGAAAATAACCCTAGTTTTTTGGTACCACCACTAGGAATAGTACCAACTAGAACCCATCACGTGAATGTTTCAACCCCTGAACCAGCCATGTTGCCAATCGCTGAGTGAAATTATGTGGCATGGGACACCAGAAGTCCTCTTAGAGCACCAATAGCGCCTATCATTTGGAACCCTATTCCAGTCTTTGCTCTAAAAGCTATACCCAAGTTTACCAGAGATGGCACTAGAACATCGTTCAAACATCTACAATATGTTGCAGATGTATGTTTGGTTCATGGGGTAACATACCAAAACATAGTGCTAAGGCTGCTCATGGCCTCTTTCAAAGGTAAAGCACTAGATTGGTACCACACACTGCAAGCTAATACCATCACCAATTGGGATGAGCTCGGAGATCCATTTTATGAAAGATTCTCAAACGACGGAGATAGGTCTTCCCAATATCACTAGCTGGAGATCATCAAGCGGGCTCCATATGAAGCCATGACTGACTTCAACACCCGATTCCACATAAATTGGCAAAGAATTTAGGCTACAATCCAGCCACTACCCGACTTGGCATTCATTTTCTACCTGAAGTCCATCAACGTCGACATCTCAATGATGATCTAGTCACTCGATAGAGCTACTCTACCAGATGATATAGCATCACAATTAAAGCATAGAACAATCTAATTGACATTGGAAATTTGTCGCCTCAGCCCACCATGCCTATATTCCATAAGGTATCAGTTCCCACCTAGGTGATGTCCTCTACCACTGCAGTCACTCCTCCTCAATTCTTGTATACATACACAAGTGCACTGCAGAGCGTTGCTTCCACATTTGGTTCATTAAAGGATGATATAAGTAGCATCAAAGAGATGTTGTGAGTTATGGCCAATGAGATAACTGTTATCAAGAGCAACTAGGTCATCCCTCTAAAGCTAGCCTATCAGAATTATCAGGGCGGAAGGTCCTCTTACCAATAGAACTAGTTCTAAGGAGGCGCTCACACAAATCCACAAGTGCAAACAACAAATCAAATGGTGTCAGTACCCATTCTATTGCAGAATGCCAACCTAAGCTCAAGCAGAGAGCTAACCATGGGCAAAAACAATTTAGTTGATGACACCAACCCCTGGTGTTTCCCTTGCGGTGATTCACATATGCCCCGAAACTGCCCATGTGGCAATCTACAACAAAAGGTGGAAGAGCAGTGCAGCCAAGGTGCAACGTAAAACCATGGGGGTTATGTATATGCCTCTCTATAAATGGAAAATGCAATACTCACCACTCAAATGCAAGGGATGTTTGTGGAAAAATAAAATTACATAGCTCCTGACCATGCCCTTTTCTCATGGATGGAAGGAGAATAAGTGGTGTTCACATTCAAGGCATCCACTTTGGAAACCCCAAAAGTGCAGTCTGATTACAACACTTGCTCCAAGAGAAGATTCATGGGCGAATCAATCATCTCACAATTAGTTAGTCTGCAGCCTAAAAGTGATTTCAACCAGAACACCAGTACCTGTATAGTGGTTCCACAATGTGTGCCATGAAGGGAAATTGTTATAACAAGAGCTAAGGAGAAGAAGCCTCCAAATCTACCACCATTCAATATGGTGGAACAATTGAAAAAATCATCCACTAATGTGTCCCTATGGGATATCTTAGCTATTCCAGAGAAAAAGACATTTCTACAAAGGGCTCTTCAAGAGGATCCAATAATTAAACCAAAAGAGCAATCACTCAAAGGGAAGGTTGTTGATCAATCACCTCAGGAAAAATTTCTCACAAATACTGCAGAGGAGACCTCTACTGACAACAAAGAGAAGGAATCCTTAGTCAAATTCGGAAAGGATAAACCAAAACTGAAGCCATTTTCTTGACCCTTATCGTAGGTAATAAATTGTTGCATAACTCCATCATTGACTCTGGTGCTAGCACCACAGTCATGCCCAATCAAATAGCTAAATCCCTAGGACTTAGCTATGAACCTTTGAATAAATGGGTTATTCAATTAGATGGGAATATGGTTAATACTATGGGAATCATTAAGGACCTTCCATTAACTTTTTTTTCCTACCCTACTATCATGGTCAAGAAGGATACCATGATCATTCATGTTCCTCCCATGTTCAGTTTTTGTTTGTCTAAAAAATTCACTTCTAAACTGGGTGGATACCTTTCTTTAGATTGGTCACACCTAATTGTAAGGACCAAGCATGGAGCCAAAATGAAGCTGGTGTCCAAACCTTTGCATTCGGAACATGTTGTAGACAAGGCTAAGATAGTCTTTGAACCTACTCACACCTCCATCACCAAGGAGGAGATATACTGCACTGAGCTTCTACAGGATGAGGAAATCACTAGAGATCAGACCGATCAAGAGGAGGTTCTCTTGAATGAGTTCATTGATAAAGATCCCTTTGGCAATTATCATGCCACTAGACTAGGGACATATGTCATTTATGATGAAGACCAAACCATCCCAAAGGTGAAAAAAGACCCTGAAGGCATTTTGGCCACAAAGCTATGGACACTGCACTTTCATGGTGCTAGATGCAAGATCGATGCAAGAGCTAGGATATGCCTGACATCCCCAAGAAATGAAAAGACACACAGTTCTTTCTAATTCCATTTTTCCTATTCAAAAAATGAAGCAAAATATGAGGGCCTCGTGCAAGGTTTAAGACTAGCAGAATGAATGGGCATCAAGCAAATAATGGTGTTCAAAGATTCCAAACTAATCATCAATCAAGTTTGGGGTATCAGTGTAGAAAAGAATGTCTGTATGAGATCCTATAGACATATATTCTGGGACCTAATTGAGAGATTTGAAGCTTTCAATATCCAAACTATTCCCCAAGAACAAAATGCAGTTGTTGATTGCATGGCTACAATCAGAGCCCAATTTTTCCCTATTTTTGATCTAGTGGATAATGTGCATTTTGTATGGGTGATTTTCCAACCGTAAATCCCGGATAATGAATAAATATTGCAAGTATTTGAAAGTGATGAACACATTGCCTCATTCATCCAACACTCTAGGGAGTTTTTCGATTAGCTACAACCAAATATTGCGGAAGCCTATGACAAACAAATCATTCAGCTAAGGTTCAATAAGCTTCTGAAGGGTTTGGTCACTCTCGAAAACCTTTTTGATTTTGATGATGCAAGAAATGATAAGAGTAAGTTTGTAGTGGACCAAGGTGATTATGCAAACCTTCAGATCAGAGATGGAAGAAATCTCAAAGTCGGGAAGGATGTCTTGCACCATGATAAAGAAAGACTCATCGACTTTTGAAAAAAATATGGAGTGGTGGCCTAGTTATATGATGACCTCAAGGGATATGATCCCGACATCATCTATCATATAATAGAGCTAACTTAAGGGGCCAAACCAGTTCACCAAAAACAAAGGCCAGTGAATCCCAAGATTGAAGCGCTAATGGCACAAAAGTTAACAAAGCTAATCCAATCATGGATTGTATTCTCAATCAAGCATAGCACATGTGTCTCCAACTTGGTCCTGGTCTAAAATAATAATGGGGATATCCACCTATGTGTTGAATTAT
>CM021104.1:377051286-377283000 GCA_007115665.2 Sequoiadendron giganteum
CAAAAGGTTGGTGAGTTCAAATCTCACAGGCAGTGGTGGGCAACCCAAAGTCCGATGGCCAAAAAGATGTCCAGCTGCGGCCACGAGGAATGATGAAGTTCAATCGAAATTTTGGATGCGAAAATCCGAGATCCAGGTTTCGGGGTCGAGAAAGACATTGGACACCGGATGCCAACAACAACAAACACAAAACAAGAATCTGGAGAAGGAAACCTGAGGGTCCAGACCTGGAAGGGGCCACGGACATTCGAAGGGCATTTTGACAAGGGAAACCCGAACCAACCTTAGATTTAGCATTTTTTAAAGGGGTCGAGTTTGGTCAAACTTAGTATGTGACTTTGAAGGGTGAGTTGACCTATTAGGGCACACAAATGGACATGCAAAATGAGGTGAAGCCAAAAGGATCCAAAAATCAAAAAGAGGGAAGAGAGGGTCCCCATTTCGAATGGGGCGTGTGTGCAACAGGCACAACAAGACTCCTCTCAATATTCATGAATATCCTGTTGTTCCTTTCCTTCCACATACACCAACCGACATTAGGGGGACCTGGTCCCAAATTTCTCCAGGTAAGGGGTGAACATAAGGACCACTTCAGCCCAAAATAAAGGATTTGATATCTTTAAAAATGGTCCAAAGAATACCCAATCTTTCAAAATCCACACCCTAAACTTCAACAACAAATGAGAAGTGTAACAGTAGATGGTCAACAGTTTCCTCACAACATTTACATAACAAACATCTATTTGGGATATAAAATCCTCTTTTCCTCAAATTTTCCTGAGTAAGGATCCTATTGTGACAATCAGTCCACCAGAAGAAATTGACTTTTGGGATCATATGGTAGTTCCATATCTTCTTCCAAGGATTAATCACAACACCCTAGTTTGTCAGCTAATTATACGCCAACCTAACAGACAGATCACCCTGTTTGTCATAGGTCCAAAAAAAATCATCTCCCAAGCCAAAAGAGGGAAGCCTAGTAGGAGAGAGTAATTCCTGAAGAGACCTAGCCAGGAAACAAAGGTCCTAGGAAAAAGTGCAGAAAAGAGCTAAATCCTTCCACACCCTAGCCCCAGGAGGCCCATAAACATAGTCCCTAATGTGGGTACCGAAAAACCTTTGGGCCAGTCTCTTAAGATTCCTGAAATTCGAATTTTCTAGAGGGGTATGAATTAACCACAGATCATCCCAAAATATGATTCTATTACCATTGCCAATCTTCCATTTTATCCCACTCCTAAGAAGACTCAGAGTGCTACAAATTCTTCTCTAGGCTAAAGAGCCCCGAGGATGAACCTCAGAAAGGAAACTGACCAAAGACCTGTTCTGAAGATTCTTGGAATTCATGATTTTGCACCAATCCTTAGAATTCCTTATGTGATCCCATCCCACCTTGGCCATCAAGGCCTTGTTAGTCTTGACTATATCCCTGATCCCAAGACCACCATAATGTTTGGGTTGATAGACCTTTTGACATTTAACCAGAGCAATTTTTTTTTGTCCTCACTCCCACACCAGAGGAAATTTCATTAAATTTTCTCAATATTCTCAGCTATATACCTGGGTATATTGAAGATAGAGAGGAAGTAAATTGGTATCCCTTGAAGGGTGACATAAAGAATTTTTAGCTTACCTATGTGGCTTAGAATTAAGCCTTTCCATCCAACAAGTTTCCTCTGAATTATTTCAAGCACCAAGTTCCAAAAGTCGTGGGTGACCTCCTTGATAGTGAGAGAGAGCCCTAGGTAAATAGACGAAAATGTCCGACTTAAACAGCCTAGCACTACATTCACCCTAGCCTGCAAGTTAGGAGTGTTTTTAAAGAAGTAAATCATGCTTTTATTGTAGTTATTGCATTGGCCAGAGCAAACAACGTAATTTTTAAGACAATTTTTCCATTTCCTAGCTTCAACCACTAAGGCTTTCCCAAATAGGAAAGTATCATCCAAAAATTTTTGTATCACAACCAGGTCCAAAGAAGAGGCAACTTTGATTCCCTTTATAGAACCCTCTGACAAAAGACCAACAAAGTTCTTGCTCAGTACATTGGCTATCATGATGAATAAATAAGGTGAAAGGGGGTCACCTTGTCTGATCCCTCTACCAAGAGAGAAGAACCCAAAGGGGGTCCCATTGACCAGAATAGAGTACTTAACAGTACAAACACATTCCATTATGAGTTTGACCACATAATGGTTGAATCCAAACTTGGTCAAAACTTTAGGGATGAAGTCCCATATAACTTTTTCATAAGATTTTGAAATATCCAATTTGAAGGCCATCCCCACATAATAACATTTGTTCATAGAATGGAGAAGCTCATGAGTGGTTATAGTAGCATCAAGAATATGATGTCCATGGACATAACCTTTCTGGGTTGGGCTAATGAGTTTATCAAGAAGGGGTTTGATTTGGTTCACCAATATCTTGGAGAGGATTTTGTAAAAGGTATTACACAGGCTAATAGGTCAAAAATCAGCCATAGATTGAGGGTCACCAATCTTAGGAATTAAAGCAATAAAGGTGTGATTCATTTTTTTGAGAATTTTTCCAGTTTTGAAAAAATGACGAGCAGCCAAAACAAGGTCTTCACCCATAATCTCCCAAAAGATTTGAAATAAAGCAGGGGGAAAACCATCGAGGCCCGGAGCTTTGAATGCCCCCATACTGAATGTTGCCAAATGAACCTCCTCCGGAGTGACATCAATGAGAATCCCAAGATTATCATTCTAAGAGATGATGGTCAGAACGTGGTTTAATAATAGATTATCCATGGCTGGGATGGGTGCCTCAGTAGGAGCCGAGTAGGCCTCTTGAAAGTAATCAACAACTAGAAGGCCAATCTCGGTAGGTGTAGATATCACCTCACTTGTCATATTAGTTAGTTTATTAATTTGATTCCTTTTCTTGTGTTTGATGGCTAACACATGAAAGAAAGAGGTGTTCCTATTGCCCTCTTTCAACCATTGGACTCTAGATTTCTGCTTCCAAAATATTTCCTCTTTTTTGAGGATTTGTCCCCATTCCTTCCTACTCTCCATTTCCTGGTTGTGAGTCTACTGACTGTCATCCCCTTCCTCCATTTTACTTTGTAAAATTTCAAATTTTCCTCTATAATCTTTTTCTTTTGAAAAACATCACCAAAAACACTCTTGTTCCAACCTTTCACCATGCATTTAATATGTTTGAGTTTGAAGAA
The DNA here is from genome assembly GCA_007115665.2 of Sequoiadendron giganteum. Lineage (NCBI taxonomy): Eukaryota > Viridiplantae > Streptophyta > Pinopsida > Cupressales > Cupressaceae > Sequoiadendron > Sequoiadendron giganteum. Next base: position 377,054,486 of record CM021104.1, read on the forward strand.
GATCCTGAACATGGGGGAGCCAAGAACAAGGATGTTCCACCATTCAACAATTTTATTCTTAAAATCAAGATGGGAATTCCACATTATCTCGAAAAGGAACATGAAAAGAGACACAACAGAATGGTCATTAGAGGTCAGCAGTAGAGGATTATGGTCTGACACCATTCTAGGTAGAGCTCTTAGATTAGCACTTAGGATGTTAGTCTAGTGACAGGAAAAGAGGAATTGATCCAAATGAACTTGTATCAAGTTTCCACATAAACGTTTGTTGGACCAAGTAAAGGTTTGGCATGAAAGATCAATATCAAGAAGGCCAGAAGAGATCAAAAATTTGGCCAGGTCAGACATGCTGTCAGAGTAATCCACTAGACCACCACTTTTCTCCAAAGGGTAGAAAGGAGAGTTGAAATCTCTAGCCACCATCCAACGAGTGCCAAAATTATTTTTAAGCTTAACAACCAAATCCTGCCATAAAGTACTCTTGGCATTTCTTTGATTAGGAGCATAAATATTGATTATGAAACAAGTTACACCTAGATAGGAGAAGGAGGCTCCCACACTATTCTTGCAGTGGAAGAGTTAAAAGCCCCTGAATCTAGAGGGGTTCCAAAGAACTGCTAGACCACCCGACACTCCAACAACATCACTATAGAAGTAGGACACACCAAGCCAAATAAACTTAGCAATCTTGTCAAAATTTGTATTCTTCATTTTGGTTTCTTGTAGTAGGCACACATCTATCTTATGTTCAAGAACATAGTTCTTCATAACAAGATTCTTGTGGGAGCTATTGAGCCCATGAACATTCCATGACATGACTATCATTTCTGACCTTTCTTAGAGGACATGTCCAATGTCCTCTATTTACCCAGAGCAATCTCATTTGTAGTCTCTCTCAGCCTTGTATGTCTCTGGATGGGTCTGCCCAGTTTAGGGTCTCCTCCCACATCTGCCTTCTTTTTCCTCCCTCTTTTGTTTGGGGTTGTCTAGTACTCATCTTCTACAACTTTCTCTAGTAGCAAACCCTCCACATTCTATATAGATTCATCAACAACTCCATTGCTCCTATCTTCCCAAATCTCTCCTTCCTCACCCATTGTTTCACTTGTCCCAACAAATCCCACCTCTAGTAGAGGGCCAACAACCACCATATCCAAACTTGAACCAAGGACAAGGGCCAATAGACTATCCTGGGGTTTAATAGCAATCCCATTCAGAGTTAGAGTGGCAAGACTCACTCTAGGGTCCACCAGGCCAGTAGGGGAATCACTAGAAGAAGGTGAAACACCCAGAGACTTGTCCAAAGGGACACCACCAGTTGCTGAATTATTCTCCACAGAAGGTTGGGGATTCACCATAGTACTACCCGCATTAGGATCCTGATTAAAAGAAGATTTATTGTCAGAAATTAGGTGGTCAATTTTAGCACACTTTTGATAGTAAACAACAAAATTTTCATAGGACATTGGCTGGGTCCATTTGCCAAACTTAGAACATAGCTTAACTGTGTTAAGAAGAGTCTTATTCAGATAGATATTGACACAAAATCAAGCAAAGACTAACCTAGATTTCAGTTTGGTGATGGAATATTTAGTAATAAAATGTCCCATAGATTCCCCAATGCTTTTGAAGATGGCTTCTTCCCAATACTTGAGAGGTAATCCAGGTAGTTGAACCCATATTGCGACCAATTTTTTTAGATCCATAGTAGGGTCAAATCCTGGTTTCCAGTGACATAAAGCTAGACTATGCTTCCCATACACCCAGGGCCTAGAGGATAGGATCATCACCATATCCTCTGAAGCCGTAAAGTTGAAGAGGAAGAGACCACCTGCCATGGAACAAATCTCCACACTCCACTACCCTTGAGATGCCACTTAGCAACAACCCACTTCCAAACCATATCCATAGAAGGATGAAAGGATAGGAAACGACCTACAACCACATTCTCCATGGAGGAGAGAATCCTGTCACTGATGGAATCCAGGATAGAAAAGTCTATCTGAGAAGCAGTAAATTCCTTAGAAGGAGGAGGAACAAGAGAATATTTTTGTTTTCCATTGGTCAACGCATCCTTCCAACCTAAATATTCTGAAAGAATCTCCACTACCGGCGTAATTTTAGCAAATACGACCAGAATCATGGGTGTCTCTGAAGGCCCCGAAGATAAAGGTGTTGACCCAAAAGGAGTTGTCCCTGAGGGACATGAGTCCACATGTGAAAAGGAGAGGCTCGGGTTAGGAGGGGATAGAGGGGGACCCCCGGGGTAGAGTCCACCATACACACATGAAGTTCAAATGCAGGGTGGGAAGCGGGATATCATAACAATGTTGACATCAATGATAACATTGGATCAAGAAATATATGTACCTTATTCTCATGTTTTCAAACTGCATAATCAATGATAGACTTCCAACCTCCAAAAATCTCCCCCTTTTTCATTGATGGAAACATGCATTCAAAAAAAACTTTTTCTCTCTCTCTCCCTCTTACACATATCTCATCCCAAATATCTTTCCCAAAACTTTCCCACTATCTCTCAAATTTATTTTCTAGTATTTCTCTAATATCTCCCCCCCTTGACATCAATGACAAAGGATGTACAAATTTTTTTTATACCCCCCTTATATAAATATGTGAATAAGGATAGCTAAAAGAGTGTGCTGACTCCCCCTCAAAAGAAACTTCAATATCTTCATTTATGTAAAAGAAAGATTCTGAAAAACTTAGAAAATGCATAAGAGTAGGACAATGTCAATCTAAGCATGTTGACCCTTGAAGCCTTTGCAAGATATATTTCCAAGTATATTTTCCTTGTTCCCAAATCTTCTTTGCTGCTATTAGTGTCTTGTATTGTGATTCAAGCTTTACTGAGATTTCCTTTCCTTATTCTAGAGTATTAGGAGTAAGATTTATCATTGAAGTCTTGTTAGTATTTACAAGGGCACTTGAGACAGGTATGTGCTTCATCTTCACCAAGTCTCTTCTCAAATTGTTTGATTAATTCATCTTTTTGACTTTTCAAAGTAAAGTAATCTTCTTGTAATATCACCAAAGCATTCCAGGTCTGATCATCTATGTCTTGCACAGGGTCATAATTGTTTGATGCACTTTTGATTTGTGTCTCAATTATGTTCATAACATCCTTTATACTTTGAGTGGTATCAAGAAATTTCATGAAAAAAAAGAATAAATTCCTTGCTTCATCTTCACAAGCTTAAACATCCTTCAATCTCTCTTCTAATTTGCTATGTGTAGTTATACACCTCTATGTAATATCCAACAAAATCTTTTCTGCTATCCATTCTCCAACTTCTTTTCCAATTTGTTCTTCCAATCTGGAGATGTATTCTCTAAAGTTTGTTTCAACAACTTCACCCACTGATCTACTAGTCTCATTCTCATGTTGGGAATCATCTGTATGCATATGTCCTTCCATTTCTTCATTGGATGTCATAGTGGTGCCAATTTCCTTTTTCCTTTTGGCCTTTTGCATAATTCTTCTAATACTGATGGTAGGAACTTCCGGAGGGGAGTCTCCCTTACCGAAGGTCTATCTATGGATCTCCTCTTCATACCAGCTATAGGTAAAGATGTAGTAACTGATCTTCTATAACTATCAGAGGCCTCTTCTATACCCATATCATCTCTAGAAATTTTTATAGCTTCCCTGATTTTGTCTCTTGAGATACCAAAATCTCTGGCATATGATTCTACTTTATCTTTGATCTCTCTATTAATCTATGTTTTCTTGAATTTATGTTGAACTTCTATTTTCTTCTCTCTGTAACTTCCAAATCTTGGCTTGCTAGGGTCTTTGGGGCTGATGAGCAATATTTTTGCATAGCTAGTGGCTATATCTTTTTTTATTTCATAACCAAGGTCTGGAACCCAAGTGGTTCATGGTTCAATTTCTTCCATAATGAAAAAATTGGTAGATACCAAAAAGGTAATGTCACTCATATATTTCCTTACAACATCCCTCAAAATTCTTTGTCTCATATTCATTTTTCTTTGAAATACTACAAAGAAGGCTGTAAGGGCATCACTTTGAGTCTCTATATCTCTAATATTACTCATGTATTATTTTATTTGGTGAGAAATAGGCTTTTCATTTGACCAATTGACTTTCCCAACTCCCAGAGATTCATTCATGAAGTAGAAAACCAAACAAATTACCAAGGTGCCATACCTAAATACCTACTTTTTCTTCTTGATTTCTTTTAGATTCTATAACAATTGTTGTCAGAGAAACTCAAAAAGGTCATACTTAGAATTATTCTCAATCATATCCAAATCCCCTTGAATTGTCTCCATAAATCAAATGTCCAATCATCATAGCTGCATATTGAACTACCAAATTTCTAATAGGGTTTAATGTAGTGCTTGTTTGCAACATTATGTCTTTGTTCTTGTCAGATTTACTTACTAGAATTGGTTTGGTGGACTATAATCTAGTGATTTCCCTAATCACATATTTGGTAATTATGTGGGAACCATCAATCCACATGAATTGATCATGTATTTTTCTCAATTCCATTCTAATACACTTCTCTTCATTTCCAAAGTATGGAACCATGTGCCACACATCTAGTTTCTTCTCTATCAAGATATTGTATTCCAATTTGAAGAAATAATTTTCTCCAATCAATTATTCTATCCATAAATTGTGCAATTTTATGTAGGTGTGTTCTTTCAAACTTCCATGAATGCAATTCCTAATTTCTTTCGTAGGTAGAACTCCAAGAGGAACTTGTGAAAGTTCACCTAGGGGATCATTTTCTAAAATTTTGGTAGAGTACCTTTTGAATTTAGGTTGTGGTATTTGAGAGATATCTACTATTTTTGGTTTCACCATTGCATTTAAATTACTTTTAGTTGATCATTCTATAAATTTAAAATGTGTAGAGATTGCTAAATACCTTTTCTTTTCTCAATGAAGTAGAGTTTGATGTTCTACAACTTGGAGATGCTTCGAACCCTTCAAAATTATTTCTTTTTTCTCTTTTATCCTTCAAATGTGTTTAGTGAAATGAATTTATCTTCCTAAGCATGATTTTAACTCTTCAATTTGACCCATTTTAGTAATAAATGATTCAAAAAAAAACTTGGAAACCCTAAATTATGCATACACAGTCATCCTTCCAAGCTCCTGTAATGTCCCCAATTTTATGAGTCAACATAAAGTTGGATTATTAATCTAAGTTGTCAGAATTAGTTAAGTTAATAAGGACAACTTAAATTAATAGAGCATAATTAATTGAATTTAAAAAGTTTAAATAAATAAATAAAGTTACTTTTGAGGGGAATTATGAATAAAAAGAATAAAAGGTGAAAAAGGTGAAAGAAAATAATTCAAGAAGACACACAAGGAGTTACGAAAGAGAAAAAAGAACAAAAGTTTTGGGAATTCATTTGCAGGAAGTCATGGATATTTTCTATTTCGGAAAACTTGGTTTTCAAGGACTTGGGGATGAAAACCCTCATGTTCTCAGAATTGGATGGAAACTTAATTCTTGTACTGACAAAATCACTAAGATTTTGTAGTTGGATTTAGTGGTTGAAGTTTATGAAATTTTATGAAATCTTCTAAGAAGACAAATTCTCAGATATTGGTGATTATTTTTTATTACTTTTTGATATGAATTAATGCTTATTTCTTAGTTTTGTGGTCGATTGGTTGAATTCTTATGAAAATTTAGATGTTGTGGAAGTATTGATGTTGAACAGAAAAGGATGGTATTTTAAGAGTGTCAAATAAGGAAACTTGATCTATTGAATTGGTTGTGCCTTTTAACGTGGTCTGGAAAGCATCAAAGTGGCTTCATTAAGCGTATTTTAGGAGGGAAACTTATGAATAAAGCAGATATTATATATAGAGCTGAAGAATCTCTAGTCCCTGAAGAAGCAATCTTGTAGCTATCTCATTAAGATACATGGTGTGTATGAATTTGAAGAGCTCAATATTTTAAGAGGCTGCCTTGAATTGGAAAGAAGACCTGTTAGTTTTGGACCATAAGTAGCTTAAAAAACAATTTCTGAAGACAATTTTCGGAGCCATCTCTTTAAAGGAATCGTGAAAATGGGTATTAAAGGAGTTCACAAGTAGTTGAGTGTTCAAATTTGATTTGGAATTTAAGCGATAATGGAAGCTAGACGGTCATTTCTAGGTAACCAATATTTAATTCTCTGTGGATAAGTTTCCAATGGAAGTTTGATGTTTGGCCTTGCAAGGAATGATCAAATATATTCAAGCTAAGAATTATTAAGGATTGTAAATTGAATATCCATAGAAAATTGATAATTATATGGTTTTAAAATTATGGAATAAACATTAGGTCCAAGAATCTTCAAAACGAATTCCTTCTGAAGAATCTTCAAATTATTGGTGTCAAGTGTTTCTACGAGTGTTGTATCTGATTGATATTGTTGTATTTAATTAGTGATGAGTCATGAGAATAAGGAACTAGATAAATGAATCAATATCGGGAAATATTATGACATCATGCTATTATAGATTGTATTTGTATTTTGAAATAAAAGATTTGTAGGAGCCACCACATCACTCTGGGAGACAAAACATATAAAGTTGGTTCTGTGAGATTTGTGAGAGAATTTTTTTTTGAAATTAAAGACACTAATAGAATAATTTCATTTTATTGATAAGTAACGGTTCTTGTTGTTGTTGTATTAGTTGGGTCTGAAGGAGAATGAAGAGGCAATAAATAATTTGTGTTAGAAAAGAGGCATATTCATTCAGGAGGTTTATTCTAGTATTGAATGAATATAACTAGTTGTTACCGATTGGGCTATTATCTTCCATCACTCCCAGTGATATACATACAAATCAAAAGAGCCACAATTAAAGCATCAAATGAGTATGGATGCTATTATAAGGCGAGGAAAAAAAAACTTAAGATTTTTCTATAACTCCAATGGTTAATAGGATTACGGGTCTCATCAAGTCATCACCCAAAGTGAAATGTGGGTTTTTTTGAGAACTGTGTAAATGATTCTAAATTAAGTTTGGTGATTTCCTACCTGCAATGGTCAATAAGATTACGGGTCTCATCAAGTCGTGACCCAAAGTGACATGTGGGTTTGTCTAAGAACTGTGCAAATCATTCTAAATTAAGTTGGGTGAGTTCCTACCTCCCATGTCAAGTGAAAGAATATCATGGGATCCAAAAATCATGACTGAAATGGGCATTGATTATAGCTCCTAGGGAAATACAATTAATTGCAGGTTATTTTTGAATTTGTAAGTCAAAATAGGGGGCTGTTGAAGAAATTTTTGGGCTGTTGTAGTTAATGAACAATGAAATGTCATAATTAAGCTACAATAAGTTCCATAAGATACTATACCATTTAGTAAAGCATAAAAGCAACTGAAGGAAGATTGACTATATCAAGATGTCTACTGTAAATGTGACAGGTTAAGAAATATAATTTAAATATTATATTTTTCTTGGTCATTTAATATTATAATTGTATGTGTTTAATCCACCAATCTTATCTTGGAAAGTAATGTTTGAGTCAAGTATTATACTCGTGGTAGTCAAATAGGTGTTGGTTATATGGATGTTTATATTTATTGTAACTGCATTAGTGAGATCCTTTAAATTAAATGTACTGTGAGAGATAATTGGCAAATGAACTCAAAGCAACATATTAGATGAAACTGTTTGATGAAACACCTACCCTACCTAGATCAATTGGTTAAGTTTTTTGAAAAAATGTCAATCCATCGAACACTCTGAATCAAAAAAAAAAACTACAAAACAAGTGGTTCTCTTACATTGGTATCAAAGCAGTGTATCCTACCATCCTGGTGGGTTACGTGTGTTTGATTAGTTGACAAAAGATTGATGAATGTAAGTTGATATAGGTGACTACAGTAAAAAAACACAAGAGATATTTTAAATGATTTTTCTAGAGGTTAGAGGGAATTGCAACAAAATTTAACTCAATTGGTAGCCTTAATCACCCAATGTGGTGATGGGAACAATGGGCAAGAAAAATATTATAGAAACAGTAATGATTCTGTAGACTACAGGGGTTCAAATCAGAATTCTAGAGTTGTGATAGTACATGAATGTGAAGATGAAATTTTACAAGATTGGAAAAAATCAAGTGCTAATTTTTGGAGTGAAATATCTGTTCATGACTACTGGGATCTTAGGTGGAAGCATAGACCACACAGGGGTGGTAGATCTCATAATCAAAATGACCACCTTATCACACATGTAACTGCTATTGATAAATTTGGAGATGATGAGAAAACAAAGACTAAAGGAAAAGAACCTTACAATACCAGAAAAAAAGAAATCAACAAGAATGAGTTTAGAAGAAAAAATAATTGTTTCACATGTAGAGGAATTTGGGAGCCTAACCACCAATACCTAGATGAAAAGGTGAGTAATTTTGAAGAAGAAAAGACAATCATAAAAGGAGTGGCTGAAAAAGGTTTCTAATGTTTCTGATATTACAAATATTAAATATGGAGTTAGTACCTCACGAATTTCCATAAAAAAAATAGGGTACATTGATCTTAATGATAGTAATAATGAGTGATATGTTGATCTGAAGCATATTGAATTAGAAAATGAGGAGATAGGGACAAACAATCAAAGGACTAATTTACATAATACTAAGGACGTTGAGGAAAAATAATCACTTGATGCTTCTACAAGTGAGGTATGTAAAAGTCTTTATATTGGTGATATGTAGAAATTACATTTGATAAGATTTGTGAGAAGAAGATGAACACTTTTGAGGAGAATGTGTTGGATGATAACACTGTCCCAACTTCTTTGATTGAGGGTTGCAAGACACCATATAATGAAAAAACTGATTTTGGAGATGATATGGTTTCTATGCATGAAATAAAAATAGAAAATTTATTGTATTGCATCCCATGTCATGTTAATGAACTTGATCAAAGACTTATTGCATTGGAAGACTTGAAATACTAGCTTGTGGTTACAAATGAGAAAGTGGTGAAAGTGTTAACTAGGGCTGATGACACTCACAAATACATTGAGGAACTCATTTGGGATGCTCAATTTGAGGAGAGAAAAAAAGGATTTACAAGTGGAGTCTCTCCTACTCATTTGTACTCTATCAAAAAGGCTTTGTAAATGATGAAATTATATTATTTTCAATTTCTTATGGATAGGGATCTAGTTTTCAAGTATGTTGAAGACAAGGAGAGAGAGGTTGATGATCGTTGTTTATAGTTAAGTGTGGCTCATTTTTCTCTATACAAAGTAGAAAATTCTATGTCTATCGCAGCCACATCTAAGGATCAAGAAAGTGAAACAAGGACAAAGGAGATAAAATATATTGTTGAAGGGATTGATGCGGTATATGGGAGTAAAATGTTGCATAGTGATTTCAGCACTCCCCACTTTAAAGAGGTTTGGTATGCTGACATAGATTGGAAACCGCATCAAGAAATTGAATTCTTGAATTTTGAGGATCAATCTCCACACACATGTGTAGATTGTAGCTATGATATAGCTGATATAACAGGTGATGAAGATAGTATTCAACTTGATACACTTCATGAATTAGTAGTTAATGATAGGAAACCAATATGGAAAGAAGTTATGCACGAGTTCTATGAAGTCATTGATGGAAGGTATGCACTAGATGCTAATTCTATGATTGTGAAAATCATCTCATTATTTCTATATGATTTTTTTTTATCATGAGATGGTAGATAATAATCCCAAGTTTGATAATGGTAAAGGGTCTTGTCTTGTTGATACTCAAAGTTTTATGGATAAGGATTAGATAATTTTTATGTGTCTAAGTCACTCACGAGACATGAGAATTCATAATGAGTATACTATTCTCCACCTCATGAAAATGCATAACAACATTGTGCACCAACTTGGGGAGGAGTGTTTAGATTTGATTCTTTGGTCTCGTACCTACACTTTAATGTTTAATTTTTGCTCTATGGTGCTAATCATAAAATTCTTAGACTTTGCATTGGTGTTAGCAACAAATTGTTTGGATTGGTGTCTACATGTTTGTCACTATGGTACCTAGGAATTGAATGTTGATAATATTTTGGATCCAGGTATTAACTCAATATTGGATTTATGAACTCTCAAATTCTGTCTCATGGATGGGCATTAGAATTTTTTTTTAGATTTGTAACTGTTGTTCATTTCTTAATTAGTCAACACATGAATTGTGTTACTAGTATACATGTGGCTTGGTTAGAATATTTAGTTAATAAGAGGTTCATGTATCAATGGGATTTTAGTTTAGAGCCAAAGATTACTTGTTTTGTAGGAATCACAGGTGTGCTGAGTTCAAATTTGGTTAGATCAGTTGTCAATTTTTATCAAAGTTGCACAACGGAAACTTGGTAGTCACTTCCAGAGATTGGTTTGGGATCTTGGAATCAGTTGGTTCAAGTGGTTTGTGGTTGGGATAACATTTTTTGAGAAGGGTAGACTCTAATGTCCCCAATTTTATGATTCAACACAAAGTTGGATTATTAACTTAAGTTGTCGGGATTAGTTAAGTTAAAAAGGACAACTTAAATTAATAGAGCATAAGTAACTTAAGTTAAAAAGTTTAAATGAAAGTGGCGTGGGGCCTAGCTCAATTGGCTAAAGCATCATGTTGCAGGAAATATGTCACGAGGTCTAGTTCTATGCTAGTTCCAAAGGGTTTGGGAGAAGAGTGGTGTTCTATGACCTAAGTTATATTGTTGATTTCCCCTAAGATTAAGATCTCACATGAACTAAGACAAATCCCTTTGAACATCTCTCTTTCTTATTGCATTACATTTTTGTACCTTATTAAAGTCATGGAGGTATGGCTTTGATATGGTTTGCTGAGGCTCACCTAGTGGACAACTAGCTTCACTAGCCCTTGTGAGCATGCATTTTTCTTTATCCTTATTAAATTCATGGAGGTATGGAATTGATATGGTTTCTTGGGGCTAACCTAATGAACAACTAGCTTTACTAGCCCTTGTGAGCATGCATATTTGTACCTTATTAAGGTCATGGAGGTATGGCTTTGATATGGTTTCCTGGGGCTCACCTAGTGAACAACTAGCTTCACTAGCCCTTGTGAGCATGCATCTTTGTACCTTTTTAAAGTCATGGATATTAAGCATTTCTGAAATCCCTAGCATATTTTGACATCTTATTTGCATTTCCAAAATCCTCATCACATTTCCAAACTTCCCAAGTACACACATCATAACTTTTTGTTGCTTAATTTCATCATTTGCACTCATCATTTACCTTGCATTACTAGGTTTTGTGAGTTGAATGTTAAGTTATCTTTTCCAAGCTTTTTCTTGGTGGTGAACCCCTCAAAGTTGAAAGAAACCCCTCCTAGGTCTTCCCTATTGAGAATTGACTCACCCTTTGTGTTGATAGTATATCCAATTTGGGATCCTAGGACATTATTGAATGACCTAAGGACAATAGGGGAATTTCAACACACCCTATTTTCTTTAAAATTGCACTCATGAATAATATAACTTAGGTCATAAAACACCACTCTTCTCCCAGACCCTTAAGAATCTCTGCAAAATTCACGTCGAGTTCACCAAAACCGTAAAGAAAATAAGGTGTGTCAAAATGCCCCTATTGTTCACTGATACATAAAAAATAATATACAATTGAAAAAACTACTAAAAACTGCTTATAAATGACTAAACTTGGTCACGTGAACATTAATAGTTTATTGTGTCATTTATAACACGACCAAATTTATGACAAAACCAATTTTAGTCATTTATTAGTTGTTTTGATTGATCAATTTGGTAGTATATTCAGTCATTAATTTAGTCATATTATTCATTGAGCCTGGTCACGCGACCATTAGTAGTTTATTGCAAGTCATTTATTTAGTTATTTGATCAATTTGGTCATATATTTAGTCATATTTATTCACTGATTTTTGTATTCACTAATTTCCATCAATTGGTAGTATATTTAGTCATTTGATCAATTTGGTCATATATTTATTCATTTATTCATTGATTTATGTCAACTGGTAGTATATTTAGTCATATTTATTCACTGATTTATGTCAACTAGTAGTATATTTAGTCATATATTTTCAATCATATTTGATTATTTAAACATAAAACATAGAAATACACATCATGAATCATCAATTTCATACAATAAGACAACCATTAAGAAGGAAAAATCAGTGAACTTTATTAATAAAAGAAATGTGTTCTAGTTAGAGCTTAGAAATAGAGTATTACAATTTTTATTTTCAGTCACAAGACTGAAAATATGAGTTACAATATTGCACAAAAATGATTGCAAGAAATAAACTACAAAAAAAATCTGCAATGATGAAAATGCATGCTTGTATCCCTTTAATGTTGTGGAATAGAAGAAAAAAGAATCATTTATCTACCACCATAGTGAATCCATTCTTTTGTCCTCCTCAATTCTAGGTGCATTCACATTGGCATCAACATTAATTAATCCTATCTTGTTGATGTAACTTAAAAGTTCTTCAATAGGTAGTGAGTTTTTTCTAATTCTTGCAACATTATATAATCTCTTGTCAAAACCTGTAACTAAATCAATGCCTCTAAATTTTATTGTAGCAATGTCATATGTTAAAGCCTCTTCTTCCCCAGTTGCTGCCAAATTGAAAGAGCCAACGAATTCACCACAACTATTAGGTGGTTTACTTAATGGATAAATCTCTTTTATAAGCGAAATATATAGTAGATTTGTTCATTTTCGGTGTACTCACTATATGTTCCTAGATATACATCTTTATTTCCATTAATTCTTCCAATTCTAGCCTTCCACTTTCCTTTTTGATGGTGTCTGCGATATGTTATGGATTTTACCATTAGAGTACAAATTTTCCTACAAATGTTTATTGAATAACCATTTCTATAGTCAGATCAAGATCTCAAAATTCTAAATAAAGCTATCAATTTAAATATAGACCTTGTTACTCCATGGTACATTGATGTGCCTCTAGTAAAGCCACTACTCCTCCTATATCAATAGAAGATTATATGTTAGCACCATACATGAAAGTAATCCAATGCAATATCTTACTCAAACTAAATATAAAACACTATCATATACATTATGCTGACCATGTTGTGTATGAATGTTTTGATGGGTCATTTAAATATGAATAAATTTAAGCTAGGGAAACTCTTCATGTATTTAAAATTTTAAGCTTTCTATACTACTGTACCCTTTCTTATTCTAATAGAAATGCATATATGTACCTATCAATTCCATAAACAAAAGCTCCATTGCCACAATTTTAATATAAAAAACTTCAAAGGAAAGAATTTTGATACCTTTTGAGATAATTAATATAGTCTACACTAGTCATCTATTTCATGACTTCAAGCTCTTCTTTGTATTCATTTATCTACATAAAACATGCCATTTTAACAATATTATGCAAAGGTAGATGTGTGTGCGATCTAGAATAATAAATAGTGTTATATGTAATACCCAATGTAAAATTCTTATAGGAAAATTTGTTGTGCTTTTGTCACCCCAATACTTGAGAGCAACCTTCTCATAAGCTCTTGCTACTTTCAATTCAGTGTCATAGCCACCTACAATTACATCAAACCTAATTTAAAAATTTAATCCAATCTAGTTCAACTGAAAGCTAAATGTAATATCCTAGAGACTAGAGTATCAAATTAGTATTTAAATGCAATTCTTAAAAACTTCAATATATCTACAAAATGATAATACTCACCTAAATATATTGTTGAAGATTTCAATAGATGTCAAAATTTTAAGGATGACAAGGTCACAATTTTTTTTTAGCATTAGTATCTGGATAAAGACATCTTAGATCTATAAATAGCAAAGAAAATGAACTGCTCCAAAAAAAACTAAGGAAAAATGCTAGAAAATATTTGAAATACAAACATTAGGGTTTCATAGTCTATTATAACTATAATTAGGGTTTAGGTTCCATAGTCTATTATAATTAGGGTTCTACAGTGTATTATAATTATATTTATAAATTTTTGATAAAACTACATAATAATTTTTATGATCAACACTTCAAGTTAAACTTAGAATAGTGATACATGGACAATCTTTCTTATGGTAATCTAAATCCTTTTAACATACCTTGTCCTCCCTTTCATTTGTGACCTCCTCTGATCAAGTTGTTGTCCCACAAATGGGATTCATATCTCCCTATCCATTTATGTTTGCAAGACAAAAGGTCCAAGAGCTGCAACCAACTATAATGCTTTGGATGTTATTAGTATGGTATTGTTATTGAATCATGGAATGGACTGTCTGATACTTTATGACTGAATATCTTGTATTAACGAGGAGATATGGATCTTGTTGCCACTAATCTTCCCAAAGAAAGCCATATGCTAATATTTGACTTCTGAAATATACTTAGATATTTTATTTCTTGTTTTATGTGCCTCCAAATAGGTGCACCAGATCCTTGAATTGGATTAACATAGATATATTTAGCAAGTAAAAGAGACTAATTCTATATTATTTTTCTTTATAATTCATCCCAATGTTGAGATTGATAGTTATCAACATTGGGATGAATTATAAAGCAAAATCGTATAGAATTAGTCTCTTTTTCCTGCTGAATAAATCTATGTTAATCCCATGCAAGGATCTGGTGCACCTATTTGGAGGCACATGAAACAAGAAATCAAATATGTAAGAAAATACAACCAATGTGTGTAAATCCCAAATCCTCAACCTTTAAAAGCATCCTTCCTATCTGTGTGTGAATTGGAGCTTTGGATAAGGAAGTTCTTTCAAAGCCAACAAATTTACAAGTCATCAAAGCCAACAAAAAGGAGACCAATATATAAATGATTAAAACAAAATAATACAATCAAAATACTAAAAGCAATAAGTAAAATATTACTGCACAACAACCATCTTTGTAGATTCCATTGCATCATTAACCGCTTAACTATCAATAACTCATTGTCCCACCAAAGACATCTAGTCATCCACCATCCACCACTACACCACTATACATAAACTAACCTATCACGGTATGGTGATATCTGCCACTCTACCACAGCAAGCCTCGTACACCATCGTGGTGTGGCAGTGAATATACCACACCACTGTAGGATACCTTCGACCATCGTTGCAGGTAGAAGTAACCATTGCTATACCACACCAGTCAACACGAAGCATCGCGGGGTGGCGGTAATGCTGCACTACCGCAAGTAAAATCTAACACCTCTACAGGGTAGCGGTAAGTATCGCTCAATCACCAATCACTCCATGAGACGTCGTGGGATGGTGGTAAGGCCTAAACTCTCACTTGGTGTAATTTGACTTGATGACGACCAAGTTGGGGGTCCACTAGTGAATTTGAGGCACATAATTCCAATAGGTAAATGCCATAAATTGTCCAAAAAAAATACACATGTATCATACTCAAGTCACTTAGGCAAATAGTGCATGTGAGACTTCCCACTAAACCAATTCAAAATTAATAAGGTGTAAATATATGGCTCTTTTAGTACTGAAATTAAGGTGTAAATCATAAATATATAAACAAGATGTGGCATAGATGCCAATAATTGCAATCTATAAATCAAGCACTATTGAAAATGTAACAAAAAGAGAGATTATGGATGAAATCCTAGCCGAAAGATAAGACTGTTATTTAAAAATCAACAAAAGGAAAATCTTAAACTTGTATAACAATATAGAACACCTAACCACCTAGTATACAAAGCAACCTTTTTATATAGATCTTGATCATGGGACATCCACCAAAGCATAATGATAGGGATTTTTTTGTCATATCTTGTAGTTACGAGTGCCCTACTAGACATACATGAAAATGTGGAAGCATAGACAATTTGTATTAAGCCAAATGTCAAAAAGTATAATTAAAAATACAAATCCTTACAATTGGATGAAGTAGATTTATGATTTTATCTTTAGAATGTAGGAGCTTTCTCTATCAGAGCTTCACGACCTCAAATTGGATCTCCAATTGGACTGAGAAATTATTGATTTTATCTTTAGAATGTAGGAACTTTCTTCGTTCAATATTCATGACCTCAAATTTGATTAGAAAATGGATAAGAAGATTTATAATTTTCTCTATCCATTGACATTTGTATTCCTATACTCAGGTTTTGCTTCCAAGCGAAAACACCCAAAAGTGTTTCAGGTCGGTTGAAAGTACTCTCCAACCTAGTTATGTCACTGATAGCAATTCAAGTTTTTCTGAACCATCCATACCTGAATATTGCATCAAAATCTATTGTTCCTACACATAAGAATTCCACATATTAACCCCTTTTAAATAAACCATTTAATCATCATAAAACCATAATTAATAAATCATTTCAATTTCTGAAAGAATCTGATGTCATTTACTATCAAAACAAAAGTTGTATAAATCACAAAAAATCCATGAAGCCTCCTAAATGTAGCTTAAAGAAAGTTTACAAGATGGGTTTCAACATAAGAATATTTCTACAACTCTCAATGAATGTATTAGAAGCAAAAACTAAAACTCTTCATACTCAAAGTAATGCAGTCAAACATTTATTCCAAAAGTATGTTAGCGAGAGTTAACTAAACATAGAATTATTTTTTGCTTGGTTTTTTTATCAATATGCCATGTGGAAACAAAATAATCACTAAGAAACCCTAACAATCAAAAATGAAGTAAAGTTTCAAGAAAGGAAATTCCAATGTACTATTGTGTAATGGTGATGAGGACACTTATATGAGCATGACCTGCATATAAATCCCTTCCCTTGAATTTCCATCCATCCAAAGTAAAAATAAGAAATATAAAGATTTGAGCAATATAAGTCCAAAGGGTTATGCTGTAATGGTAATGGAATCACCATAAGAGCATAAATGAGGAAAAATTCTTATGATTGTAATTATGTGATCCATAACTCTATTGGTCATGTGGCACATTTGTGCTATAAAAAATAAATGATGCATTCATGTGTGACCTAAGTTTAATGTGGCTATGTTGTGATAGAAATGGAGGAACTCATATGAGAACAATTCATGTACAAATTAATCATTGGCATCACAATTAGGTGTCAATCATCATTGGGTGCATGCAGGTTGAATCAAGTTTAACAAGTTACAATGTAATGATAGCATGATCCAAGATAGATTACCTCTTTCCATAATAAAGAGCCTATAACTCTAGTTGATATGCAAAGTGGTTGTGTTATATCAATTATGTATTGCATTCATGCACAACCCATGTTTAGTGGGATATTCTAGAGAGTGATCAATATTTTCTAAACCTTATGAATGTTAATTAAAAGTGTATAACTTAAAATACAAACCAAGTTTGTTACATATTTGAATGAGATCTTGGGTTACCACAAACTATAATAATGTGATATGCTAATAACCATTGTTACCAGATTTTAGTTGTAGCTCAATTAGGTAGAGCTTGTTGTTTTTAAACTCAGAAAGGGGGTAAATTTTAAATATTTCTTTCATTACATTCAATTGCACAAATGAAATAACCTAAAATGTTACATTTTACATTACTACATTCATATGTATGCATGTAACAAAAGAATGGTTCACACAAGTCTTTCTGTACTGAACATTAATCTTTATTGAATGAAGAAATGTGCATTGTCGCACACAAGTAGTGAGACTGACCATAACTTATTCAATGAAAATAAAGGAAAATATATACATGAATAATTAAAATTTGTATGTAAATAAAAGAACCAATCATTTCCTAGAATGATTGGTTCTGGATGCGTTGTCTTTTCTATTGCTGCCTCGCACTGCTTGTGTCTTTCCTAGCTCTGTACCGCTCCTAGTCCTGCATCTGGCAAAAGAAAATTTATTAGAGCAATACTCTAAGCAATGAAAGGTTTCAAATAATACATGAACATACACCTATCCACATATATACTGATTAATATATGCATTAAAAAAGCTATAGGTGTCTCAATGAATCATCAAGGTCATCAAACACATCCAAAAAATATGCATGTTTTTTCTAACTTATTTGCTTCATGTGCAGATATAGGAAAAACAATGTTACTATTTTGTGAAATTTCAGCACGTGGGGTAAATGTGGCTCCCACAAGGGTCGAGCCCAAAATTATTTGTTGTGCTTTGAAAGGTAATTCATTTCTTCATGATTCCGTCAAGCAACCATGCATCATCTATGATAGTGAATTTATATCACTATCATAGGTGACATATACCTGTTCAAGGTAATCATGAAGAATGCAAACAAAGTCATAAAAGCTAAACAATGGTGCTATCAAGTATAGTCATATGGAGCAGATTTCATAAAGATGAGTAGATTTGATTGTTTCAGGAATCATTCACAATATAAGACTTAACATTCATTAGAGCATATCATGCAAATTTTCTACCTATTATACAAGTCTAAGGATCTCTGTAATGCATATGAAAGACAAATTTTCTTGTTTACGAGGTAACTAAAAGATAATGAGGGCAGTCATAATGAAAGAGGATTGATTAATGAAAATAAATGCCTTCTGTATGCACATGGAGCATATCATGTTATAGTTGTTGTTTAATTACATGAAGGGTACAATTACCTTGAAACTTCTTGATTTTTTTCTAAGGGGGAGCCCCAAGCTACAAATCATATAAAACAAAAGGATGGTGCTCTTTTAATTATTTCAGCCTTATGTAATTAGCTGAAGAAAAATGAGCGTTACAAATCTTAGCAGCATATATTTATTGAGTTTTAGAGGTGCCTACAGTTAATACTATCATGCAATCAAATGTAGAGAATAAATGTAGTAAAGAATAATGAAAGAAACAGCCAGCTTTGACTGTTAAATAGTGGGTATTAAAATGGAATCATAGAGTTGGAGAAGCATACTCATAAGGACAAAATGATCATCTCAAAAAATAAAGACAATGACATTGAAAGAACAATGGATACTCATTTTGAGTCAGAGTTACAACAATCAAGATGGCATTTCCCAGCAAAGAGTGATAGTCATCGCTGTTAGTGTTATCACCTATGTAGTCATGGTCTGTAATATATGACAATGAGCATCATATAAGGGATTATACATTTATATGGTGAGATACTACAGGAGCATAATTGGATCCATTAGTGACAGCAAAACAAGTCTAAGAGTAATGATAATGTAGGAGGACTAAAAAACATAAACGAGTTGCAAGGTCATGAGGAAGTTACATTCAAGTGGTGAAAGCTACAAGATTTCTTAGATAGGAACAAGATGGTATAGGAAATTTCCAAGAATAATTCATGCAAATACAGTTAATAAAGAATACATATTGGTCATAAAGGGATGAAAAGATACATCGAGCCTTGAATCATACAATGGTGTTTAATCTTTTTTGCAAATCCATTTTCTTTCACAGCACAATGTTTTCTTGTGGAATGACTGGCTTTGATGGCTCTTGTTTCAGCTACTCGCCCCTCATGAAATCTCATTCATGCTATAATATTATACATTGGTCACATAAGAGAATAAAAGGTTTAGACGCTAGGGTTTAAAATTTTAGAAGGAGATACACATACCTGTTGGCTGCATCCTATAGGTGAAGTAACTCACAAGTTTTTGCAGATTTTTTTCATTTTTTCTCAAAGAAATGTAAAAAAGGAGATTCAACATGGATGAAATATATAGGAGTGAAACCCTCAAAAAGACAAAGGATACTTGTAGAAAATGCATGGTCGTGGCCATAAAGAACAACTTTCTTTCATATTTTTTATAGAAATGCATAGCCGTGCTATAAAATGTCACCAAATGATGAAAATATGCCAAAGTAGATGCATGATACACAAGTAAAGGAAGAATATGAAACCCTCAACCAGGACAGTGGACTAGAGAAGCCAAGACCTATGGTTTTTATTTAAAATCTTTAGTTTTTTCGTAAGAGAAGCAAAAAATTGAAATATCTTCATCATTTTTTACTGGGGCAATCTCAATACAACAGTTTATTTGCAGATAATGACTGAAATATGGTGCAAGTATCCTACAGATAGGGGCTTACCTAGTCCAACTTGAAAATCCATGAGGACTCCAGAAAAAAAACTTTGATGCAAAACCATGGCAGCGGGTAGAGAACTCCAACAAATTCAAAGCCTAAAAATGAAATGCATTTTTGCTTTCTTTTTGCATGTTTTGCTTGTAGGGTTTTAAACCCTAATGTCAAGATGATTGAGGATTGACATTTTTTCCAGGTTTCTTTAATATACATTGTCAACTAATAAGGTCGTGGTCAATACTTCATGTCTTGTTACTTTTAATGCCTCTACCTTGTATTTTGGCTTCTACAATATGCTTTATGACTTAGACATGTCTAATCCCTATTCCTTAGGGATTTATATTGTTGCATGTAGAGGGAGTCTTATGTTTTTTGCATTTATTATATATTGTAAAATGATTAACCTAAATTATAGTTTATAAATCATTTAGTTTAAATCATTATCTTTTGAGTGCAAATAGGAACATGTATCATGTAGCTAAGTCATGAGATAGGATGTATTTGAATTTATTAGAGAATCTTGGAGAGTTGGAGTTTGTTTACCCAATATGAGGAGGAAATTTAGGGATGATTCATCACTTTGTGGAGAGAATATAGGCCATTTATTTCCATTTAGAGCATTTTTAGAGGTGTTTATGGTTTGATAAAGTCTTGCATGACTTTTTCATCCATCATAAGCTCTTTTTGTAAAGATCTTGTTGCTATATTTTTTGCTTTTTGAAGCCATCTGACCCATGAAGCTTATAGAGCCCCTTTTGTTGGAGCTACTTGGACATAATGAGGGTTATATTCTCATTTGTGACTCATTTTTAGGACTCATTTCTTACTTTTTATCTTTTGCTTTGTGACTTTTGGAAGTCCTTGGTAGAAAATACAGTAAGACCTTGGATATTATTGACTTGAAATCTTTGCCTACTTATTCTTTGCATTTCTATGTTTAGTCAGTTGATTGATCAAGTTATTTGTGAGGTAATGTTTACTTCCTTGTAACTATGTCTCAAGTTTTAGAACCTTTATGTAGAAGGTATGTTTATGCAGGTTACAAATTGTGTCAAAAGGTGTAAATGATTTTTGGATGTGAAATTAATTTTCCTCCTAGGAGTCTGAGCACTAGGACCTGTTTGTGAAGCACTTTTGCAAGAATATACAAAAATGAGTTGTGCAATCTTACTTTCAGTCATTGCAAGCAAGTGTATGAAATCTGATTTCAAATCCAAGTAATGTTTGGTGTATCACCTTAGGAGTAGTTTTCTTTTCAGTTTGAGTTCTCCTTCTTACCCCTTTTCCTAGTAATTATTAGATTTAGGTGAGAACCAAAAGGAAGTTGGCCTTCTTCGGAGGTTGACATTTTCTTATAAGTGACCCACATCTTTATAGGTTTTCCCATGTTTTTTCTGGAAAGCTAAGTCCTGCAGCTTAACTTGTCAAATCTTGTAGCTTAGCTAGTGTGTGATTTCAGGAGATAACAACCATTATAGGAAGTATTAAAGCAAGACCCATTTTATATAGGATACATTTACATTATCAGGTTTACATACCTTAATGATCAAACACAAGCTTCCCACACACTATAGGGTACAATCCAAGATCATACCACACCCTATCAAGATAGCTAATTTTCTGATCAAAGATTTAAGGTTGTTTTTTAAAACCAACAAAAGAATTGGTAAGAGCATGACTAGGGTACAAACCCTAGGCCTCCGTAGAAACATAAAACATAACTATAATAGATTAGTGAGGTTGTAATACTAGAAATATTGAGACATTATAGCCAATAATAAAATATTGCAATAGAAATATTATAGCCAATAACAAGCACACTATGTAGCTCAGTGACATTTGTAAATGCAATCTATGGTAAGAAGAATGACAGTCACTCGAGGCATGACAGTTAAAAAAAGGCTAAGCAGTGACAAGATAATAAAGCTTAAACCTTGCATAGTAAAGTGGAGATTTTAATAGTGAGTTTTCTTACCCCCTTGTTGACCTTAAGGGTTTTTCAAATTATATTGACAGTTTTAGAAAAGGAAAATGCAATCAGGTAATGACTATCCAAATGAAGTAATAGTGGTAATCAAAAGTTCAATGTTTCTTCTTAGCCATTGTATAATGGAAATAGTGGATTGCATGATTGAGCACTTTTTTGAGACTCATCAAAGATAGGAGAATAGTGAATAATACCTTGTGGACTGTGAAGTAGTGACAATAAGGTTGAAGGATCTTAAGACCCATAATACCATGAAACAATGAGTCCCCTGTAGTAAGTAAGTAGGCAGTCTATGGGGCATAGTTTGATTTTATAAAAGGATTCTCATGAAAGGAATCTTCGAGTGATAGTGAGTGAGCTATTTGAGATTGCATTTGAGGGTGCAATATCTAGTCTTAAAGGTAGTTAGCAAAGCAATAAATGTGCAAGAAAATCAAACCCTACACAAAAAAAAATTCACAATGTTATCTTGCATAATGCCTTGAGTTTGAAGACAAAAATCTCATTGTATCTTGATGAAAGTAGTGACCTTTATGGTCAATCATTGGAAAGCATAATTTTAAAACATGTTATTGTGCTTATGGAGGCAACATTTTAAGCGAGGTAGTGAGTGGTGGTTTGGAACAATGGTAGGTATGAAGGAATTTCTTTATACGCATACTGTGCAATCTAGCTTAAGACAACGTTCTTAGAAGAAATTGAAGGTGGATTATGGAACTCAAGGGTTACCATGATAAAGATTAAAGCAAAGACTGGGATCTATTTAAAAGCCACTATCATGAAAATATTAAAGATGTCACATGAAAAACCCTAGCAGCTGGAGTAATGAATCAATGCCAAAGAGGACAATAATCTAGGGTATATTTAAGAGATCTCCACATTATCTAATCATAGGGAAATACATCATTTAAAAAAAAACAATTTAAAATAAATCATTCTAAACCCTATAGGATACATTCTAAACCCTATATAGGATACATTGATACTTCAAAAGAATCTAAAGGAATTTGAGATTATGCAAATATATGTCAATTAAATACCTAGATTACAAACAATAGAACAAACAATGTAACCCTTGTTGAGTAGACCAGGAATGAGATAAGCAACAATGAATCCTATGCCTCCTATCATGCACATATCCTTACCATTCTTTGCCATTCTTTACTGAAACACTTCTCCATTTTGGCAGGCTACGCCTGAAAATAAGGTTTCAATGAATATTTTAGAGTATGTTTATTAAAATGAAAACTTCATTTTGGTAGGCTACGCTCGAAAAAAGTTAGAGTATGTTTATTAGAGTATTTTGGCAGGCTATTGATTTTTGATTCCTTAAATGATTTGCTAAATAAACGACTGACTATTTAGTCATTTTTATTTGTGTGACTAAATAATTTTTTATTCAATGACCAAATTAGTCATTTATTTACTCATTTATAGCCGAGTTGCAAAAAAGTAGTAGAGTTTAGTCATTTTTAGTTTTCGTGACTAAATTTTTTAGTCACTTAGTCATTTATTTTACAAATTCTAGTAGTGGTCCTTAGGTCATTCAAGAATGTCCTAGGGTCCCAAATTGGATTGAATATCAACCCAAAGGGTGAATCAATTCTTAATATGAAGGACCTAGGAGGGGGTTCTTTAATCTTTGAGGGGTTCACCACCAAGAAAAAGCTTGGAAAAGACAATTTAACATTCAACTCACAAATCCTAGTAATGCAAGCTAAATGATGAGTGAAAATGATGAAATTAAGCAATAGAAAGTTATGATGTGTGTACCTGGGAAGTCTGGAAATGTGATAAGGATTTCAAAAATGCAAAGAAGCTATCAAAATATGCCATGGAAGACTAAGATGCCCTTACTATTGCCTTAGTTCCACTGCTATTTTTCAAGGTAGATGCGGGATCTTCGATGTTAGAATCAAATCTAAAAAATACCATCGGGAGGACTAAGACGTCCTTGGTGGTGACTTAGTCCCATTTGGAATTTCTAAAATCTTTGAATGTGATCCTGAGGTCCAAAGTTTGCACTTCCTTCTTCTCAAATCTTACGTCTTGAAACTTCTAGATCTATGAATATGACAACTTTGCAATGCAACTTTGTAACTTTGCAACTTTTCACTTCAAATGATCTTCAAGTATTTAACCTAAATTTGCAAACACAAACATGCAAGATAGGAAAAACTTGTTGATTGTTAGTAAATGGGGGTTTTCCTTGGTCAAACCCCTTGTTGGTAATTAAACCTTGAAATGAAATGAAATAATGGAGGGAAATGATGACTGAACAAAGTGCTATGTTGCAACTCACCAAACCGATGTTGTGAAATCTACAAACTTGTGTGATGTGGCTAGATTGAATGTGGACCTTGAATCTAATGAATGCTTGATAGATCTTGACTTGAATTGCCTTCTTGAATCAAAACCCTAAATCACAAATGTTAGCTCAAAAACAAACATGATGCAAGAATATCCTTGATATGATGCTTAAATCTTGATGATGGCTTCAAATGCTTGAAGAATTGATTTTGATCTCATAAACTTTCCTTAGAAATGAATACTTGACTTCTTTTTAGGAGAAATTGAGAGAAAGAACCTTGTATTTATACTTATCCATGCTTAATATCCCGAAATTAAACCACAACAAGATGACATATGAAATATTTAATTAAAGGAGGCTAAATCCTATCAAGATTTGAAACTAAATCTTGAAAAATACCTTAAGGGGGACTAAGTTGCCCTAGGTGGTGTCTTAGTCCTAGTCCCAAGTCTTGAAACTTGGGGAAAAGACTCCAAAAAGGGGCCCATTTAAGGCACACTTGAAATCAGGGTCCTAAGACCTTTGGGGGACAAAGACACCCTACTCAACGTCTTAATTTTGAACCAAAAATCAGGGACACACAACCAAAATTATTAAATTATCATTTATCCTTTGATGTTTGTCAAGATTGGGCATAAAAAGATATAGTTCATTAGGCTTGTGGATGAAAAATAGGACCAATTAAGACATAAATAGGGATAAATAAAGCAAGGTGGGCCCAAACAAGTGTGAAAATGCAAGGGTATGCATTTTCATACACTACATTTATGAGTTAGCATAAAGTTGGATTATTAATTTAAGTTTTCGAAATTAGTTAAGTTAAAAACGACAACTTAAATTAATAGAGCATAAGTAACTAAAGTTAAAAAGTTTAAATAAAAGTGGCGAGGGGCCTAGCTTGATTGGCTAAAGCATCCTGTTGTAGACAAGATGTCACGAGGTCTAGTCTTCCCCCAAACCCCTAGTACCAGAGGGCATGTCACGCTAGCGCCATTGGTCACATGAAAAAAGTTTACCAGGCCCACTTTATTTTATAGAGGGATGAATACTCGACCAATTATTGTAGTCTAAAGAAAAGTTTAAATCAATAAATAAAGCTACTTTTGAGGGGAATTCTCAATAAAAACAATAAAAGGTGAAAAAGGTGAAAGATGAGAATTCAAGAAGACACATGAGGAGTTATGAAATAGAAAATGAATAAGAGTTTTGGGAATTCATTTGTAGGGAGTCTTGGATATTTTTTGTTTTGGAAAACTTGGTTTTCAAGGGCTTGGGGAAGAAAACCCTAATGTTCTCAGAATTGGATGAAAACCCAATTCTTGTGAGTGATTTTTCAGTTGGATTTAGCAGTTGAAGTTTATGAAATTTTCCGAAGTCTTCTAAGAAGACAAATTCTCAGATATTGGTGATTATTTTTATTACTTTTTGATATGAATTAGTGTTGATTTCTTAGTTTTTGTTGTTGGCTAGTTGAATTCTTATGACAATTTAGATGTTGTGGAAGTATTGATGTTGAATGAAAAAGGATGGTATTTTAAGAGCGTCAAATGATGAAATTTGAGTTATTGAATTGGCTATCCCTTTTGACGTGGCCTGGAAAGAATCAAAGTGGCTTCATTAAGCGTATTTCTGGAGGGAAACATATGAATAAGGCACATATTATATATAGAGCTGAAAAATATCTCTCATCCCTAAAGAAGCCATCTTGTAGCTATTTCATTAAGATACATGGTGTGTATGAATTTGAAGAGATCAATATTTTAAGAGGCTATCATGAATTGGAAAGGAGACCTGTTCATTGTGGACCATGAGCAACTTAAAAAGTAATTTTTGAAGACAATTTTCAGAGCCATCTCTTTAAGGGAATCGTGAGAATGGATATTAAAGGAGTTCACAAATAGTCAAGTGTTCAAATTTGATTTGGAATTTAAGTGATAACAGAAGCTGGACGGTCATTTCTAGCTAACCAATATTTAATTCTCTGTGAATAAGTTTCTAGTGGAAGTTTGATGTTCGGCCATGGAAGGAATGATCAAATATATTCAAGCCATGAATTCTTAAGCATTGGAAATTGAATATCTATAGAAAATTGATAATTATATGGTGTTAAAATTATGGAATAAACATCGGGTCCAAGAATATTTAGAAAAAATTCCTTCTGAAGAATCTTCAAATTCTTGGCATTGGTTGTTTCTGGGAGTGTCGTATCTAATTGAAATTGTCGTATTTAATTAGTGATGAGTTGTGAGAATAAGGAGCACTATAAATGAATAAAGATCGAGAAATATTATGGCATTGTGCGATTATAGATTGTATTTGTATTTTGAAATAAAAGATTTGAAGGAGCCACCACATGAATTTGGGAGACAAAACATATATTATTGGTGCCGTGAGATTTGTGGGAGCAACAACATTTGATATTAAAGACACTAATAGCATAATACCATTTTCTTGATAAGTAACGGTTCTTGTTGTTTTTGTATTTTTCGAGTCTGAAGGAGAATGAATAGCCAGGAAAAGATTTGTGTCAGAAAAGAGGCGTATTCATTCAAGAGGTTTATTCTAATATTTAATGAAGTTAACTAGTTGTTGCTAACTGGGCTATTCTCTTTCGTCGCTCCCACTGATATACATACAAATCAAAAGAGCCACAATTAAAGCATCAAATGAGTATGGATGCTACTAGAAGGTGAGGAAAATACAGTTTAAGATTTTTGTATAACTCCAATGGTCAAGAGGATTAAGGGTCTCATATATTCATGAACCAAAGTGAAACGTGGCTTTGTTTGAGAACTATGCAAATAAGTCTGAATTAAGCTAGGTGAGTTCCTACCTCTTGTGTCAAGTGAAAGAAGATCATGAGATCCAAAAATATTGACTAACATGGGCACTGATTTCAGCTCCTAGGGAAATACAATTAATTTCAAGTTATATTTGAAGCTGTGAGTCAAAATAGGGGAGTGGTTGAGGAATTTTCTGGGTCATTGCGGTTAATGGACAGTAGCCGAGACATAATTAAGCTGCAATAAGTTTCATGAGATAATGTACCATTTAGTAGAGCACAAAAGTAGCTAAAGGAATATTGAAGATGCCAAGATGTCTATTGTAAATGTGATAGGTCAGGAAATATAATTTGAATAATGTATTGTTCCTAGTCATTTAATATCAGAATTGTATTTGTTTAATCCACCAATCTTATCCTAGAAATTAATGTTTGAGTCAAGTGTTATGCCTATGATATTCAAATAGGTGTTGGTTATATGGATGTTTATATTTATGGTAACTACATGAGTGAGATCCTTTAAATTGAATGTGTTGTGAGAGATAATTGGAAAATGAACTCAAAGAAACATATTAGATGAAACTATTTGAAAAAATGCCTGTCCTACCTAGATCAATTGGTTAAGTGTTTTGAAACAATATCAATCCATTAAACACTCTGAATCAAAAAAGAATTAAGTACAAAATAGAGGGTGTTCTTATAGCTCCAAAAATTGCCACATTATTATACTTTCTTTCACAATTTTATTCCTTAGATTAAGAGCTTCATCTCCATGACATATATTCATGGCATATTTGAAGCACCTCTTTTTTGGCAGGGGACATAGGATTTTCATTAAATCTCCCCCTAAGACACAACTTTGGGCTTAGTTATTGGAGGAAAGATTTGCATCAGAGATTGGTACAGATTCTCCCTTATCCCCATTCTCTTCTTTCTTTCTCCATATCTTTTCCATTTCTCATTTCACTCCATCTAGATCAATATTCTTAGTTGGTTCATTCTTCTTCATCGAATCATTCTTCCTTGTGATTTTTTTTCTACAAAATTTAGCAATATATCTTGATCTTTTATAATTGTTTTATATGATATTTCTTTGATCATTATTCCTTCCATTTGTTCTAGATCTATATTGATTAGCCTTGTGTCCAAATCCATAGCATGTATAGTAGTAACCTTTGAAAGATTGAATCATTTGACTTCTGCATTCACTTTCTCTTTGTGCAAATTTATTACATGTAAAGTATTGACCAGGAAATGATGAAATATTTTGATTCATTTTGCTTCTACATTCCATATCTCTATGTCCAAATTGATTACAAAAATAGAAAAAAACATTGAAATATTTGTACCTTTGATCATTTGGTTATGTGATAGGGGGTTTGCTAGCATTGCTTCTTTATTTTTGAAACATATCATTATTCTTCTTGCTTTCATCTTTCTCTGGTTCACTGATCTTCTTTGCATTATATGTTTGATCTTTTGAGCTTTCTCCCTTTTCAAGTCCCAAACCACTTTTATCTTTAGATGCTTTATGACCAGCAATCAACTCATCAAGCATTGTAGAACTTATTTTGAATTTTTCCTGGTGAATTATTATTTTTCTAGATCTGATCTCAAATTTACCACTTCTTGTTCAAGTCTCATGCATTCATCAGTCTTTCTTTTTATCATTGCATTCATCATTGAATTTATCATTGCATTTAGACATTCCTCAATTATTTTCTTTTCTTCCACTTGCACTTTCAATCCAGTAATGTTCTCATTCACTTGTTTCAATTGTTTATTGGGTTCCTTATGCCTTTCTCTGAATTTCTTGACCCACTCTCTCAGTTTTATGATCCACTCATTTTCCTCTTTTATATTTCCCTTCAGATCTTTGTTTTCATCTTCAAATTTTTTTAAGATCTTCAAGAGCTACTTTGAGTTCTTCTTTGTCAATCATATAATCATCTTCTATGTATTCAATGGTGGGAATCTCATCTAGAGGAATAGGGTAATTTCTATGTCATGTGTTCAAACTCCAAGATATTCCCAAATAGGTAAAGCTCCTTCTAGGGATCCAATTTGTGATACAAATTGTTGAACACCTAGAATACAAAGAGGGGGGTTAATCAGTACTCCCTTAAAGCAATTAAGCATAAGCCATCCAATTATTTGAATAAATATAACTTTAATGATGAATGAAAGCATGGAAGACATCCACAAAATCACATGACACATGAACACCAATATTTTTACATGGAAAAACCAAAAAGGGAAAAACCACGGTGAGGGTTAGCTCACAATATATTATATCCAAATATAGTACATTATAGAAAGGATCACTGCTAGGTGGACTCACTGTCCAAGTGAGCTCATTGCTCACAGAGGAAGAGATAAAAAAGAAGGGGTTGATATACAACCTATTTGAACTGATACAATAACATCTATCATATGTTGGATTATAGTTCCAATGAAGTACAAAATGATCTTCACATTGATTTGAATCAATACTCTTCTCTGTTCACAGTCTGTTCAATTATGCATCACACACATGTAGGTGAAGCACCATACATGTAATATTTCTATTAATACTCACATATAATCTAATATCTCTTCATCATCTTATATTTCTCATCTAATTTTATTTCTCCCCAAAAAAACCTCAAAGTTAATCTCCTATATATATCTATATCAAATGTAACTTCAATTAGGTTAGCTTAATTAGAAGTAACACACAAAATTAAGCATGTCATCCTAAAAAAAATTATCCACACTTCACGCCTTAATTAAAAATTCAATTTACATTAAGATAGGTTGGAACATACCTAATATAAATCCCACATAAGATAAAAATATTTTCTTGTCCTCCACAAAACATCAAACATGTTAGGTTGGCCCAAAAATAGACCTAAACACAAAACCTTCATGTGTACATGTAATTCACTATATGTTTGACCTCAAAGTTTGATCTTCCTTAGAATTCACATTGATATGAAAAAAATAGCTTATATTTTTTATCATAGAACAAAATAATTATCCGTGAAGAAATGTGGAATCTCCCACTCTTGATACACTGTACAAGGAGTGACTATAAACTATAGAGCTAAACTTTATTATTCATATCTTTCTGAATAATTCTTATAATGTCACCAAATATTGAATGTATTTGTACCTAATGATCTCAAAACTTCAATTAGAATCATAGAGTGATATATCAACTTGCAATGGAGTGCGGGCCCAAAAACTAACGCATTGAACCACAACACTGTCAAAGGAATACTTAGCCAAATTCTTGTACAACCATATTTTTTGGACCGAGTTTCTCTATACATATCTCATCAAAAATACTTCCAAGATGTGTTAGAATGATCATAACAATGTTGACATCAATGAAAACATTGGATCAATAAATATATGTACCTCATACTCATGTTTCCAAACTACATCATCAATGACAGACTTGTAACTTCCAACATTAAGAATATGGCGATGAGGTTTAGGAGGTCCTATAATGAGAGGTTATTTAGGAGGTTCAATAATTAGAGGAATTTCAGGAGGTCCAATAATTAAAGGAGTTTTAGGAGGTCCAATAACTAAAGGAGATCTAATAGTCAATTGTGCGTTCATAACCTCAACTAAGTTAATCACTTGTTGATGATTTTCTATTGATCAAGGATCTAATGTCACCTTAGCATCTTCATCTATACAATCCACATTACTATCTTTTGACAGAAATATATCAATCATCGAATTCTCTTGTGCCACAATATCTTTCCAAGTGAGAGAAGTATTGGGAGAGGAACAAACAAGATTCTCAAGATGCTCAATGATTGGATCATCTAACACAAAGATACCTTTTTCAAAAGTAGGTGAGGTATCAGGAGAAGAAAAACTATGATTCTCATGATTTCCCATGATTGCATCCTCTTGCACCAAAATATTCTCACAAGTAGGAGAGATATTGGGATAGGAACATGATTGTCAATGATTTCATTTAGTTTCCTTAGATTTTTCTCATAGGCAAAAAAATTATAATTATACAAGTCATGTGTTATCATATCAAAACCACATCTTTGAAAAGGAAACATGTTTTTACTAGTCCTATGGATCAAATGAACAAAATATGATATGTCTAGAAATAGAATTGCTAAACAGAAACCTGATCTAAACAGAGGACACACAGAGATTTGCACAAAAAAAATTAGCTTGAAATGACTAGCCCAAGGTGACTATGCCCTACATAGATTTTACAAATTTCAAATTTTGGGAATATGTATAGTGTCTGATGGTCCTATGTCTTAGAGGTTCAGGTCTGAAAGTGAACATATTTCTAGAAATGCACCAAAACCTAATTTTTCTATATGAATGACATACATGCATACAATTTTGGATATTTTTAGGACAATTAAAGATGTTCAAATAATAATTTCCAAAAATTAAATGTTGTAATTGACCGAGTTTTCCAAAAAATACTAGAAAGTAATGCTTTTTGATCTTTCAGAATGAAAATACTACGCAATTTTGTCACTTTTTAAAAAAAAAAAACTAAAATATGCATGCATAAAAGATCAAATAATTTTACAATTATTTTTTTCAATGAAAATAATTTAGATCTAAGCCCTTGACACAAAAAATCATATCTAAATTTTTTTTGCAATTTTTTTCATTTTTAAAAAAAAAAATTAATATAAAAAACTATTGAAAATGGATTAGAATTTTTTGAAAATAATACAAATTATTCAGAATTTTTTTCAAACAACT
This sequence comes from Sequoiadendron giganteum, assembly GCA_007115665.2. NCBI lineage: Eukaryota > Viridiplantae > Streptophyta > Pinopsida > Cupressales > Cupressaceae > Sequoiadendron > Sequoiadendron giganteum. The sequence goes on from CM021104.1 coordinate 377,086,327, forward strand.
TAGGTTTGAATTCAATTTTTAGATTTTATGTAATGAAAAATTAGAAAAATTTCAAGTGTAAGATATGTTGGGTTCATTAAAATGAAATGAAAGAAAAGTGAAACCCTAGGACTTCACCTAGGATTTTAATAGTGTTTTTCCACAACATTTCATTTATATTTTGAGGTAGTGGGGGTTTGATGGATTTGGAAAAGATATAGGACTAACTTACAACCTGAAAGGTGAGTCAACCTTCCCTTGAATGAATTTGGAATTGATCTAAGAATGAAATGCAATTATTTGACTAGGCTAATGATGCAAATAAGTATTCTAATGCAAAAACAATAGATCCATAATTTTGTAGAAAAATTAAGACTTTAGAAATAGAGTGAGTAAGGTACTATGCACCTATGATATGAATTTGAAGCTAATTTTTGAGGACCAAGTCACACTAGGTGACTATGTCCTAATAGATGAATTTCATATCTGATTTCATAGTCCTCTAATGCCTAATCTAGCCTTTTTTTCTAGGTGTTGCACTATCAAATCTTCATTGAGTGTATAAATAATTGAGTTTTTATTTTTTTCAAGGTGTAGAGTTTGAATACAAAAATTAATAATTGACCTTCAATCTTCTCCCAATCTTCTTCAAATCTAAAACCTGCACATTCAAAGAGAGAGGAAGGGTTGTGCCATTTAGGGGCTTACCTCAGTCAAACCTTGTGTTGGTGTTTCTACCTCCATAATGACAATGTCAATAAAAGAGCTTATCCTTTTGAGGGACAGAGGCTAAATGACAAATGAATGATGAATCAACAATGGACTGCAACTCACCACCCAAAAATGGATTCCTTGAAGGACTGAAGTCATACAATACCTCCTCAAGGCTTGATTGTTGTTGGCTTGACTTACTTGAAGACCTGCAAGGGTTAGATCTCACAAACAATATGATAACATAAACATGAATGAACTCGCATACAATTTGAAATGATTCTTTTATGTTAAATTGTTGCAATAAAATATTATCTTGACTTCTCTTGACTTGATGATAATTTCTCTTGACGATAATTCTTGCTCAATTCTTCTTGTTAGTTTTCAAATGATGCAGTGACTAAGTATTTATACACAATTATTATAATTTTCTAAAAAATAAATCTCGATAGTCGGCTTTGGAAATTTGAAATCCAAACAATAAAATGTTGGCTTAGACAAATTCAATTTTGGAGGCAAAATAGGGTGACTAAGTCGCTCTAGGCGACTAGGTATTAGCCCTATTTTGTAGGATCTAAGGTGTGTAGGGAAAAATATTAAATGATTTCTTTGGTTTTCTACGTGAAATTTTTTGATAAATTTTAAAATGGGCCACATAATGAAAAAATTAAGAAATTAGGTGTATAATTAGGTCCATGTACTTAGGGGGAGAAAAAAATAGTGTGAAGTTATCAAGAGTGACAAATTTATGATGCTACAAACTCAAAGAGGAGATAATACAGAAGATTGACCAATTTCATTCATGAGTTGTACTTTTAAGGATATTGAGATTAGATACATGGATGTAGAAAAATAAGCCTTTGCATTGGTTAAATCAGTGAAAAAATTTAGACACTATATTCTTTATAGTCAAGTTAATGTTATTGTACCCAATTCAACAATAGAAATGTTACTGATGCATAATGAATTAGGAGTAAAGAGGGGTAAGTGGGTCACTATCTTACAATAATTTGATATTGAAATAACACCTATGCAATTATTTCACAAGTAGGCATTGGTGAAATCAATTGTAGAAATTGATCTGTAAGTCATAAGCCAACAATATCTGGCAAGTTCAGTAACATAGGATGATTGGTATGTAGAAATAGTGCATTACCTCATAACCAATAGTTTTCCATCAAACATGCTTAGAAAATAAAGAAGAGATCTCAAAATAAAGGCTTAGATTTATATGGTCAAAGGAGGAACCCTTTTTAAAAATAATCATGAAGGAATATTTTTGAGATATCTAAATAGACAAGAAGCAAATGAAGTACTACAAGAGCTTCAAACTTTTTTGGAACAACTCATGGAGATCCTTTGGTGACTAATCACTTAATATTAAGAATAGGCTATTACTGGCCTACTATATTTAAAGACACATTTGACCATGTAAAACATTATTATACTTGTCAAACAGTTGTTGATAAAGGGAGATATACAACTCAACCTTTACAACTAGTGATGGAAATGCAACATTTTACACAATGGTATTTAGAATTCATTGGAATGATTAATCCTCCATCATCTATAGGACACAAGTATGTGCTTATAGTAAGTGATTATTGTACTAGGTGGATTGGAGAAATGTACAACAAATTATGCACAATATAAACATTGATCAAATTCCTAGAAGAAAATATCAATACTAGATTTGAAACACCATAATCTCTAGTATGTGACAATGGTCCCACCTTTTCTTCACTTAATTTTTCTAATTGGGCATTTGAGTATGGAATAATTTTAAATGGTTCTTCAAATTATTAGCTACAAGGGAATGGGTTAGCATAATCAACTAATAAGAACTTGTTGGATATAATTAATAAATTGATTGAAAAGAATCCTAGGGAATGGAATCCCCTATTAAAATTCACATTATGGGTAGACAAAACGAGGAAAAAAAATTAATTATGAAAATATCCATACCTTTGAGTATATTGGATCGATCCTATATTTCTTGTTAATCTAAAAATTACCACTTGGTAATTTACCCATGAATACCTAGGCTCATATGACAAGGTAGAAGCCAGATTGTTGTAATTGATGTAATTAGAATAAAAGCATACAAAAGCGATTGATCACTTCACTAAACACCAATCAGTGGTAAAATGATGGTTTGATAAAAAGAGATAGAGTTAAAACATTTAGAATATCTAACTTAGTCTTGTGTTGTCATGAACAAAAAGGTTACCATGGTAAATTTGAAAATTTATGGAGAGGTCCTTATCAAATCTAAAAAAAATGGGAGATAGTACATATAGGTTGAAAACCTTAATTGGTGAAGATGTTCCATTGGGCGTCAATGGAAAAATTCTTAAAGATTATTTTTGTTGCAATATGGAGTGAGCATTGTCATTTTGCAGAGGTTGTTGATTGGGTTGGTGTATACTCCTAAGGGGGAGTATCCAAAGCAGTAACAAGTATCTTGGTTCAATGTCAAAGGGGGAGAAAAATGCACAAAAATTTATCCTTTTCCATTGATTTCAAAGGGGGGGAGAGAGTCATGTGAATAAGTCTATCTATACAGGGGGAGAGTGAAGCATGTGAAAAATACAAATTTGAAAGGGGGAGAGATAATCATGAGAAAATGTCTATTTGTAAAGGGTGAGAGTGCAAGAATGTTGTGTAGGTTGGCTAATCAAAAAAAGGAGAGTGTGTATGTTGTCTTTGATGATTTTTCAGATCTTGTGTTGCCATCAATGACAAAGGGGGATATTGTTGCAAGTATGAAGGTGTTGTCATTGATGTCGACAAGCTTGCGTTGTCATTGGTGTCAATTGTTTAGTGGTTGAGAGAGATTGTTGCCTTGATTAGTTGCATTATGTTGTCATTAGTTAAGTTACTAGTGTTAACCTCTAGTGTTGCTTTGATAAGCTTATGGTTATGATTGTGGTAGTGATAAAGATGTTGAGGATATTGAGAAAATCGATAAAAAGAGGAAATAGGGTGTTGCAGAGGTTTTATGGTTTTGCTCCGCATTTCTTCTGGGTTGAAGATCTTATTGTTTTGTTAGGTTATGTTGGTTAGAGGTGTTCATATTATCTATATCTAGAATTTGGACTTCTGGATTGATGCATAGAAGAAGTTATGTTCACCGGTGTGTGAACTGGATTTGCAATGTTGCTTACAGAGGTATATGAGAGAAATGTTTGTTCTTCATGTTTCTTCGTAGTCATGCTTAGGACTTGCAACTTTGAAGGTGATTTTATGGTGTTGATATCTTACCTCATTCAAGTGGGTTTGAGGTTTTACACTCTAGAAGATGGTTTTTAGAGTTACAATGTTTGGTAGTGTAGTTTGAGTGTATTGGGCTTGTACATTCAAAAGGTGTGAGTTGGTGAGAAGAATTTGTTGGATCTCAGGGGGTTTGTGGATTATTCTAGATTGTATCGAAGTGTGGCTTTTGGTTATCAAGTCATCCTTGGATTTGAGGAAGCGTGTAATTTAAAGTTTACTGGTGTTTGCACGAGTAACGACTGACCTGGTGTTCACACTACATTCAAAGATGTTTAAGTATTGATGAAGGTGTAGCGTGGAATTTGAGTGTTGATTTGGGTTCCAATTAAGTTTTGTATTGGTCCAATTTAATTCCTATCCACTCTAGGAATGCTTAGTGCTGACCTATTTTTGAATTTATAAATTGTATGGTGCATGTAGCTGACTTGAAGATGATTTTCAAGTTGTGGATGGTATAAATGCAAGGTTAGTTGATGCGAGATGGAAGGTGGAATAGAGTTGAGTGTTGTGATAAAAAATTAAGTACAGAGATGTGAAATATAGTGCAAGCTATAATGAAAGATTATTGAATGTAGTGATCTGAAGGTATCTTGATCTCTTGAGAGCTGCAAGTGTTGTTGGAGCTATTGTGGTGGATTCTCTATTGCATTGAGATCATGTTCTTTATGTAGCATTCTATCTTCTTTCTTCTTTCTATTCTTGTAGTGAGCTTGGGTTGTGAGATATTTTTGATAGTGTGTCCTATTCTAGTAGTGAGCCTTTTTGTACCAGTTTTGCAATTACTTATTTTGTTAGCTAATCCTTAGCGTGGTTTTTCCCTCCTAGGGTTTTCTACATATATTTGGTGTACTCTTGTGTATGGTGTTGTTGTTTCAATTTTTGTTATTTTTATTTCATATTTAAACATTATAAAAAATTAAGGGTTTAATGAATGCGTGTGGATCTAATTACTATTGAGGGTTTTGATGTTTTAATTGGATACAATTGATTCACCCCCCTCTTATTTGTCTTGTTCATTCAACAATTTTCAACCTTAGAATTTCCACTTTTCTTATGTGTATATGTAAATAGGCATGCGTATGTACATGTTTGCCTTGGTTTGGGTTTGTTTTTATCTTGCTTTGTTTTTCATGTGTGTTTCATTTTGTTTTTCAGATTTTTCTTTATTTTGGGTTTGAAAGGGAGACAAATAGCAACATATAGAAATATTTTGAAGAGAAAATTCTTAAATTCATGAAGTAATTATAACATTTATAAAGGTTTATAATTTTCTTGACTATTTCTTGTTTGAATGTCACCTGAATTTTGTTATTTTTAACTTGAGTAATTTATGAAGTTTTCATGGGACTATATATGTATCGAAACATATAGAATTTTATGATTAGTTTGGGGATATAACTTTTTTGCATTGAGTGAAAAATTTAAAGGTTTTCCTTTTCCACCACTATAATTCCCAATCTAATAGAAAACTTCAATTCCCTCAAGTTGAAAACAAAATAGATTTCAAAGCTATATCAAAAAGAAAAGAAAAGAAAGCATATTGAATATAAAAAGAAAAGATAATTAAACTCTTCAGGTCATTCAAATATCTCTACCATGGCTATATATAGACACTTGGTTGGTATTAGAGCTCTATGTTTGGGGTGAATTATAGAGATAACCTTGTTGGGGCTATGGACACTTGACTGGCAATAAGACTCTATCCAAGGTTGGCTAAAAGGAAAACTAAACCATGTAGCCCAATGCAAAGGATCATTATGTTCAAGATTATTATAAAAGGAATGAATTACATGCACACACCTAAGCCTATAAAACTGGTTTTTTACCTTAGTTAAAAAATATTTAATTTATGATAGGCAAGGTAACAATTCATAATCATGAAAGTTAGAAAAATATAGTTTTATCTTAATTTCATAAATTTATGTTTGTCTTGTTTTGGTTTGTTTTCTTTGGTTTCTAGTTGTTGTGTGGTCTCACAACACGCCCCATTTTTTTTCTAGAAAATGGAGACCCCCTCTTTTTTTTAACCTATACTTGGTTTGGGAGGAAGTGGTAAAACTAGGGCATGTTCATAGGGTAAGGATTCTTGGTCTTTCAATGTTTTATTTCAAGAAAAATACAAGTCATTTAAAAATAAAATTGTTTACCTTTTGAAGCCACCCAATTTTTTTTGAAGTGAATGAATGTATTTTTTAGGCATTTTGGGTCATGTGGAACCAGATACTTCACTGATGAATTTTGTATCTGGTAAGGTAATATATCCAATAAGCTAGTTTTTCTGATAGTGAGGTATCATCCTGCAAAAACTTAAGTGTTTCCATTGTAAAATGACATAAAGTCTTTGGTGAAATAGGAAGTTCCATAATCCAGACCTAAGATATTATTTATATGTCATTCATTTTAAGTTATAGATTGAAAGTGTTGTTGAACAAGATGTGAGACTTTCTTATCCAAATCCTGGTCTAAATAGAGGTTAAACAAGGGATAATTTCCCCACAACAAGAACTTCTAATACAATAAATCTTGTATTACCAACATTCCGATGATTATGAAGCCTGATATTGGCCATGTTATCATAGCATTTTTTCTTTAACTAATGGTTAATACTTTTCAAATTATTTTTTCCTTACAAAACCAGATACCAATAATTCACCATTTCCACATCTAGTGGGAATCCATAAAGGTTTTTCATAAAGTATTTTTTAGAGAAAAGATATATGCTAAAATTTCTTTATTTTAAAATAAAATGAGTGGGAAAATACAAATTCTCACCATTAATTCTCAATTGCTCTCTTGTACTCACACATTGCAATAAATGAAATAATGATTTGTATGCATCAATAAATTTGTAAAGTGTTGAGATTTTGTACTATTAATTAAAGAAGCACACTTTAAATAGAAGTAATAATATGACCTAGAAGTTGTAATAAAGAAAAATTAAAGAAAATTAGGGTGACCAAAGAAGAAGAAGAAGTTGTGAATGTCAAAATTTGAGGGAGTACATAATGCATCAATCATTTTCATTTAGGAACTATTGTTTTGTAGAGCCAGGTATTCTCTAATTGGGCCTTAATTTTGAAAATATGGTTATTGTTCACGAGATTAGATTCTTGGTTAACGTTTGTGCAAATGCAAGATTAATTCCATTATAGCGTTTAAGCCCGATGAACATAATTTTTTTTATTAAAGAATAATTGGGATGATTTGGCATTAAAAGGATAAAAATTATAATGTAATCATAATTAGAATAGGAATTTCATGAACTGGTTATCTAGGACACCATGAGTGTATGAAAGAGAAGTTTCAAGGAGGAGTTTGAATTTCCTTAATCCCAAATTGCGACAACATATGGTATGGTAAAAAATACGCATTTGGGTAATTTTAATAAGGATGAATTCATGGATAAAATCATGTTAGTTGGTGCCACATTGTATGCCAAATTTTTTGTGGTAAATGGACTCCATAAAGCTACAGGGTTTCGACTGGCCATGGAAGCTCAAGAATTGGTTTTGGAGTGTATACACTTTTTTTTGGTAGATGGTCGATGCTCCCCTTGGGATTAGTGACATGGACTAACCGCCTCTCATCCATTAACTCTAGCAGTTGTATTAAGCATTAATAGGTTGATCCTTTTGTGCAACGACAATTGCGGGGCCAACAATTGGTATTAGAGCCAAAGGTGTCGGGTTCGAATCCCCTGGGGTAATACTAAGGGGGATTTTTTTGGTAGATGGCCAACACTCCCATTAGGATTCGTGACATGGACTAACCACCTCCCGTTTGTTAACTCTGGCAGTTGTATTGGCCATTAACAAGTCAATCTTTTGGTGCAACAAAAACTATGGGGCCAACACTTTTATAATGAAAGAAGAAGGGCAGTATTAAAAGGAAGGGTATATGTTGATTTAACCCCAAAAGGAATTGCTCAAAATTTTGGGATTCCTATTTTTTTTACAATGAACCTAATAGAAGTTGAAAAAGCCATGAAATCATAAAAAAATTTAGAAGATCAAAATAAAAGAACAATGTTGATAGCCTGGTACAAGGAAGATGAAAAGACAAAGCTTGTATCTGAGATGCATAAAACCTTATTTAGGCATGATTTTACAAGGAATATCCATAAAGTTACGATGCTATTGAAAAAAAATAGTAGGGTCATAGGATGCAAAAAAAAATTGAGCCATGGATGTATGAGACAATCAAACATGTGAAGAATGGCATGGCTAAATTCATTGGTCAAAATATATTAGCAACTTTTTACAATGACCAAATGAAAGATTTTAGATTACTATGGTTTTTATTTATTTCCTCTTATATGATTTATCCATGTGTTGTAAAAGATTATACAAGGTATGAACAAGGTAGGAGTGCTAGATAGTGCTCCTGAATAAAGGCTAGTTTATAAACATTACCCTCAGATAACAACCAGGGAATACCTGAGTCACTATAAGATAATTAATGATGCATTCTCTATCAGGGATAAATTTAGTGGCAAATCTTTGCCAATTAGCGAATTCCAGGAATTAGGAAAATTGAATTTGGTGAATTCTAGGTATCCAACAAGGTGTTCAAATCACCCGAGTTTCACGTACTATCGGTCCAATGCATGTCCATTTGCCAACGTTTTTTTTTATGAGGCATGTTTAGGCAATAAATTCGCCATAACAGACTACGCATTTCCAATGGACCGATCAATATTTTCGCCTGTAATCCCATGGAGCATGTCATAAAACACCAACATATTCACCAATACTATTAAGACAACATTATATGAGGACCCATTTCGCCAATTAAAATTTACAAATAGTTTCTTATGAAGACCCATTTGCCAATTAAAATTTACAAATAGTTGCTTATGAGGACCTATTTCGCCTTGAAAATTTCAAGGTATCATTGTATAAGCACGCGAGATTTGCCAAATTTTTAACATACCATTTCAAAATCCCGCGGAATTCGCTAAATATGGATTGATATAAATACAATTGAAACTGTTATTTGTTCTTACACATTTTGTTCGATTTTACACATTTTTTTTTGTTCTGAGGTTCTACTTCTCAATTCAGAAGTCAACGAAACCCAAAAATGTAGACTCAAAGGTGAGTGATCATTTCTTCATACTGTTATTAGTTATTAGACTATTAGTTATAATAATAAGATTTCTTTATCTGTTTTCCATTCTTGCTTCAGTCTTAAACATAATTTTAAGTAGGGAATGGGATCTATATTCTCTGTTGGACTGTCCTTCTTAAAAAAGAAGATATTTTTTTCCAGCTTTTATTCGAAGTGAGATCAATATGTCAAGCAACAAGGGTAAGACTCCTGAGTAGGTGGGTAATGAAGAGACTGGGAGGCCATCAAAACACCCAAAACGGGGAGGTACCATACAGTCTTACTTTGGAATTGGAAAATATTCTAATCCATCAGATCAAGGTGGAGCTACACCATCAACTCTCCCACCAAATATTATTGAAGATGAAGGTACATCATGAACTCTTCCACCACAGGAAGGTCAAGGTGATATTATCATTGTGTTAAATGAAAATGTATCAAATGAGGATGGCAATACCACAAAAGATGTTCCAAGGGATACCCTAGATAGCTAGAATGAGATAATCGACTTGGATGAGGATGATGTTGGTAGCAAGAAAAGAAAAGGCAAAGCAAAATTGGGGCGCGAGTGGGAAATGGCAAGGAATTTTCAAATTGGTTGGTTGTCGAAGTACCCATTCCTTGAACCAGTGGGGGTATCAAATGCAAATGATATTGAAAGGGCAACAAAAGACAGATGTAAGATTTGTAGTTGGAAATGTGGAAGAGACAAGACGATGTAGCTAAAGCTTGAGACTATAGAAAAGCATATCGGCAAAGTTTACGAAAAAAAAATCATAGACAGAAAGGAACAACCGGTCGTACGATGGAAATCAAAGGAAGAATGTCTTCATGTTAAGTATGCCATAGATTATGGAGAGCATAACCATAAAATGTTGAAGATTAAAAAATGTGAAGGTACACTTGAGGCTCCATTTGGAAAAGCCATGGCAGCAGCAAATCTGTCAAAAACTATTCAGATGAGTGTTGTTTTTCATATTTTGTCCAGGGGGCGTCCTATGACAGACTACCCATAGTATTTTGATTTATTAACTTATTTGAGTGTTCCCCACTTTGCCTTCTCACATTGGTTAGTAAACGCTAGATGGGAATGAGGGAACTGTCTTGCTGCATTGGAAGAGCAAGATTTAAAGGAGAAATTAAAAGAGTCAAATTTCATTGCATTATCTTTAGATGAAGTTACTGCGGTAGACAATATTTCTTGGGTTTGTATGCATTTGTATACTATAGAACAAAATGTTCACCAAGCTCATCTTCTTTGTGTTCGTAAAATGAAGGACAATTCAACATCTCAAAATCTATTTGAACTACTCAAGAAATATTTGAATGAAATTGTAAGTTTGGATGAGTTGACAATTGCCAAAAAGTTGGTGTGTGTAGGAGCTGATGGAGCTACAGTGATGCAAGGTCAAAGGAGCGGTCTTTGCACAAAGTTACAAAATACTTGTGCACCATATAGAATGAATTTAGCATTTAAAATTGTAAGCAAGTTTCCAACAGTATCAAAAGTTGAAAATCTAGGTCACGAGATCCATGCATACTTCTGCCGAAGTCCCAAACGTTTCCTTGAATTTCAACATTTTGCTGAGGGAATAACCCTTGGAAACAAGCTTCTCAAGGATCTCGATACCAGATGGATCTCCTTGCATGGACCAATGCAACGAGTTCTTTCAAAATATCAATCCTTGATTGGGTTGATGTACGAGCATCACAAAACGGTAGACAAAGCTCCTGAACTCTTACATAGGTTAAGCAATATAGAGACACTCTTAACTTTAGCTAGTCTTCTCCCCATGCTGGATGAGATGAAAAATCTTGTGAAGAAAGCCCAAGATAGAACTATGTATATTTATGAATATGTCAATCTACATAAACTTACATGCTTGACCCTCGATCATCTATATCTAGATCTAACACAAGAAGGCACAAATTATTTGATGTGGTGGAAAATTACTGATTTTAATAATCCTGATAATTATTTACAGTTTAATGCAAGAGGGCACTTATGTATTTGTGTACATGGATATGAGATACCAATGTACCATTGTAAGACAGCCAGGTGCTCTAGAAAGAAGTACCTGTTAACGAGGAAGATTTTAATGACATTGTTAAATCTGTTAGTGATAATTTGAAAGAAATTGCAAAATCTCTTTCCTCAGAGATTTGTGAAAGATTCCCTCGACATGAAATACTTGAAGCCATGGGTATTGTGTATCCTTAATTTTGGGTAAACCGAGATAACCCAAAATATTTTCATGATCAAGTAAAAATCTTGATCGAACAATTTTTGAAAAAGGTAACATACAATGAGCAGGCAATAGAAGGAATTTTAAATGAAAATAAGCTTAGAAAGCAATGTCGGAGTTTTGCAATAGCTATGAGGGACCAGTCTGATTCCATGGGCAAGGAGAAGGCCTTTGAATTGGGATCAATAAAAAAGATTTGGACAAGCTTAGGTCAGAGTGAAATATTGCGTGGTTCGATGTTAGAATATTTCAAACTTGCTGATTTATGTCAAACAATGATATTGGGGTTAGTGGAGGATGAGAGAGTTTTTAGTACATTGGGGTTTTTGAAATCAAAGTTAAGAAACAAACTGGACAAGAATTTGGAAAATTGCTTGAGGATGAAAGGAACTACGCATAATGTCAAAAAGTTTCCTTTTGAAAGGGCACTTGCAATTTGGAGGTCCACATGTGAAAGAAGAGGGGCCGAGTTGTGCAAAATAGGCTCTCTAATTCTAGGAGCCATTGGTACTGGTGGTGGTACTAGTGGCACTGGCAGTGGGCCTGGGATAGATCAAGATGACAGTGATATTGAAATTGACACAAATCAAACAATGAACATTGATTTTGAGACATAGGCCGAACAAAGTGCAGAGTAGTCTCCGAATCAAGATGAATCTTTTACTTTATCTAAAGATGAGCATCGGTTTGAGGAACCTGACTCCATTTGGGAAATAGAAGAGAATTAGCAGGTTTTAGGTATTTTTACTGTACTTCTTGAATCAGTTTCCATTGTTCCAAAGTCCAAACTGTAGTTGATGATATTTTATATTCTATTAAATGAAAATTATGAATCATTGCACTTCAAGTTCATAATATCTTATAATCTTATTTTATATTGCACTCAAGCACTGCATGAATCATATTCCAAATAGTAGTTGATGATTTTTTATATTGTATTCAAATAAATTATGAATCATTGCACTTCAAGTTCAGGATATTTTATTTAATATTTTATATTGCACTCCAAGTCTCCATGATATTTTATATTATATTGCACTTCATGAATCATATCAATATTTTTAGTCAAAACATATCATAAACTAATAGACTAACAGTTCAACATCCATAACTTAGAAATGAACAAAATAACCCTTGATCATTTTATTAAAAATAATGATATGTTTATACAATGGAGAGACATGAGTTCAAAATGGGTAATTTCCATTCAGATGCTAGTACTGTCCTGAAACATCAAACTCTAATGAGTTTAAAACCTACTACAAAATGACACAAAATCTAAGAAAAGATTTTCACTAAAACAATAGGCCCTTTACAATTCACTCTGCAACTTTACTTAGACTTGACCTAAAATTATCCAACTTGCTAACCCGTATTTCTGGCCTTGAAATCATTCTTAGAGAGAATGAAGGAGCAAACAAGCATTGGGCCAGAAATACACGTCACCGGTCACTTGGACCCCCCTATGATATTTCAAAAATTTGTTACAACAACTGAGTCCCATGAGAATCTTCTTGTTTTTCCCATCCGATAGAAAATGGCTGATGCATTGGCCAGCCGCCAAACCTCAAGAAACTTGTGCCAAAAGTGGCTCAAAACTATCATCAAGACAACCAAAATCTGTTATAATTTTGTGGTAAAATAGAACGAAGGAAAATTACTTAATGTCGATCGAATTGAGCTAGAAAACGTCTCATCCGCCATTAAAGCTCACTTGCATGCCGCACCAAAGGCTCCAAGTTTCCAATTGCATTTGATGTGAATTCAAATCCCAACCGTCGATCCTTCACTTTCATCAGAGCATCAAACGACTGCCTTAAAAAAAGCTGATGTAATCTCCATCTCAGTACGAAGGGCCCACCACAATATGCATCACCAAAGGAATACACGTGGCGCTCGCCTGTGATATCACAATCAATAAACACCTCACATCTTCCGATCACGCGATGGCGGGCAATCGTGTTCATTCATAATAGTTACCCTTGTTGAACATAACCGTCGAGCAACTTTTTCATCAAGATTATAACACCTCCGTTGATTTCGAGCATGTGCATCCCACAACCGCTTTAGTAACCTGCCATATAATGTATATCTTTGGGTTGGGTCTTTTCTGACGTTACCTTTTTGAGGGTGGTTTCAAAAAAACTTATGTCCCATTGAATCGTCTAGGCCGGATCCCTTTTAATAAAAATGCTAAATATTTCGCCTGATCTTTTATTTCTCAAGTTTGGGTCGGATCGTGCCCTGTGTTTTAGAACAACTTTGAGCCATCATTTGTCATTGTCCTAGGTGGTGTCCCCTTCCCCTCTTTTCTTTTAAGTAATTGTATTATTTTGTAGGGGTTATTTTTAGTGACTGTCGATCTCCCTACGGTTGATCTTGACCATTCCCCGCGATCTCACGATGACATCACCGCTGGTTGCTTGGTGATTGCGATATCACGGGCGGGTGCCACATGTCCCAAGTTGTCGATGCTGAAAAGGAGTAAATAAAGTGCTTAATATTTGTATCAGACTTTAGTACGTTGTAGAGTGGGTTACTAAACCAGACGTGAGATGCACATGCTCGAGATCGACGATGATGTTTTAACCTTGATGAAAGTTGCTAGACGGATAGGTTTTGGTGCTACTCACTGTTGTGAATGATCATGATCACCGATGGAGGGAATCAACGGTTGCCCTCCATTGCGTGATCCTAAAGTGAAGGGTGTTTAGTGATTGCGATATCACGGGCGGATGCCATGTGTATTCCTTTGGTGCTGTGTATTATGGTGGGCCCTCGATAATGACATGGAGATGTTGTCAGCCTTTTGAAGATGTCCGTTTGATCATTGATAATCTGACATGAACAAGAGATCAACGACGAGGATTTAAATTTGCATCAAATACGATTGAAGCCATTGGCACAACATGCAAGTGATCTTTAATGGTGGATGAGATGTCTACTGGCCATTTTTCATCGGCTTTAAGTAGTTAATTCCATTCTATCTTCACTACAAAGGCATTCAATTTTTTTCGAAGCGGTCCAGGACTCCAGAGCTAGAGATTGAGTTTTTCAAGCAATTACAATGAGGTTTGGTTTTCTGCAAGGCACGAAATCCCATGAGTTACCTTCTATGCCACGGTTTCTATTTGAATGTGTTTTTTTTAGAGGGTTGTATTGTGTTGGTCAGGGGTCTTGTTGATTAAGACTGTAAGGTCACTAGTTCTTTTGAATTGTGGGAAATTGCAAAGTTTTGGTGTAATTTCATTTTGGGTAGCCCTAGTTTGTTCAAGAATTTGATTTTAGGAGAAGCCTTGGTTATTTGAAATGGTGCCATTAAAGCAGCATTCTGTCCATATTGATTATTTGCAAAGGAATTTATACGACGATTTCCTAGATCAATTCCCACTATCAACGAACGACAAGAAGAGGGGTTTGGTTTTTATGAATGGGAAAGCCTTAGGTGAGGGACTAAGGTGTAAAACCTATAATATTGCAAATGCTAGGGTCTAAATGACGGGCCTAGAAAGGTTTAGGAGATGGTATGGGCAGCGAAATGTGCCTCATCCTTTTTGTAATGGTTGGAAGTATGATATGGGGAAACTAGTTGTACCAAAGGTATTTCCTAATATTGACCTACTCAGAGTAGTGGCAACATGATATGATCCTGTTACAAGGATTATCAAGGATAATGATGGCTGGGTTCTACTGAATATAAATGTAGATGAGATTCGACAGGTTTTTGATTTGAGTGAATATAGCCCATTCTTAGTCCAGGTAGATTTTGAGGAAATGAAGTAGGAATATGCTAGGTCACAGCCTCTTTTCAAATCTAAATTTCTTCCTCCTCATTTAGCCAAGGTAGGCAGTTCAACGATTCACATCACCCCAACTAATCAGGAGCCTTTCAGGCTGAGCTATTTTGCCGATCACTTCTTGGCAACATTTTATTCACTTTTCTAGATTTTAGGTTCCAGCCCTAATACTGTGATGCCCATTTATTATATGTTTATGGGGGCTTAGATTCAACATCCCAATTTTTCTGTAGTGTACAACTATGCATCTTTTCTTGTTGAAAAGATACATGAGGGTTTGTTGAAGTTGCATATGGGGGACACTGGTACTCCTTTATTTTGGTACTCCCTATTAATGCATATGTTCCTATACAAGAATGTCGACTTCTTCTCAGAGAAAATGGAGTTGAGGCAAGAAGTGAATGGAGAAAGATTACTAGTATAGGTTTGGAGTGTAGATTTGTCTTGCAATAGGGGAGGTGCTAGCTTTGTGCAGTTTGATAGCTATTTTGCTTCTAGACTTAGAGCTAGATTGGTGGTAAATGTGCCAAGGGTCCCTGAGGATTTGCATGATTTCCTTCGACCCAAAGTAAGTAAGCCTGATTTGAAGGTGTGCCACAATTGGGGTGACATCATCTTATACCCCGTAAGCACTGTCCGAAGGGTTTATGGTTTCTAGGGAGCTCCTCACATTCTCTCATATAATGTACCATCAAGAATGGGATTTGCCGAGGTCATGTGGCAACTAGGTTGCATTCATGAGGATAATTTGACAGGGAAAGGAAAAGGGACTTTGTTCCTTGATTATACTATTGTTTCAGATTTTGTCTTTTCCAAGGGAGGATGGGTCCAATTTGGAAGATTTTTTGATGATTATCATTTGAAGAGTGGATCTAAGAGGCAACATGACGCTAAGGGATTCTTTTCCCTATTCAGACAATAAATTAAAGGTGGCAAGTTTGCACATGTTTTCAATTTTCCTAAGGATCTAATCAGAAATGAGTTTGATTTGAGCAGGCAGAAATTAAATAAAGAGAAATGGATTGCCTATGAGAAACTGTTGGCTATGGTGCATAAAATGGATCCAAAATATGATCCACTGATGGAGTTCACTCCATTTCACAAAAGAATATATTTCTTAATGAATAACTTCAAAGATATCATGAGCACCTTGAAAACCAAGAAAGTCAATTTGGAAGTGGACTTGGGAATTCAGAGACCAGATGCGAGGCCTGAAGAAACAAGGCCAACTTATCAGCCACCAGAGGACATGCCTCTATACAAGAGGAAGAGAGATGATAGCAGTGATGAGGAGGTAGGAGATAAAAGGGGAAAACAAATAATGCAAGCATCATCACAACCGGGTCAAGGTATCAGGAAACCTGGAGGGATAAGGATTGTGGACCTAGATTCACCACTGAGAAATGATCCTGTAGAGTTACTATCAGAGCCAAGCCTAAAGAGGCAAAGGGTTGAGGAAACACAAGAGGCTCTGATGGATGAAATAATTATAACTGATCAAGATATGCAGGTTGGTATCCCTTCTCCTCCTAGATCAACACAATTGGTGTTAACTGATATGGATATAAAGGGGCAGTGTGTACAAGATGCCATGATGGAGGCCTGCAAGGCATTCCTAGATGATGATGCCTTCGTGAAGACTCCTGTATTCTTGCAGTTAATTTGGAGAATGAAATGAGAGGAATATTAGGATAAATGCAAGAGAAGGAGAGAGTCAAGACCTGATAGGTCTTAACAAGAGAATGATGATGAAGTTAAGGCCAAACTAATGGAGGAATTCAAGAGCATTACTCCTAAGGAAGGAAGGAGACTTGTGGCTCAGGCTGGTGTCTTACTTATGCTTGAATGGGACATAGCTGATGTTATAGCATTCAATGCTATCCTGTAGTCCAAGCATCCTGTGCAAAATAGTGAGGAAGAGGTTAAGGCAGCTCTACAAGACTCTGCTTTTAATGAGGAATATGAAACTCTGCCCATATGGGCATTGGCACCCCATGGTAGAAAACCAAATGTGGCTAATATTGGCCCAAGTCTAAGAGGAGGGCTCATCATCAAGAGAGCTTCTGAAACCTCAACAACGAAAGCCACAATCTTGAGATTGAATGTGGCCAAATTGACCCAAAAGATAGCTGAAAGGGAGGAAGCTGAAAAGAAGATTCTGATGGAGAAATAGAACGTAATAATTGTGGAATATAGTAGAATACAACAAAGGAATGTTGAGCTACAGTCTGAAGTTGATAGACTGAAATATGGGCAGGTAGGAGAATCCTCTAGTGCCCCTGGTATTAGAGCACTACCCACTACTTCAGGGTCAGTTCCCTTTAATATCTCAATCAATTCTACTCCTGGGTCCCCCATTCAGACACCTGCTCTTAGCCCTACACCAGAGCCAGTTGAAGAGGAAGTTGAGTATTCTGTGGATCCTACCAAGAAGCAAATGTTGAATAAAATCACAGAATTGTAGTCTGCCCTAAAGGCAAGTGAGGATGATGCAATTTCTAAACACAATGAGGTGGTTGGCACCATTTTGAGGCATCTAAATGAGAAGGTCGATTGTAGGTTTCCATCTGTACATTCTTTGTATTCTTTGTTCTTGGGTGGAATTAAAAACATTAACAGAGATCGGGAAGTAATTTTTCCTTTGGTTGAGAAGTGGATCCCTCAGGCCATTGATTTAGATGTTATGTTTAAGGCTTCCAGGTTTGATGCAGACAATAGGCCTCAGTCATTGAAGCCTACTCAATTTTTTGTGAAATCATTGAAGGGATTCCAGGCCCTATTTGATGATTTGAGTAGAAAAATTAGAGAACTGGTAAAGAGTTTTGATGACTGAAATGATACTTTTTGGCTAGATATAATAGATGCACAGGGAAATATCTTGCCATTGCAGTAGTGGAAACATAGGGCAGAAGAGGTTATTGATGCACAAATCAAATTGATTTTTGATGACTCGGACTATGACTTGCTAGTGAGCAGTATGGATAAAATAATTAATACTAGCATATTCTTAGAGTCTTTTGAGAGAGAGGCTAACCAAGTTGCGGTGAAGTACACACCTTACAATACTAAGGTGATCGAGGTCATAAATTTTAACTGGCCAATGGATGAGGAATACCAAAAATGGGTGGACAAGTACTTAACCGAAGAGGAATAAAACAATGTCTATTACCGGAAACTAACAGCTCAGCGGTTATAGTATAACTGATTATGGTTTTGCTTCCATGATGGCTTTTGGTGCAGGTTTTGAGATATAGCTAATGTAGTGGCTATTATGTAATGAGTGGAATCAATGGAAAGATGCTCTGGGACTTGACGGTTTTAATCATATTTTTGAATTGGCACATAGCGGTCCAATTGACCAATGACATGTGTAATTTCTGGCCCGATGCTTGTTTTCTCCTTCGTTTTCTATAAAAAGGATTTCAAGGGCAGAAATAGGGGTTGGCAAGTCAGATATTTTGAGGTCGAGTCTAGGTATAGTTGCAAAATAGATTGTAAGAACCAGTTATTTCAATATTAATACAATTTAGGTTTGGGGTTATTCGGTAATGGGGTTTTAGGTCTATGAATATTTGATGTTTCGTAACAGTACTAGCATTTGAGTTATGATGTTATATTTCGAGCTCATGTCTCTCCTTTGTATAAACATATCATAATTTTGAATAATATAATCAAGGATTATGGTGTTCATCTCACTGCTCTGGTGTGTATGTTTTCCATTTTGGCTTTAATTCAAGGAATTAATTAAAATGCTTGGATGGAATCATGGATGGATATGTTTGTAAAGGGATTTATTAAGAAGTATTGGGTTAGGATATGGATTGACACTATTGTAATGCAATATTTCCAGGGATCTTATATGCTATGTATTTGAATCTATTGTTAAATTTTAAATGTTTGTGAATTTGACTCCCCAATGGTATATGGCACTGGTTTAAATTGTATGAGTTTGTGAAGTCCTGTGTCTGTATGTCTTTACTTAGAGCTTGCTGCCAAATTGCAAATAAAATGACTATCATAAGTTACGAAATAATGTTGTAATCATCCCATGCTCCAAGTAGTTGATATTATTAGTGAAAGGCCAGCTCATTTCAGTATTATCTTATTTTGTTGAGCTATTCGATGGGATTATCTGTTAATTGTTAATGATTATAGATTAGGAGATAAACTTGGTTTACATTAAAAAACACCAACAAAACCCACCCAAACAAGGTAACATCCAAATAGATTTTCACCCAAGGTATTACATACGACATTAGGATTTTCATGAAAACCAAAATAAAAACCCCAACCTTAGGTTCTTTCCCAAACAATATGACACATTGATAGACTAGGACAAGGTCAAAACAAAGAGGAATTCAGAGAGAAAAATTAGAAGTTCCATCAAGTTCATCAGTAGTTCAAATGATAAAATAAATAATAGAGATAATTGAACATAATCACATTACTGAAGTCTGAATTTGAGCTTTTTAATTGAATTTCACATGGAGTACATATTGGCATTGGCAATGCAAAATCTTGCCAATTCCCAAAGACAAGTCTACACAGAGCTGAGTTGGAACTTGGAAACTCATATTATCAAAGGTTGAAAATAAAAAATCAAGTCACTGTATCACCTTTTCTAGCAACTTCCACTTTTCAAGAGGTGGAATTGCCATTTCTTCTAACTGATGTTGTTTGACTTGAAGTTCTATTAACATTTCATGATTGTAGTTAGAAGTGGAACCTGTCTTGAATTCTTTAGTCAATTTTGCATTCAAGGTTATCAGTGTTCTAATTGAATCCAAATAGTTCACATCTGGGTTTTGAGGAAACTAGTCCAAATCAATCTTCCTTGCACCTTCCATCTTCTTTCTGAATCCATCCTTTCCAATGAATCACTTATTTGTGTCAAAAGCCTCTGGAAAACCAAGCTCTGTGAAGTTCCTTACCTTTTCATCCACCACCTTCATCTTGTCTACAACCAAATGCAAATATTCCTTTGTTCCACACATTCTCGAACACTTTTCAATGATAGATGACAACTTCATTGAGCTTTCAATCCAATTAGTAATCCCTTTTGATTTCAAATCATTGTCACTGGCTTTGTAGACTATTTGTAGAACTTGATTTGCAGATTTCTCTAATTCCAACACCTTTTGTTGTCCACTAAATATTTGTTGAGCTTCTTATAATGTTGTATGATGGCATCAATCAGTTGAAACATGTCACACAAATGATCAAACCTCTGCATTATTTCATCCCAGATCTTTTGTTTCATATGCCTCACTATATCTCTACAAAATGCAGAAAGCTTATTTTGAGAAGTCTTAATTTCTTCTTTTGCTTCCATCAGCTCTGTCTCCAATGTTTCATTTGTTTTTCACTGTTTCTCCAATTTTTGTTCCCACTGTGCATTTCCATTCGCAATGTTTAGTCTTAATTTTTTTGAAGTGGATTTTTCCTCATCATATTTCTTGTTGCTCTCATCTAGCCTTCACTTTAGGTCATTCACTTGTCTCTCATTTGATTTATCCTCTTTGCTTGTAGATGTAGAGGCAGATTTTATTATTCTTTTTTCTAATTCATTGCTCTTGTTGTCTGTTGCTTTCCTCTTTGCTTTCTCACTTGCTAGGTCTTCCTGTAACTTTTCTATTTGGGCCTACAACCTTTTCTTCTGTCTATCTCACTTTGGCAATGATGTGTACACCAATTCATTTTTCTTATTTGATACATTAATTTTGTCAGTATTTTTCAGGCCAAAAAAATCCAATTGAAAATTGGTTACCTGGTATTCAGATCGATCCATCTAATTTGTTGGTTTGTTTTGAACTATGGGAACAACAATTGTGTACTCCATGATTTCTTTATTTGTGTCAAATGTGGGTAATACCATGGTTGTTGCATGCGCTGAAGTTACAACAGATGCATTCTCTGTTAGTTGCTTCTTTTATTTTTTATTCAAGTTTGATTTCTTTTTAAACTCTTCAATGAAATCATAACCTGGGGAGGCAAGAACAATGGAATGCTTGAATGGAGAAGGAATAGGAGTACTTGCAGTTGCTAATGATGTCGCACCCACACTAACTGGAATTGGGGGAGTGCCTAGAAACAACTCCTTTGTGGTACTGGTGGATCCACTGATAGTGTGACTTGGACCTGTCAAAATCCTTTGCCTCTTTTGATTGCCTTGATCACCTAGTGTTTTTGTGGTATCTTTTTTTGTTTTCCTCTTAGTATTGTGTGTAATTTGTCGTTGTAGCACATGTTGACCACTACTGGTATTACTACCCATACCATCACCACCAATGGCACTCCCAGTTGCACTAAGATGTCCACCAAGGGCATGTCCTAGTTGTGATTGTATCTGACCATGAGGATGATGACTAGAAGCTCTAACAAATTGAGTTTGTCTTGTATCCCCTTGGTCTACTTGTTCACCTCCAAGCCCAAGGCTAGATTTATCAACTGTTTTTCTATGCTCAACACTTGGTATTGTCCAAGGGCCTTGTCCTTTGGACCCCAAAGGACCACCTTCATAACCAATTTTTTTGAATTATGGCTGCTCCCGAAGTATATGTTTAAGCATATTCTTCTTTTGCGGCCTCACTTAAACTAAGTTTGTAATTGGCATGGCTTTGTTCTTCTTCTTCCCTATCAAAATCATCATCAGATTCATCACGTTCATCAGGATGCTCTATATTCCACAATTTGCTAAACTCTTCATCTTCTTCATTAGCATCATACTCTACAAGAGCTCTTGGATCACCTAGGTCCTTCCTCATACACCAACAGGTAGTAATTTTTTATCGTGACCAATTTTTATCTATAAGTTCCTTCTCTAGAGAACCTGTAATTTTTACTCTACTAGATGGTTTATCACTTTTTTCATAAAAATTGTTGTATGTCCTGATTGTCTTTTGGTGCAATGCCATAATTTCTACTGACAATTGTTCAAAAGAAATACCATTCTCAGGAGCACTTTTCTCCATTGCTATTTTTACCTCATCCCAAGAATCCTTGTTTCTCAAGTTTTCAAGCAAGGGTTTACTTTGATGTTGAATTCTATTTGGAGCATTCCTATTGGCCACAATCATTGATTTAATGATGTAACATGGATCATACTGCCAGTGACAGATAGCATCAAATGCAAAAAAATTCAAAATATTATGTGCCACACTAAATGCTTTTCTCTCGAATGTGAACCCTCCACATGAAAAAGGTAAAGAAGGAAATAAGGTCTTCTTTTCCTAATTGAGAAAGTGTATTTCATCAACACTCTTCACCTGCCTTACATATTCCAATGCAAAAACCCTTTCTATCACATGTATTGGAAGTTTGTATGGTTGTACTCCTGATCCATAAAATCTTAGCACAACATATTCTTCCATTAAGTACTAATCAACCAATTGTATTTCTTTTCCTAGTTGCATGCCATTTCTACATGACATAGGCAATCTAGGCATTGAATTATTTGTAATTACTTGATGCAATGGAGCCAAAAAGTAGTCTACAAAATGACTGTAGTTCCTTCGAGAATCATGCATCCTTATCTCAGTGGTCCATTCATATACTAGAGCCATTTTATTTTCCTGTACATTACTGTAGGGCTGAATCTGAAGCTCGTTGGTCTGAAATATTCCTCTAAATTTGAATAGAAAAAGATAGCACAAGTAGGTTGTGAACCTAAATGTTTTCATGGAACCTGCTTTAATCATTAAAAATTGTTTATGCATGAATTCTACAATGTGCTAAGTATAATTATATTTGACATGTTCATTAGCATAATGGATATTATATACCATTTCAAGGAGGCTTGCACCCACTTCCAAATTGCTATCCAGACTGAGGCAAAATGCTAGCATGGAAATAGTATCCTGAACCCATAGTTTAAAAAAATCCAAATTATAAGGAGGCTTATGATCACCTTTCAATTTGTTTCTATCCTTAACTATTTGATTTAAGAAATAAATTTTCAGCCTTTCTTCCACTGCTTCATAATCACTAGCAAGCTTTTTTAGGTCAATATGGTGGTTTCTAAATTCTTCGATTGTAAACCCCAACACTTTTCCAAGTTCTTCTACATTAATGGATAACAATTCTTCTTGGTTATCTTTATTAACAATTGCTCTTTTCTTATCATCATAATTTTTGGTCCAGACCATGATAAATTCTGGGCAAGGGAAAACTTCATGTAACATCATGCACCCTAATCCAGTTACACATGGTGCACTGATACTATCAACTTTTGTTTGCTTTGCAACCTTATTCTGAGATGAAAATCTAAGTTCTGAGGTACGCCTACCATAGATTTTAGGATCATAAATATCATGGTACCCATCAGTGAAACCTAGGGGTTTAAGCAATTATGCATAATGTATTTTTTATCAGACATTGCTCTAGTGGTACTGGTGGTAGACATGCTTGTACAAATGTGAAGTTGTGAAATTTGAATTCCCTAATAAGTAATACCTATTGGTCCTCCTTAATTTTAATGAATTCTTGAGTCTCTAAAGTCTAAAACCAAACTTCAAACTTTCACAAAATAAGATTTTAAGAAATGTCAAACGATGAAACGTAGCCGCAGGAATTGTTTCACTTACCCAGATTCTGAGTCTCGACGCTTGAAAACTGGAATGGCGTTGTTGGAAGTGGAACTGTGGAATCTAAATTCAAAATAGGGTGGTGCACTGCAATGGCCAATGAGCAATCTGAAGATTTAAGACTTTAAAAATTACTATACAATTTCAAAGTGCAAAGTGTTTTAAATGCTTTTTTTCTCGTAATTGGAACGTTAAAGTGAATGATACGTCTTAGGAGTTAGGTCTACAAGACTACAAGTTGAAAATTCTTAACCGTTGATCTTTCTAAATGTAATGGTTATAGGGTGATTCCGGAGGTTTAAGTTGGGAAGCCCATCGCTCTGTGCATTTCATTACGGAATGCAACTACAACCATACATCAAATGTTCATCCAATGGTTGAAACTTGAGTAATTTATGATATTAACTTTAAAGTTTAAAAATAAACATTAATCACTTGACAATTGACACTTAGTAGTACAAAGTGCTTTAAATGCTTTGTTTCTCGAAATTGGAACATTAAAGTGAATGACACGTCTTACGTCTACAAGTTGCAAATTCTTCACCATTGATCTTTCTAAATCTAACGGTTATAGGGTGATTCCGGAGGTTTAAGTTGGGAAGCCCATCACTCTGTGCATGTCATTACAGAATGCAACTACAACCATACATCAAATGTTCATTCAACGGTTGAAACTTGAGTAATTTATGATATTAACTTTAAAAATAAACATTAATCACTTGATAGTTGACAACAGGCCTGGAATTTGATGGTCTATTAAATATTTGACCGTTTTTTCAATTTTAGACCGTATATTATAGCTATAAAATTTATTAGACTGTATAGTTTGACTTGCTATATTTTTATTAAACCATAAAAAATTATTATATAGTATTTTAATTTATAATATATATCATTTCGTAATTTTTATTATTAAAAGAAAATAGAATATAACTTTTTTGAATATTTTTAATATGAATTTAGAAACTTTTGACTTTTTTATAATATTAATAGCTATCATTTTTTATATTAATATATGTGATTTATAATATTATTATAAAAATATTTATTAATTTAGAATCTTTTCAAAATAAAACATAATTATTTTTAATTTTTAGAATATATTTAACAAGATTTATTTTTAATACGATTTTAGAAGCTTTTGTTAATTGTTAATTATAATAGTAGATTTTTATATTTATCACTAATAATTATCATTATTTTCTAATTTTTCAAGATATTCCATTTATATAAGATTTTATATAAAATTTTGTATATTAAACAATTTTTTTGATAGGCATTTAAATGACCAAACCGTCATAAAATTTTCATATTGATTGTTTGCTATTGTCATAATCTTAACCGTTGATCTTTCTAAATCTAACGGCTATAGGGTAATTCTGGAATTTTAAATTGAGAAGGCCATCGCTCTGTTCATTTCATTACGGAATGTAACTACAACCATACATCTTCATCCAATGGTTGAACTTGAAACTTGAGTAACCATGAATTCTCAAGTACATATTGCATAGAGTATATTACTTAATTTTTCAAAAGAAAAAAAATTGATTTGAATATATTAAATTATTAATAGACACTGAAGTTCTGAACTCAGAAAATAACTCTTTACTCTTAAATGTAAATGAATAACGAAGATTCAAGGAATCAAGATTCAACAATAACACAACACAACCATTTATTTTATTGCAATTGAATTTCAATGTCACATTATTACATATCTTTTTATAGACGAGTAGCACTGTAGCTCTTGTTTTGTATAAATAACATATGTCAGTGTGTCACTTTAGTACTTTACATAGACAAAATTCAATAATTTATTCCAAGTTGTTGCTCGTTACAATGGATTACAAATTGATTCCAATTTCCAAGCTTTGTTGTTGAAAACTTACTACACATCTATCTCTAAAAATAAATGTGGCTCTGAAAATAAATTCATGATTCCAAGCTTCTACTGGTGGATTTTTCCAACCATGCTGGGCAAAGGGGGTTCAAATCAGTCTTGGGGAAATGGGAGCTGTGAAGATACAAAATGTACTTATCCCCTTCAAGAACCAGAGTCATACAAAAGATGAAATACAAATGTCTCTTTGAAAATAAATGCATGGGGCTTGCCTGGCCAGCCATGTTGGGGAAATGGGAGTTGTTAGAATATAGGAGGAGAAGAAAATCTACTCCCATCTTTTACCTGTAGCCTCTATGCATTAGGATAGCACTTATCTCCATCAGAGCTCCTCATCCTGGTTCAAAACCCGTCTGAAAATTCAAGTTAACTAGATCAACTTCTTTCCAATTCCACCCATTCTGAACTTGAAGGAAATTCATCTTTTACTGATTACTCTGTAACTACATAATTGTAGGTAGGAGAATTTACAATATCCTCAATATTGCATCATCTTCTTCGTGAATCCTTATTAACCCTATAAAATAAAAACGCTTATGGCACTATCTACTAATAATTGAATCACTATCCCTATTTATGGGCCACCAGTGCCGCTACCAGCCTGTATAATTAAAATTTCTAATTTGATTGATGTCTTGCTACGTGCCAACTTGAACTCTACCTCAAGCTGACAAGCTATCAAAATCACTCATTCAAACGATATGAAATCATTACAAATCTTGTTTCATTAAAGCTATGAGTTGTCCAAGAAATTGCTTCAGATGTTCATATCACATATGGCATTAATTGCCGCCATTGCCTGCACTAGCAGTACGACAACCACACTTTTTTCAAAAAGAATGAGAATTTCAATTAAATGAAATGTAGAATATCGAGGCATTGAAAAGACAAAATGAGTGATGAGCGATGAGCCTTGATCTCGCCACATGTCCGCACCTAATGGTTATAGTGTTATTCCAAAGGTTTCAAATCGCAAGTCTAGTGCTTCAAAGATTTACTTCCAGAATGCAACTACAGTTGTCCATCGAACATTCAACAAACGACCCCTATGATTTTTCGTTGACATATCTGTTTATTTCGCCAATAGAATTTTTTACTATTTTGAGATTCTTTTTAATTCGCCAATAAAAATATATATTTTTCTTTGAAAAAAGGTTTTAAAACGGTTTTATTTGCCAATGAAAATTATTTTATTCTATTAAAACAATTTGCAATTTTCCAAGATTTTCCACGAACTTCCAGGGATTATAAAAGATTCACCAATTGGGATTTTTTTTTTCTCGTAAAACGAAAAAAATCGCCAATAGAAATAATATTTTTCATCAGGAAGTATACCAGATTCACTAGGATTTTACACCTGCACCGAGGGGGGGGTTTCTTAAAGTTATCCCTGTTCTCCATGACACTGGTAAGGACCTTAGAAAGAGATAAAGCAAAGAGAATATTTCTAGATGCACATAGTATAATTAATTATTATGGTTGCTTGTACATCTAGTTTATAAAGTTTACTTACATTAGGGCATAAGGATTTTGGGTAAGCCTTACATGTTACCCAAGTACCCAATGAACAAGATAGTGTTGTTAGAATTCTCTAGAAAAATAATGGAATCTTATGATGCTTGAACTTTCAAGCTCAATAAGAAAGGTAAGATCAAGTTCCCCATATAGATGGGAAGATATAGATACAATTCACCAAAACATGATAGAGGAGTAGAAAAATAATTATAAATATATGGATTGGAAATGTTTAGTTTGGAAAGGACCAAATATGACCCCGTAGGGAGGCTTTCTAGACAAATTAAGAAGAAAATGGTCCATGAGACTGATCTATAGGATTATTAGAATGAGTGCAAGGATGAGAATGAAGTAAGAGGTCATATCAAACATTGAACTTGGATCAAATGAAACTTCTTGGAATAGATGGCATTCCATTGTAGTTAAAAGAAGATGATGAACATGTATTAAATCTAATGTATGAGGAAAATTGAATCTTTGATCAACCTATTCAAGATCCTAAATGGAAAGAACCTGAGGTAACATCCCTAGAATCTATAACAAAACCTATTAAAAAATCCAATCAGATATGGATTGATAGATACATTCAGAGGTTGAGGTCAAGGGGAGTTGCAATTGCTTACCCAAAGGACATGAAAAGAAAACAAAAGTTCATAGAATATCAAGGCTATGATGATTATATGGGTAACAAGAGAAGAATTATGAAAGCTAGGGCTATTGAGGCTAACAAAGAAATAACTGTTGAAACAAAAAGTCAAGGTGTTTCAGTAGTAAGTCAACTAGAAGATCTAGGAAGAGAGATACGGGAGATTCCAACCAATTTAATTGGTAGACCTAGAAACAAATCTATCAGAGCATAATCATCATATAAATTAGCAAAAGTAAATTTATATCCCCAAAGGAGGCCACTAGTGGGCTATAGGTATATGAAAGAATGGGATGATCATTTTTTCAATCAACTATAGTTATATCTTCCTCTCCCCCTTTAGTAGGAACATCTAGGTATGTGTAGGATCATCATGGAAAAAATAGGCCCTTAAGTGGTAATACAATTCAAAAAATTAGAGTTAGGCAACTTGATGTAAAAATTTGAATTAGTTATCTATATTATTTCAAAAATATGTAAGAATAGAATCTGTATCAAATTGAATGTAGTTTCTAAACTACTAGGTTTAGTTAAAAAAAAATCTATTTGGTGAAAATTTGAAATTTCAATGCAGTGGTACTTAAATTTCAGGGAAAAAATAAGAAGTAGGTGTATGTCTAACCACCCTAACCACAATAAAATGATAATATTTTAGATATAAGTAGGGGACTCATGTCCCAATGTGATGCATATTTTTTTGTAATTTTGTTTCAAGTAAATAATTAATTATGATTTTTTTATTACAAATTTTAAAAAATATAAAAACTCGTATGTCTAACCACCTTAACTTGGTCAAAACTTCATGAAATTCATTTTTTTTTAATCCTATAGTATCTGAAGCATATAATGTGACGCATGTTTCAGATTCAAAAAATGTGACATTGTTTGAAAGCTATAGATGTTTTTCAATCAACCTATCAATCGGGACTTTAATCATAATTCAAATAGAAAATGAATAATAATTATTTATTAAATTCAAAGTAAATAATAATTTATATTGGTGGAAAGCGAAGAATCTCCTTTACAAACCCTTTTCATTTCATCAATTTTGGGTAAAAAAAAGTCATCAGCCACATGGGCCATCATATCACTTAGATATTGCCACTTTTTGGCCCATCGTGATCCCGCACATACCCATCTATAATGAGACAAACTATGGGGGAAATATACTCACTTGCTGAGGAAGAGGGAGAGATGAAAATATATATGATATTGAAAGAAAGGGAGAAGTTAAATGATATGATAGAATAACTACAAGAGGAGCAAAAAAAAGATGCAATACCTCTATCTACATCACTGTAATACCCCTCCGTTTTGTCCTTTTGATCGAACAGTGTTATGTTCTTTTTTGTTGTACTTTTTGTTAGTACCTTGACTATGGTACTTGGCTACTATTTGATCGCTACTTATAAAGCGACGTTAATTTTATCTTTCGATGTGATGGTATTTTAATATGATGTTATCTTTATGTCATGTTTTAAATTAACATAAATGGATATTCGAATTAATGATGTTTATGCTTTGGATTATATTAGTATGTTAGATCTGTTAGTTAGTTACACTGTATTGGTGAAGGGGACGACATCGCATCACTCGCTTGCGAGCACCCTGCGATTTTGAGATTGCCTCTTCATGGTGTGTATTTTATGCGGGTTATATTATATGTTGTTGTTTACTTGATTTTCAGGTTGACAGGTACATGACATCGACTCCACCTAGTTTCATAGGTTTGAGCGTGTTCAATGCCCAACGGTAATCGATTGGGAGATAGTAGCTAGGTTTTCCGTGCCAAGTTGTCACCCTGGTCATAGTGTGTTGTCGGTCATAGTGTGGCCCAGTTGTTCTATTTTTGTTCAATTTGTTTGGTTTTAGTTTATTTAGGAAGTTAGAATAATGTTGAAATGTGATTTAAATTAGTGAGTAATTTAATTTAATTAATATATATTTTAATCTTGTAGTAGATTTATTTTATTAATTGATTAAGTTATTTGTGTTGAAATGAATTACATTATTCATTTTGGAAATACATGCATATTTGAGTTGGAATTGAAAATTAAGAAAATGATTAAAAAAGTCAATTTAGAAATTCAAAATTTCAAAAATTCAAAAATTTTAAAAAAGAGATATTTCCTATTCTGTTTTTTGGAATTGATGAGGGTGGTTGTAGGATTTTTGGGAAAAATTGCATTATTATGTATTTTCTTCAGAAGTCTTGTGAGTGGAGTTTTGGAGAAAAAAATTGAAAAGAGAAGAGGAAGAATTGTTGAATTTTGTGGGTTTTTGGGAAAAGCTTGAGGAATCTATGGATCTGAAGAGGGAATCAAGGACACCGCTAGGATCTTCAATCAGCTTCAAAAAAAAGGTTCTTACTTTTGTATTTAGTTTTCTTTGAGGTTCAAGGCATATGTGTGAAGGGAAAACATTGGAAACCTGTTGATTGTGAGCAAAACAAAAAACATTCAAAGTCTTGCTTTAAAATTTGAAGAACACCTCTCTCTTTAAGAAAAGATTGATTCAATTTTTTTAAAAAGAATTCTTGTTTATAGGTTATTATTTCAATTATGTTCTTATATATTGCTGAAATCTCATTTTAGATGAGAGAAATTATATGTATATATGTATATATATATATATTCACATAAATATATATACATATACTTGTTTCATATTTTTTTTTATTATTCTCTCCATAGTGGGGTTATGCTGGCAAAAAAAAAATGAAAAAATTTTGAAATTGTCAAAGGCCTGTATTTTTTTTTGTAGTTTCTGGTTTTTATTAAAAAAATAAAAAATAAAAAAATGATCGTCATAAATCTTTCAAATAAATAAATAAATAATAAAAAAAAAACTAAGGTTGGAGGGCTAGGGGCTCATCCCACCGCCACCCCCATGGGAAGCGGCGGGGAGGGGAGCTACACCCAGCAACCCCTGCGGGCGCATGGTCTGCACAACCGTGCCACCACTGTTGGTGGCCGGCTACGCCAGCACCCGCTCTCGCCACAACTCTCCGCCCGCACCTTCCACCTCCCAACAGTGCCGCCTCCTGCAGTTGCCCCTTGTGAAAACCCCCTGTCCCTGCCGCCCTCTCCACCCGCCACCACTGGTAAAGAAATGCGTGGCTAGGGGAAAAAGGCCGCCCATATCGATTAGGGCGCGTGCGGCCCGAGGAGCTTTTGTTTGGTTTATTTATTTTTTTATAAATAAATATATATATTTTATATTATTTAATATTTTAATATTATATATTTATAATATTAAATATTAATATTTATTATTATAATATATAATATTATAATATTAGTATAATATAAATATATTAATAAGAATTATTATAGTTTATAATATTAAAATATTAATATTAAATTTTATATTTTATGATATTCTTGTATCAATGTTTAAATAATTAAATATGTGTACTTTGATATACACATATATGAAAGATTTATTTGGTAAATGGATTTTTTTAATTTTTAAAATATTTTTCACTATGGCATATTGTAAAAATATTGATTTAAAATGATGTTTATATTTTAAATGTACTTGTGAGAATTAGAATATGTAGTTGTAATCAATTTATCAGTTGAAATTTTAAATGTAGTTCGAAAGGATGAACTTAGAATTGATAGGAAATGTGTCTAACATTGTGATTATTTAATAATTTATTTTGCGATAAACCTATCGTAATTTCTAAATGTTATAGTCTGAAATGTAGAAAATAAATAAATAAAGGATTACTTGTTACCATTGAAACAATTAGTGAAATTAAACATTTGATTAGAAATTTTATCTTTCGATTTAAAGAGACGATATTTAATTCCGTTTTCTTAAGGCTACTAAGTATTGAATGCAAATGAAGGTGTGGATTTAGGAAATCTGAAGTAGATTTAATTCTTGCCTTGGTTGTGAACTGTTTATGTTATCATTTGGGAAACTTGGTTCATAGCCTTTGACAAGTCTTCTAGATGTGGTCTTTTAAATGTTGTGGGTTGTTGTGTCATGTAGTCAACCTGGTTGTATTCCTTGGGTAGTGTGTTTAACCAGTTTGTTACCCGATTTCCACGAATGGGAATGGTTTTTACCTCCTTAGATTAGGAGTGGATTACGTGAGTTGTGCCTCCTTGTCAGGAGTGACTTTGTTACCTTGTTACCTCCAGTGTTTGGAGAGGGTTTGAACTTAGGTTGCCTCCTGAGAAAGGAGTGGTTGTGGTATCTCGTTTTTTTGCACTTTGTTACCTTTGGAGTTTGGATGGTATGTGTGTTGTCAAGTAGAAGAGTGGCTTCTGTTTGGGGCCAGATCCCGGAAGAGGTAAGACTGGGTAACCTTCGGAAGTGGTGTAATTAAGTGATAACTAAATCAATGTAATTAGAAGTTTGGGTAGTACTTCACACTAAAAAGATAATTATGCCTCACTCATAGACCCAAGTGCTCGGTTAGGCTTGGGATGGGTGGGAAGGCCTGGAATGGCAAGGTCATCTATCTTGTCTATATGAAAGGTATTTGATTCTGCATTAGTAAGTATAAGGGTCGAGGATTGGTTTGAGGCCACCATCTTGACGATCTGCAGTGGGTAACTCATGATGAACTATGTGATGACACTTTGTCTAGGAAAATAGTTGGTACTTGTTTATTGTGGGTATGGTTTCCATAACATACCTGATGTGACCATGGTTGGTGTTTGATTCTATGTGTATGGTTCTCGTAACATACTTGATCTGCTTTTTATCTGGAAGCAATGTAACCATGTTGAGTTGTACTTGTGATGTATGTGTGTTGTACTTGTGAGGTGCATGTGATTGGTTGTTTTCAGTTTTGTACAGTTATGATGTAGCCTATGTCTAGAGGTGTTGGTCTTGGTTAGGATTCCTTGTTACTATCTCCTAGCATGGGGGGTGGGCCTTTGGGTTCCACTTGGTTGGGTGGCATGCACCTAAATCCATTGGGTTCTTTCTTCATGTTCATGTGGACGAGATTTCCAGTTGGAGAGCTTGTTGGATTCAGTATCAGTTCTTGCTTTATTGCATTTCAGTTGATCTTGTATTATTTAACCCCTCAGTTGTTATCGAGGTGGAAGTTGTAATTGTAATTATGTTTATTGGACTTGCCTCATTCGGGGAATGAGAGTTGTAATCTTATTGTTTAATTGGATTAATGAAATTGAAAGTTATTTATTATGCTTGTAGAAAATTATCTTAATTGGAATGTATGTGTTTAAATTATTAAGTAAATGAATGGCATGGTTTAAGTTCATGTGTTTTGTTGAGGTTCTATATAACCTCTATCTCGTAACCTTAGAGGTTGTTGGAAATGAATAGTGAACTTGCTTATTAATTGTTCTTAAACAAAAAAAAAATTAGCCTGTTTAAGTAGTTGTTTGCAACTTCCTCTAGAGTTGTGTGGCGGGGCGTTACAATCACCATCTGCAAATGAGTAGAGAGAAGAAGATGTTCCCTGCATTGTTTCTGAAGACCCAAAGATAATAGTGTCTTTACTTATTGAAGAGAAATAAAATTCTCTAGGGATTGAAGAAAGGGTGATGGAATAAATAATAGATTTAATATCTCCAATTCAACATGAACTAGAAGTGGGAAAACCAAAATATTTTGGTCTTCCTAAAATAAGGGGAGAGGAATTGCAACAAGGAGAGCCAAGTGATGTTGAGATGGTCGAAGACTAATCTAAACATCCAAATAATGATGTTAATATTACACAAGAGCATTTGGTAGAGTCTCAAAATGATGAAGACTCAATTAAAGATGAATATTTTGCACCCGTTGAAGTCATAAATAAAGAAAATCAAGACACTGAGAAGGTTGATACCTTAGAACCTCATGAATAATCAATGCGTGAAGATGTGGAAAGGATAAGTGAGGATTAATTAGAAGAAAAAAAGGATGCAAAACAAAAGGAGGATTTTGAAAGATCACCTCAGCAAGAATTTGGCATGAAATATGTACTAAAAAATGAAGAAAATAGAGACATGGACAATACACCAAAAATGGGAAATTTTGAGGTGACAAAAGACCAAGTAATGAAAGAAGCTCCTAAAGAATCAAGGCTAGATGAAGATATACCTGATTGGCTATCTTAGGAAATACAACCATCAATGTTTGTATAATTAACACTTTTGGAATTCAAAAGTGTGATGTAAGAGGTGGAAAAATCAAATCTTAAGGCTAAAGCCAAGACTAGGCATGTAATAAGTAGAAGTGTAGATGGGGATATATTGTATAGGTTGCTACACCTGTAGGAGATAAAAGAAAAAATAAAGTCACTGCATGATATTATCAAGTGTCAATTATTAATCTAGGGCATACTTCGCGGGAGTGGGATATTGAGGAAATGAGAATTAATTTGGAAAAATTATTGCCTCATTGATAAAGGATTAAACAAAAAAAGAATGAATTAAAAGAGTGCCTTTCTCAAATACAAAACTTCTTTAGAGTAGTTTCTCAACTTATGCAATCCCTAACAAAATTACCTCAAAATCCAATACTAATGTCTACATAAAAAGTGGAAACAATTGAAAATATGAAGTATAAAGTGAATGCACTTGATGAATGGATGGAGGATTTGATGAAACAAGGGGAAGAATCCATAAGAGAAGCCACAAAAAATATAAATAAGTTGACCATTGGTTTAAGAAGGTCAAAAAGTTGATTGCTAATTGCAATGATTGATTGGAGCATAATGATATTGAGCTATGGAGGATGGTGATCATTCAAAGGATGGAGAAACAATGCTTATAAGAGAAAGTGGTGACAAATGAAGATATCCTAAAGATAAAGACTTAGGGATTACATTGAATTGGGAGAGAGGGTCCATACAATAGTGAGAAGAAGAGATGGAGAATCTCATCAAAAGGATGGATAAGATGATAGACAAGGATTTAGGACTCATTTATTCCCTTACTCAAAAAGTGAATGATCATGATAACCTAAGAAAAGGAGATGCAAAAGTAAAAATCTTTGAGGCCATACTTGAGAAAATATTGACTGACCCTATATCATATATGAATAAAGAATCAATAAAAGATGTAATCAAAGTGAGGAATTTGATTGTGAGATTTGAAATTGATATGAGGGAAATAAATGATGAAGTCAAGAATTTTTTTGAAGTATATTCTTGGGAAAATTTCAAGTGGAAGCTTTCAAAAAATGTGCCCAGGGGATACCTAAATAGAGTTTTGCTAACATTAAATGAGTATAGATTCAAGGGAGGAGAAGATATACTTATAGAAGATGCGACTGAGAGAAAATGTCCAACTTTTGTCCCACGTTTTGTATGATAAGTAATTAGTGTTTTAATTTTTTTTGTAGAAATCCTAAGGGATGTTAGAGGTATGTCTCAAAAGATGAAGGTCTATTTATAGATCTAGATGTAGGTAAATTTCCTGATGTAGGAACTCATACATGAAGTTGTAGGAATTTTGAAGCATGCTAGAATTGGATGAAATTTTTGAGTATAAAGAGAAAAAATGATTAAGGATAAAGGTTTAAAGATAAAGAGTTGACTAAATCTGGGTGGAGAAGTCTAAAGTGAGGAATTATCACCAAGAATTTTTCAACCATGAGGATGCATGACTGTTATCCAAATTTTGAGGAGTTAGTGAATTATCAGAAAATTCATAATCAAGAAGACATAAATTTGACCAATTCTTCTGAGAAATTTGTTGATGCCCCATGTGCAAGAGATATTTTCATGCCACATGTCATGTGTTGATTCACTTATTTCCTTCTTATCATGTACAATTTTGTAATTAACCTCTATCTTAGTTGTATAAAAGGCAACATGTTATCTTTTAGTAAGGATCAAAAATTGTTGAGATGATAGAGCTTGAATTGGAACATCACCAATTTAACTTCTATTTCATGTTTTTTGTTCATTTTCAATAAAGAATTGTGTATATTGTAGAGGTTTATAATTCCGAAGCAAAATCAAGGTCATTCCTGATCATAAATTTTGCATGACTATAAATTATTCATTTTAGTGAAATTATCAATTTGCTACACCATATTTAAGTGCATTTTGAAGCTATCTTCTTGGTGAACAATTGAATTATTTAAATTCTTGCAGTATTTTGTATGTAGTTGTCAAGCATTCTAGTGAAGTACAAATATTTTTTTGCTTCTATTTACTTGTATTTGAATATATGTGTGGGTAATATCTGAATCAATTAAATTTCTTAGGCTCTTTCCTCTCCTCTCTTAATATTTTGCAATTTATTTTGAATGAATTTAGTTTGAAGTAATGTGGAAAGTGATGGATCCATAAATTGTCAGGATTAATAGAATTACTTTGAAAGTGTAGGCATATATCATAAAATACCTATAATTCCCCATGTGAAAACAATAATTAAACAACGAACCCTAAGAAAAATTAGTGTGTGAAGACTTGACATTCTTGAGCCTTGGTATAGCTAATTCCTAATTGAATTAAACATCTCTTTCTAGATATATATGTTTTGTTGTTGATACGATAAAAAATATTTACATGTTGTTGCATGTGTAACACCACTATCAATAGGTCCCTCATAAATTATTTCATGTGCATACCACAAAAGTTTTGGCCACTCCACCAATTCTTACCATCTACTCTTTATGATGACACAGATCTCTCATCCTCTCTTGACGACACTAATTTATTTGTATATGAGGCCTAGCGCTCTCTTACTTTTGAAGCCTTTCATTTAATATCTACATCCCTATTAATATAGTTTTTGATACACCAAATTACTTGGAATCAATGAAGCTTATAGGGTAGAATGGGAAATTTTCCCCTACATGGAAGGTCAGTAGCCTCAAGAGTCTTTCATGAGTTTGTTTAGAGTTTCTTCAGAATCCATCAATGATAAAGCACTTTGGGCAGTTTATTCAAGGGGATACAATAAATATTAGGATTTTTCATACAAAATATGGCTTCACTTAGTAAATTTTAGACCACTATTAGCCAACAAAATACCCTATTTCATTTTTAAACTATACTAGTGATTTTTATGCTTTAAACTTATTAATATAAATTCCTACAATTTATTTTTTTACCATAATTTTTTTTTTGAAAATGATTAAATATTAAAACAATAGTAAACCCTTCAAAATCATAATTGAATCATGTGAAATTTGATTAGTTATAAGACAAAAATGTTATCTTTTACAATGATTCAATTCTGTAAATTTTTAATTGTGGGGGGCATGGACTAGTGATTTCTATAAATCCCTCTTGTTCATTTGTGATGTCTTATATAATGACCATTGGTTCTTGTTTTTTGTTGTTGGGGGGTTTGATACTCTCGAGGGTTGAACATGCGTTGTTTCTGAAGTACTCATGGGTGTCATGTCACTCAAACTACTTGGTTTGGATTCCATGATTCATTTGTGTTGAGATATTGTTATAGGAATAAAATTTTAACGACCTTATAAGATGTGAGTTTGGAAGGTGTGTTGTGGATGAATGGTTTTTTTCAATATGGACTTGGAAAAAGAAATGCTAAGTAGATTTTGGATCAAATTTCGAGGTTGATGTTTGTTCAATTGGTGTAGGATATGAAACCTATAAAAGATAAATTTTGAGTAGATCTCATTTTGATTGATTTTAAGGATTATGCTTTCTTTTCCTAGACTAGTGAGTCCAAGCAAAGGAAGATGATAATGAATTTACAAAACTTAGGATTATATCATGACTACTAAGCATGCTTGCTCACAAATATTGATGATAATTCAACAATTTACTTGAAAACGACTATTTTACAAGTAGAAGGCTAAAATAGAAGATAGGATAAGAGATCTAAAAAGACTTATGTCTAATGTTGGTGTCTAGTGGATAAGTTGTTTGTTGTTGTTGTTGATGAGGTTGCTATTAGGTCAAAAACTAAAAGATGTGTTTCTGAAAGCCCAAGATGAAAGAATGATATGAGATGTATGTGGCTATTTGATTTGCTATTTTTGGATGTCTAATTATTACTACAAGTCTATTTATCACAAGCCTCTAGTCTTATAATGGTTGTCTATTGAATTTTGAAATAAGTAATTTTAGGAATTTTGGGTAATTTTATTTGGTAGTCAAAAGTGTCACTTGAAAAAGCATCAATTTAACTCATCAAAAGTGTGGCACTATCCCTATCAAAAGTGACTATCTATGGAAAGGGCATCCAAATTTTGTAAAAGTTCTACTTTGTGTCACTATGCAAGATTTAGGGATTTTTTGGACTAACAAAGAGCTAGCTTTTAGATCAAAATAATCAATTTGTGTAGAAGTATCGAGATGTAAATAAAATGCATCAATATAACTTTTAAAAAGCATTGAGTTGTAGTCAAAATCATGGAAAAATTGCAAAAGTGTCATTGTGACACATATATAATATTTTACAAGTAATCCTAAAATATGTACAAGGTTTTGGACTTATCTGACTATTTTGAGGTTTAATTTTGATTTTTTTGATCTAGAAAGAGATAAAAAACAACAAAGAATAGAATATAGGACTGACTCAAATGTAATAAAGATGATTTCATGAGACTTCTTTAACAAGAGCATGCTATTTGGTATCACAGGTATTGAACAATAAAACACTTCAAAAAGCATAACCTAGCTAGTAATATATATGTGTATTGACTTAGTAGAGGACCACCCATCAAAGTGTAATACATTCAAATTAATGGGTAACTAGGGTATGATAAGGTTGTGTACCACCTTACCACCCCTTTCTTTAGAAGTACTAGGTCCAACAAGTAACTATGTAACCTCAACAATAGAAGAGTATATGGCGAGTAACCTCGGGCATGATACTTTACCCTGCACCCTACTAAGCCAACAACCGATGGTCTTAATGGCTTCTAAGAATAAGGTTTGTAGTGTTTCCATGAATAGTGGATCTATCTGAGGATGCTTGAGTTAAGGGGGTCTCCCCTCTCCTCCTCACCTATACATATCTTGACAAACCGAGGATCACGAGCCTTGGCTTAAAGGATGTTGGTCATACCTTGGGGTATAAATTTCGTTCTCCCCCCTTTATATATGTTGCCAGTAGATGTGTTTGAGGTCATTCTTGAGGTGATGAAATTCCTAAGTAGGCCTCCTAATGAATTAAGTGAAATATGATGTTTTTTTATTCCTAAGATAGTTCTTATTAGTCACGTGGGAATAAAATATGTAGACAATAAAATCCTTGAGTAAATAAAAAAAATGAAAATCCTAAGGTATTTTTGATCTCTAAGTTCATACTAGGCACATGGAGAGAGCATATGTACCCAAGGACTTACCAAATATGACAAACACATTCTTTAATTAAAACCCAAATTCAAATGTGTGGTTCATTTAAATAAATTGATAGCATAAAGAAACCATGCAATAAGATTTGTTACTGGTTTCAAGATTTCTTGTCTTATCCTAATGTATGCCAAGGTTGCACAGATGTGTTAGTCTCAAAAGATCAAGCACATGTTACCTGGTTAGGGTAAAAGTTTTTTTCAAAAAGATTGAATCAACTATACTACTGTAACAATCAAAAGCGCTATTGTAAATGAAATCAAAAGTGTCGATATACCTCAAAATTTTGTTGTATTTATGTAGAAGCATTGATTCATAGTAGAAGCATTGAGTCATAATAGAAACATCGAGTCACATTAGAAGCTTCACTGTAACCTACAATCATAAAAAATAGAGAAGCTTGAGTCTTTCAAAAGTATCGAAATACATCAAAAGTTTCATTGTGCATATTAATAACACCATTTTTTGTCAAAAGCATTGTTTTAAAAGGACCAAAAGCATAAATTTTCTTCAAATGTATCACTGTAAGCTATAACTCAACAAAAACTATAAATGATGTCAAATTTGGGATGTGGGTGGCAGTGGGGGTTCCAAAATATATAACGAGAATGATGGGAAATGATTAAAAAGATAGATTATAGCAATTAGGGTTAGAAACCATCAAATACCTAGAATTAAGAGATCAATTAAACCCATTAATCAGTGAAGTTGAATGCGGGTATGTGCAGCATCATGATGAGCCAAAAAGTGGCGATATGTAAGTGATATGATGGTCCATGTGGCTGACGACATTTTTTTTTACCCAAAATTGATGAAATGAGAAGGGTTTTTAAAGGAGATTCTCATCTTTCCACCAATATAAATTATGCTTTACTTTGAATTTAATAAATAATTATTATTCATTTTCTAGTTGAATTATGACTAAAGTCCTCATTGATAGGTTGATTGAAAAACATCTACAACTTTCAAACTGTATCAAATTTTTTGAATCCGAAACATGCGTCACATTCTATGCTTCGCATACTATAGGATTTAAAAAAAAAAAAAAATCATGAAGTTTTGACCAAGTTAAGGTGGTCAGAAATACAAGTTTTTTATTTATTTTAAATTTGTAATAAAAAAATCATAATTAATTATTTACTTGGAAAAAAATTACAAAAAATTATGTTTGCTGCTTGATGCTTTGTAATTGCTTTTGGATGGCGATAATGAGTTTCATACATGGTAGTCAATTTCCATTTGAGGGTGAATGGCTATATAGGGTATGTTGATAATGCTTGGCAATTTTTGTTGTGTGTTGTGCCTTCCATTTTGCGTTATACATATATTCGATGCTGAGTAAGGTGATTACTAGTTGTGTATTACATTAGGCTTTCGTTATGTTTAATATTCAATTCTTTAAATTCGGTATTTGATGGAAATGAATTACATTTGGTATTCGATGAGAATATGTTATGTTTGGAATTCATTGGGTATGTCTTATGATTCGGCTTTTGACATATATATATGTATGTTTAAATATTAATTTTTAAATATGTATGTAAATTTATGTTGTCATAATATAATTGGAAGATTGTATTCTGAAAATAATTATTATATATATATATATTAGGGTCAAATTAAAAGAATATTTTTGCCTTTAAAACTAATTGATTATGTTAGGTAGATAAATTGGGAAAATTAAATAGAGAAAATTGATTGGCTTATAGTTAGATAATTGAAGGATTTAATTAAATAAATGAATTAGATTATCTTTTGTTGGTTGATTAGTTTCTCAATGATTTAATAATGGATTTGTAAGATCACTAAGTAACTTAGTATTGAGAATAATAGTTATTATAGTTTATTATGAATCACTGTGATAGATGAACTAGTTAAGTGAAAATAGTGGTTAATTTATGAGTAAATGAAATATGGGAATAATGTATTTTATGGTTGTATTACTTATGTGATTGCTTGTTTTATTGTGTTGATTATTGAAAATTGGGATGGTTTTAGTTATTTTCCAATAATGGGAATCATTTGTGCAAAGTGGTTAAGGTTGGTTTCCAGAGGCCTAGGAGGGAGTATTTTGGTATGTATGGTTTTTATGATTGGTTTCTCTTGGAAGTGGTTTGGTAATGTTTTATGTTGTGTGCAAGAGGGTCAATGCCTTGCACTATTTTTGGATTCATGTGATTATGATTTGTATGCAAGATGGTAAATACCTTGCTTTTTGTGTAGGACTTACTA
Source organism: Sequoiadendron giganteum (assembly GCA_007115665.2). Taxonomy (NCBI): domain Eukaryota; kingdom Viridiplantae; phylum Streptophyta; class Pinopsida; order Cupressales; family Cupressaceae; genus Sequoiadendron; species Sequoiadendron giganteum. The sequence continues at coordinate 377,127,580 of CM021104.1, forward strand.
GTTGCAAGTAGGGGGAGTGGCTCTCAATGGGGGCTGAAACCCAAAGTGGTGATCAGGACAACCCATTGGAGAGTTTCTTAATCCAGTGATAACCAAAATAATGAATTAGGGGAATGGGTAGATTTTACATTAAACAAGATAATGGATGCCTCACCCATGCCTATAGTGCTCATTTAGGCAAAGGATGTGTTGAGAAGGCCTGGTTGGAGAGATCAACTTCCTTGTCCTCATGAAAGGAATGTTGGTCCCGCATGTATCACCTTATTAGGTAGGGACCTAGTGAGAGGTTTACCAGGACAAACATAGATGGGGACCAGCATTTGGTGAGACTGGAGACTTCCAAGACAACCCATGCTAGGACCATGTGATGAAACTCTTCCCTATTGTAGTCTAGCATTATCGAGTTGTGTTTTCCCCTTTTTTTGTGTAAATTCCTCTGGAAGTGAATTTTGTGTTGTATGTGATGTTGATGTGGTTAGAAGTGTTGTATTGGAGTCATGTATAGACCTTGTTTATGTTAGCCTATTGTCTTCTTGACTATCTATTAGTAGTGGGACCATGTGTTATCTCCTAGCACACAGGGTGGACCTTAGGGTTCCACATGGTCGAGAGGCTGGTGCTTTTCCTCCATTGGGTACCCTTGTTGCATGATCGTGTGTGTGGAGGTTGTAATTTGTGTAGCAGATTCTAGTTTATGTTCCAGTTTGAGAAGACAGTCTTTTATGTATATGTAAGGGATTGTATCTCAGCGGTACCATTTATTGTAATCTGATGTATTCTTCCCAATTGTACTTAGGGAAGCATTTTTGTAAACTTTGTAATGATGTAATAGATGATGATGAAATCTCTTGTAATGGATAATGTCAAATGATGTATCTTTCCTATGTTTGTTATTTAGAAATGATCTTTAATGTTTATCCAATGTCATGTTATGGAAATACATATTGTAGAATCATGTAATGTGGTGGTTTAAAATGAACTTTATTTGTTAGGTAAATTATGATATCTTTATAGTTAATGAAAATTTTATAGTTCTTGATAAATAGATATGTTAGTGACATAGTCACAAAACCTTAGAGGACTTAGGGTTAGATTAGATGTTATGTTTGTCATGCATTCTATTGTTATTTGCTTTAAAAAAAAATGTTTCGTTATTAAGTCATGTTTTGTGTTGTCCTTTGGGGTTCCTTGGTGGGGCATTACAGGTGGAGCTTGGAAATAGGCAACATGTGTCTCTTGGTATTCCATCATTTATTGTATTTAATGTAATGTTTATCTTCCATGTTTGGGTGTCAAAGTTGGAGGGCAAGCATTGGATCCAAAACCGATGTCCTTTCACATTCTAATGAGGTAATATAATGGTTGGGGATGTTGGGAATGAAGGGCCATATTTGGGTGCCATGTTTGGTGCATTAGACCTCTTCACATATCTATAAAATCAGCTCTTTGGATGTAGAAAATACGAGGAAAAGTTGAATTTAGCATCAGTCTATAGGAACAAGGATAGGTTGAGATATAAAGAGGGTTTTCATAGGTACACAAGTGATTCCATGTTGGAGGAAAAAATGATAATGGGAGTGATTTTATTGTAACCTCATTTATTTAAAGATAATGCATACTTGGCCTCTCTTCTTGGTGGAGTTTTTACTTGTAAGGGTTTCTCCACATTGTGTTGCTAATTTGTGCTTCATTGCTGATATCTTATGGTGATGTTATTATTTATATATTGTTGTTATAATTTCACATAAGGTAGTATTTATAAGCTTGTTATGCTAGCTAATTTTTAGCATCATAAAGAAGATGGATCAAATCATGGTAATTCCATATTAAGGAAAATTAATTTTAATATTTGCATATAAATTTTAGATTTTCATGTTGTTGTAGTCCAAGCCTTGTATCTAATCCATTGAATTAAAATTTGGATAGAGATTTAACTCACCAACAATTATTATTAGAGATAATTTATTTCTCATCACTATCAAGGTAGAAAGGTACCATGACTAGGTAGAAGTAAGGATATTGAATTCATCAACTTTTTCCTTGAAGAGAGCAAGGTGGTTATTAGGACTCAAAATAGTTATGAAAGAGTTGACCTACCATATCCATGGAATGAAGTAAGTTATCATCTCATTAAATAGTTTAATTTAGAGGGTAGATTTTCCATTGTGTGTGGATACCATTTCCCTCTTCTAGACCATTTAAGGCATCAAAGAATTTTGATTTTTCCCTTTTTTTATCTTCCTTATAATAGTGCATTTAAAATGGAGCCCCCTACATCAAGGATTTATAATTTTCCTATATTAGTTCAGTCTCAATATTACCGCTATCCTTGTTCCTTCAGGGTTCATTAATGTTTCTTGAAATTCTATTGTCAAGCCTATAGAATTAAAGAATGATAAAATGAATAAAGGAAAAAATAAAATTCTCAAGCCCCTAATATTAATGAGCGGGATAACTTAGACCTTTCTCTTAGGGTAAGTGTACAAATATGGGGGGCCATAAAGGGGTCTTAAGTGGCCACTTTTTTAATGAAATTAAGAAAGACCAATCTTGGATGAGAAATTGAAGATAGTTACAATCAAAATTTTAAGATGCAACTTAAAAAAGAGTCGAAGTGCTCCAAATCTACTTTCTAAATTACTATTTTTTTTAAAAATGGTAGAGATTAAGGGGTTCAAAAAGGGGGGCCACACAAATTGATCCTTTTTTAAAAAAAAAAACACAACATAGCATATGGTGTGGCCCCCCTAAAATGTTAAATTTTTTTAGTATTTTAAAAATAACTTCGGTGAGAAATTAGATAACACCATGTAGTTTATCCCTGAGTTTTTTGATAATTTTTTAATACATATATGATTTTTTACTAATTTCAAAGTGGACACATCCTAAAAAATAGAAATTTGAGCATGCTCCCCCCCCTTTTTAAAAAAAAACTAATCGAAGATCATTTTTTGAATATGTGTAGAATGGAGTCTAGTTTCTAAAAATGTAATTTATTTGAAATTTCAATGAACGGTTAAAAATAAAGTAAAAAGTACCAAACATTGGTTTTGTTGAAATACACAAGACAACTATTGTCATGAATTACATTCACAAATCTCAAACAATTATTAACTCCACATCCAATTTAATATGTTATTAAGTATGAGCATGAAGTGAAAATAGAAAAGAGTAATATCAACACAAGAAACACCAAATTTATGTGGAAAACCCAATAAGGGAAAAACCACGGTGAGGATTAACTCACAATATAGTAGTAATTGAAAAACTGGATACAAAGTCTCACTACCAAAGGGTTCACTGCCCAAGATAGGACTCACTGTCTAGATATGACTCATTGTCTAGATAGGACTCATTGTCTAGAAGGAGGCTCAGTGCCTACAGATACATAAACATAAAAGAAAGAATGTTACACATATAACATCATATCAATGCAACAAAAGATCCGCTGCAAAAAATTTCACACATTCACAGCCTTGATCAAAGAATTGCAGACACCATCAACTCACTGCCTTTAGGAGTCAACACATGAAGTTATCGCTGCCTCAAATCAGTTTCACACAATCTTTCATGCATCTTCTTCGCTTCCCACACTTTTGGCTTACAATTCACAACATCTTGACTTGTATTTATACCATATTCGTGTTGGAAAAATAAGAATAGACAATTGAGAGGGGGGTGAATCATTTGTCACATAATTTAACACTTATTTAACCTTATTAACCTTTAATCTCATATCTGATAATTAATAGTGAAAGCATGAATCAACAACACATCAAAAACTAAAGAACACCGATATTTTATATGTGGAAACCTTGTTAGGGGAAAAACCATGGTGGATGTTAGTCCATAAGATTATACCCTACTAGAAGTATAATGAAAATGAATAATGAATGCACATGCATTCAGGCACACTACCTAGAGATCACTGCTCAAATGGGAAGGCTCACTACCTTACAAAAACATTCATATTAAAACCATCTGAAGAATATGAATTGATAAATTAGCTTCTTCAAAAGCCCGATTATAGTTCTGATTAAGTACAAAAACACTTCTTCACACTTCACTCAATCTTCTTCACACTCTTCTCTACAATCGAATGGTCTGATCTCTACTCACACATTTCACATTCACTCTTCTCATACATACATCAAACACACTTAAAAATTAAGGAAAAATTGCTCTTATATATCTGCTACATGGAATTACATCAACTTTGTCGGCCAAAAATAAAAGAATAAATGAATTACAAACTATTGGCCCAATTCATGAAAAAATCTCAATGCACACCAACTGAAGTCAGTCAAAACATAATGAAGACCTAAAATAACTTCCTCGAACATTCCAAACATTAAAATATTAATCCACAAGGATCCACAACATGCTACAACCATCATTTCAGCCAAGAACATGAAAACCCGAACACACAACGGAAAAATCCTCTGATCATGATCACACTGATCAATGTAGACATAAAACAAGGATAGAGGATGATCTAGAAACATCAACGAACATTGTAGGAGGATACACAACAACTAGAATTACCATAATCATGTTCTCTTCTTCTAGAAATACCAACTATAGTAACATAATAACTGTAGGAACACAAAAGCTTATAACTTGCACAAATCTTGATGCACACCTTTGAAACTTCCAAAGTATAAAATAGATAGGCTTAGCAACAAACCCTTTAAAGCACAACTTTTGAATACCAATATACTAGATTTTCCACCACACTAAACTTCACAGCTTCACATACAAACTTTACCATGTTTATTATAATTTTATCAATATCCTTGACATATAGAGCCTTCAAAACATTAATGCTAATAGTGTTGAAATCAATGAAAACCACATATCAACAACACAACCACAAAAACCAAAAATCTTCCCCTTTGGCATTGATGGCATCACATGATGTGAAAAATACCATCAACACAACTAACTCTTCTCATATTGTTCTTCTCCCCCTTGCATTACTCTTCTCCCCCTTTGACATCAATGGAAAAGGTACACAAGCTCTGAACCACATATCTAAATAATCTAACTACTCCCCCTAAGTAGCACCCACCACAACATCAATTTGGAACAAGATATGACTATGAATGCATGGATTGATGCAAAGACTTGCATCTTAGTTCAGATTAGGAAGGGAAATCACCCCTAAATTCCCTCTGAGATACTCAAAAGCATCCTTAGGAAATGACATAGTAAATATGTCTACAATCTATTCCTTGGTAGGCACATACTCTAGTCTAACTTCTTTATCACTCACTTTGTCTCTCAAAAAGTGATATTTGATAGATATATGTTTTTTCTTTGAATGAAACATTGGATTCTTAGAAATGTTTATGGCACTTGAATTATCATAGAATATAGCAATAGGTTCACAATACTCAATTCTAATATCTCTCAGCATCTGCTTCATCCAAATTACTTGAGTGCAATTGTTTGTAGCAGAAATATATTCTTCCTTAGCAGTAGATAGGGAAATGGAATTCTTCTTTTTTCTTAACCAAGACACCAACTTCTTCCCCAAGAAGAAGGAACCAACACTAGTACTTTTCTTGTCATCCACATCTCCTGCCTGGTCTGCATCAGTAAAGGTGCTCAAAGTAAGATCATAATCTTTGGGATACCAAAGACCAAAGTCAACTATCCCTTTCAAGTATTTGAAAATTTTCTTTACAATAGTCACATGAGATTCCTTTGGATCAAATTTATATCTAGCAACCATGCATACAATATTTATGATGTTTGGTCTAGTTTGAGTCAAATAAAGTTATCCCTCGATCATTGAACTGTATCTTGTTTGATTTTTCTTTAAGAGAATCATCATTCTATGTTAAATTTCATCCAGTTACCATGGGTGTACCAACTGGCTTTGAGTCTTCCATGCCAAACTTTTTTAGTAGCTCTCTTACATATTTGGATTGAGATATAAAGATTCCATCATCTAACTAAGTAATTTGCAATCCTAAAAACAATTTCAGCTCTCTAATCATAGACATTTCAAATTCACTTTTCATTCCATCAAAAAACTTCATACATAAGTCATCATCACCTTCAAGAATGATGTCATCAACAAATATTTCAATAATAAACTCTTTATCCTAATCCATCTTAAAGTATAGATTACTCTCAGTAGTACCTTTATTGAATCCAAGCTTCAATGAGTATTTATCTAGTCTAGCATACCAGGCTCTAGGGGTTTGTTTGAGTCCATACCATGCTTTCTTCAATCGACAAACCATATCTTCTTTATCAGTCAGTTGAAATCCATCTGGTTGCTCAACATATACTTCTTCTTCTAGCTCACCATTAAAAAATGATGACTTTAAATCCATTTGATAGACTTTGTAGTTCTTAAAAGCAACATAAGCAATAAATAATCTTACAGGTTCAATTATAGCAACAGGGGCAAAGGTTTCTTCAAAATCAATACCTTCCATCTGTGAGTACCCTTTACATACCAGTCTTGCTTTATTCCTGACCACTTCACCTTGTTCATTCAGCTTATTTCGAAAGACCCATTTGGTTCCAATCATATTTTTATCCTGAGGTCTGGGAATAAGAATCCATGTATCATTTTTCTCTATCTACATCAGTTCTTCCTTCATTGCTTCCATCCAATATTCATCTTTACATGCTTCATTGACATTGTTGGGCTTAGTCTTGGAAATCAGACAATACTCTTTTGCAATTCTTCTTCTAGTCTGCACACCTTTGTTCGTATCTCCTATAATCTGATTTTTAGAATGATTTAGCTTCACATACCTCAGAACTTTGGGATTCTCTCAAACTTTTGGTTCTTTTGTTCTTTCTTGTGCACTTCCACTAGCTTCTCCTTCTTGATTTTCTTGATTCACCAGAAAAAAATGAACTTGATTTTGTGTCTAAGCATTCTTTCCATTACTAGTACCATCATGTTGGTCATCTAAATCATATCCACAGTATCTAGATGATCTCTCAGTTTCTTCATCAACTCTAACATTTGCACTTTCAACCATTTTCCTTAATCTTTGATTATAGCACCAGTAGGCCTTTCTCTTAGTAGAGTAACCCAGAAATATTCCTTCATCACTTGTGGCATCAAAATTGTCAATAATTCGTCTCTCTTGATATAACATCTACTTCCAAATATTTTTAAATATTTAACAGTAGGCTTATAAACAAACCACAACTCAAAAGGAGTCTTACCAGAATTACCATTGACATTTACCTGGTTGATAGTATATACAACAGTTGTTACAGCTTCTCTCCAATAGATATGAGGTACATTACCTTCCAACATCATAGTTCTAGCAGCATCTATAATTGTTATGTTCTTTCTCTGAAAAACTCTATTTTGTTGAGGGGTCTAGGGAGCAGATAACTGTCTTTTGATTCCATGCTCTTCACAAAAGGAGTTGAACTCCCGGGAAGTGAAATCACCACCTTTGTTTGACCTTAAGCATTTAATCTTTAAACCTGTCTCATTCTTGGCCATAGCTTTGAAAATTTTGAACTTTTCTAATGCTTCATGGTTTTCTCTCAAGAAAGAAACCCATATCATCCTAGAGTAATCATCAATAAGCAACATAAAGTACATTTCTCCTTGTAGACTTTTGATTCTGGAGGGACCACATAGATTGGTATGCACCAACTCTAGTACTCCATTAGAATGATGTTTTTTGCTCTGAAGAGAAATTCTAGTCTGCTTTCCCATTTGACATTCCTTGCATATGGTGTTAGTAGGCTTCACTAGCTTAAAAAGATCTCTGATTTCTTGAGTGGAGCTTACTTTGACAATGTTATCAAAATTCACATGACACAACCTCCTATTCCATAACCAACTTACATCAACTTGAGCAATTAAACAACTTTAACTAGCAACACTCAAGTGAAAAATATTACCTCTTATCTTTGTACCTGAAGCAATTACATTTTCATAACTTCCCAGTATCTTGAATTTACCATCCTTGAACTGGTGATTGTATCCCTTTTCTACCATCTGTCCAACACTCAATAGGTTATGCTTCAATCCTTCAACATTTAGTACATCATCAATATTATATTTACCACCAAGAGAAATAGTGCCTCTACCACAAATCACACCAACATTGTTATCTCCAAATCTTACAACACCACTATCATATTTTTCCAAGCTTATAAACTTTCTTTTGTCACCATTCATATGATGTGAGCATCCATTATCAATCACCCATTCATCATTTTCTTCAATTTTGGCTGCAAGAGATTTCTCAATATTCTTATCACTAGCAGATTTAATAGACACCATACCATTTTCCTTGATAGAAATGAATACGTATCCATCTTCATTTCCATTTTCTTTATCAAATTCATCATCAGTAACACCTTCTTCAACATAATAACATTTCTTTTGAAATCTAGGCTTATCAGGTTTGAACCTAGGAACTCTTTTAGGACACCTTGATGCAAAATGGCCTATCTTATTTCAAGAGAAACATTTAATAAACAACTTTTCTTTATACTTACCTTGTCCTCTAGCTTCTCTTTTCAAAATCAATGCTTCTAGCTCTTCTAACTCTCTTTCTTCATCTTCAATTTGTTTCATATCATCTTCATACTTGAATGTATTTCTTGAAATTTTTCCTGGATCATATCTCTGTTGGTTTCTTTGGAATACAGTAGCCTTAAATGCAGATTCTGTCTTAGGAGTAGAATCACCAAATTCACTCAATTCAAAGGCAACAAGCTTACCAATCGACATGTCTCTTGTCACATTTGTTATTGTCCCGAGTTCTTCAATAGCATGAGCTTTCATTTTGTAATAAGTAGCCAATGATCTGAGCACTTTAGCCACAATATTTTCTTCATCCAAGATTCCATCGACACATCTAATGCCCATCACCAATTCATTTACTTTCTACATGAAAGAAATAATGTTTTCATCCTCACTCATCTTCACATTTTCCCACTTGCTTTTCAGACTTTGTAGCTTATCAAATTTCACTTGTGCATCTCCTTCATACAATGTTTCCATCTTCTTCCATATCTCATATGCTATTTTCAAACCCATTACATTTGTCATCTCTAAATCAGCCAGAGCACTCAATAATGCTTCTATAGACCTGATATTTATTTCAGATTCTTTGATCTCATCAGGAGTAGAGGGACCATTCTGAGGAATAACATATTTGTTATTTGTAATCTTCCAGAAGGGGTCACCAATGCACTTCAAATGACACTCTATTCTAGCCTTCCATAGAGAGTAGGTTATTCCATCGAATCTAGGACTATCCTTCTTGTATGATGCCATCTCAGATCACCTCAAGCTATTAAACTTCTTCAGAGGAACCTGCTCTTATACCAATTGTTGGAAAAATAAGAATAGACAACTAAGAGGGGGGATGAATCAGTTGTCACATAATTTAACACTTATTTAACCTTATTAACCTTTAATCTCATACTTGATAATTAATAGTGAAAGCATGAATCAACAACACATCAGAAACACAAGAACACCAAGATTTTATATGTGGAAACCCTGTCATGGGAAAAACCATGGTGGATGTTAGTCCACAAGATTATACCCTGTTAGAAGTATAATGAAAATAAATAAGGAATGCACATGCATTTAGGAACACTACGTAGAGCTCACTGCCTTACAAAAAATTTCAGATTAAAACCATTTGAAGAATATGAATTGAGAAATTAGCTTCTTCAAAAGCCTAATTATAGTTTTGGTTAAGCATAGAAACACTTCTTCACACTTCACTCAATCTTCTTCACACTCTTCTCTACAATTGAATGATCTAATCTCTATTCGCACATTTCACATTCACTCTTCTCATACATACATTGAGTGCACTACAAAATGAAGGAAAAATCACTCTTACATATTCGCTACATGGAATTACATCAACAGCTTTGTCGGCCAAAAATAAAAGAATAAATGAATTACAAACTGTCGGCCCCATTCATGAAAAAATCTCAATGCACACCAACCAAGTTCGGTCACAACATAATGAAGACCTAAAACTACTTCCTCAAACATGCCAAACATTAAAATATTAATCAATTAGGATCCGTAACATGCTAGGACCATCATGTCGACCAAGAACATGAAAACCCGAACACACAACGAAAAAATCTCTGATCATCATCACACCGATCAACACAGACGTGCAACAAGGATAGAGCACAATCTAGAAACATCAGTGAATATCACAAGAGCATACACAGCAACTGGAATTACCAAAATCACGCTCTCTTCTTCAAGAAACACCGACTACAATAACAGAATAACTATAGGAACACCAAAGCTTATAACTTGCACAAATATTAATGCGCACCTCTAAAACTTCTGGAGTATAAACTAGATAGGCTTAGCAACAAACCATTTAAAGCACAAATTTTGAATAGCAATATACTAGATTTTCCACCACACTAAACTTCACAGCTTCATAGACAACCTTAACATGTTTATTATAATTTTCTCAATATCCTCGACATATACAACCTTCAAAACATTAATGCTAATAGTTTTGACATCAATGACAATCACGTATCAGCAACACAACCACAACAACCAACACTTCAATCTTAAAAACTTTCTCCAAGGTCAGGTACACATTCTTTAGTTTACAAATTCAAATTAGGTCAACGACTCAACATTCTTGCGGTGGATAAGAATGAGAGGACTAAATTAATACTTAACCAGGGCCCAAAACAACATCTTCGATCAATCACACACTTCCTTAATTGATACTTATCCTTCGTGTAACATGTAAACACCAAGTCAGACAAACCTAATGAAAACACCAATGAACATTGAAGTACATGCATTCTCAACAAGAAGATAACACGTGGATCATATAACACACTTCACCATATACTAGAACACCTCTTAGATGCCTTTAGATTCATCCATAACAATTGCAACAATCTTCATACAAAGAAAATTTTATGTCAATTCACTTGGACTGTACAGACACACATAGTAACTCTAGAACTAGTCTTTTAGAGCACCAAACCACGAGCACTTTTCCAGAACATAGATAACACCATTAAAATAATTCTTCCATATCCACAAGATCTAAGACAAACATCAAAGGATTGTGGAGCAGAAAAAATTCTCCCAGTCCATAGACAAACAACTCTACCAGACTAGTTCACAAACCGATGAGCACAAATTTCACTCTTCATCAACCCAGAGGCTATAACTTAGGATATATCACTCAAGGATACCCATAAAAAAAACTACAAATCCATACAAGAATAGGATCAACATAGAAGAAATAAAGAGCACATTACCATAGAACATTCAGAACACACACATAATTTTGTCTTCACTATTTATTAATTTTCTCAAAATAACTTGATAGCTCATCATATCAACACATCTACAACACCATAAAGATAGCTCCATGTACTCAAAACATATCTATAGTATCTAGACCATACATGTACCACCTTCAATCAATTGATTACTTTTACTACAACAACCTATACTATGTTGACATCAATGACAAGATTAATATCAACACCACCATACTTATTCATACTTGCAACAATATCCCCCTTTGTCATTGATGGAAACACATGTGATGTGAAAAAAAATTAAATGTAGCATACACACTCTTCTCCTTTTTTTTTCAAATTAGACGACCTACACAACTAACCTGAACTCTCTTCTCCTTGCAAGATTCTCTCTCCCTTTTAGCTTTTTGAGATATAGATAGGATTTTTCACATGATTCTCTCCCCCTTTGACATCAAGGGAAAATAATTTTTTTTACATGAATCTTCAGCCATAAATTTTTTATCACTCCCCCTTAGGAGTGCACTCATGACAACACATACAAAAACAATGACACTCTCTACTCCCCCTAAGGAGTAGACCCCAATCATCTATCCAGACAAATGAAAAATTTGTAGATCCACTAGACTAATGCACCTCTATGTGCACCTAGTTCAAGGAAGGAGGGGCAGTAACCACCAACTTCTCCCTGAGATACTCAAAAGTATCCTTAGGAAGAGCCTTAGTAAATATATCTGCAATCTAATCCTTTGTAGGAACATATTCAAGCTTGACTTCATTCTCCAATACCTTATCACTTAAGAAGTGATATCTGATAGATATATGATTTGTCCTTGAATGCATTATTGGATTCTTTGAAATATTTATTGCACTTTTATTATCACAGAAGACAGGTATAGGCTCATCACACATCACACCTATATCCTTTAATGTTTTATTCATCCATAATACTTATGTACAACAAGATGTTGTTGTAATGTACTCAGCCTCTGCAATGTATAAATAAATTGAATCTTGTTTCTTGCTTAGCCATGAAACTAACCTTCCTCCAAGAAAGAATGCACTACCACTTGTACTCTTCCGGTCATCTAAAAAACCAACCCAATATGTATCAATGTAAGAATTTAAAGTAAAATAAGTATCCTTAGGATACCATATGCCATAATCTAGAGTTCCCTTTAGATATTTGAATATCCTCTTCATAGTTGTAACATGTATTTCTTTAGTTTCTACTTGAAATCTAGCAACCAAACATACTACATGCATGATATTCGCTCTGGTAGCAGTAAGATATAACCATCCATCATATTTGAATATCCTCTTCATAGTTGTAACATGTGTTTCTTTAGTTTCTACTTGAAATCTAGCAACCAAACATACTACATGCATGATATTCGCTCTAGTAGCAGTAAGATATAACCGTCCATCGATCATAGATCTATACATTCTCTGATCAACTTTAGGAGAATCATCATCCTTACTTAGTTTGCATCCAGTCACCATAGGGGTACCGACCAGTTTGGAATCATCCATTTCAAACTTCTTTAGCAATTCTTTAACATACTTTGATTGTGAAATGAATATGCCCTTATCAGTTTGATTTACTTGGAATTCAAGAAAGAAGTTCAACTCACCAATCATAGACATCTCAAACTACTTTTTCATCTCCTCTACAAATCTCTTGCACATACCTTCATTTCCTCCAAAGATAATATCATCAACATACACAACTACTATTAAGATATTGTTTCCTTCAATCTTGAAATAAAGATTACTGTCTGTAGAGCCTTTACAGAACCTTTATTATGTCAAATATATGTCCAACCTTGCATACCATGCTCTAGGAGCTTGTTTAAGTCCATATAGCTCCTTTTTCAACTTACAGACCATGTTTGGTTTATCAGATAACTGAAATCCCTCTGGTTGTTCCATGTACACCTCTTCTTCCAATTCTCCATTTAGGAATGTAGACTTAACATCCATTTGGTATACCTTGAAATATTTGTGAGCATAAAATGCCAAGAAGATCCGAATGGCCTCCATTCTTTCCACTAGAGAAAATGTCTCCTCAAAGTCTATTCCTTCAACTTGTGAATAACCTTTGTACACAAGCCTTTCTTTTTTTCTTACTACTTCACCATCTTGATTCATTTTATTCCTAAATACCCATTTTGTACCAATTACATTCTTCTTTACTAGTCTAGGAACCAATTCCCATGTCTAATTTTTCTCTATCTGTTGTAATTCTTCTTTCATTTCTCTAACCCAATTCTTATCTTTTCATGCTTCACACACTATTTACCTCAGCTTTTATCACTTTGCTTCTTGTTGTTACACCTTTGCCTTTATCTCCAATTATCTATTCTTCCAAATGATTTTTTGATACATATTTAGTAGTCTTAGGAGTAGATTTTGGAGTTTCTTCTTCTTCAATCTGTTATTCTTCTTCCTTATTCTCTTCTTTTACTTGTCTATAGATAGGTTCATCTAGTTTAACTTCACTTATTTCAACTGGTCTATGCATATCTTCATCAAATTTTACATTTGTACTTTCAACTATCTTTCTCAATATTTTATTGTAGCATCTATATCCTTTACTATTAGTTGAATATCCAAGGAAAATACCTTCATAACATCTTGCATCAAACTTTCCAAGGTTCTCATCATCTCTTTTAATATAACATATGCTTCCAAACACCTTAAATTACTTAACAATAGGAATCTTTCCAGTCCATAGTTCATAAGGAGTCTGTGTGTTGTTACATATGATATGAACTCTTTTAAATATATAAACAACCATTAGGATTTCTTCTCTCTATTATAAATCTAGTACATTTTCCTCTTTCATCATATTCCTTGCAGCCTCTTGAATAGTCTAGTTCTTCCTCTCTACAACTCCATTCTGTTGAGGAGTTCTAGGAGCAAAAAAATGTCTCTTTATACCATGCTCTTCACAAAATGTATTATACTCATTGGACGTGAATTGTCCACCTCTATCAGACCTTAAAAATTTTATTCTAAGGTTCACTTCATTCTCTACCCTTTCCTTGAACACTTTGAATCTATCTAGAGCTTGAGCTTTCTCCCTAAGAAAAGTAACCCATGTCATTCTAGAATAATCATCAATAAAAAGCATAAAATACCTATCACCATTAAGACTTCCTATTCTTGTGGGACCATAGAGGTTTTTATGAATCAATTCCAACATTTTGGTAGTTGATTGTTCTTTTCCTTTAAAACTACATCTTGTTTTTTTTCCCAATTGACAACTTCTGCAAACAGTATTGGTGGGCTTTTTTATTTTAGGTAGATCCTTGACAACTTCTCTTGAACTAATCCTAATAAAATTGTGAAATTTTACATGTCCCATCCTCTAGCGTCATAGAAAACTTTAATTAACTTGAGACACAAAACACTAACCATCAACACTCTTAAGTTGATAAATTTTTCCATATCTTCTTCTTCCTGCAACTACCACAATTTCAGACCCTTTTTTGATCTCATAGGTATTATCTTGGATCACAAGTTTAAATCATTTTCTACATATTTTTCCAACACTCAAAAATATTATTTCTTAAGCCCTTAACATAATAGACATCATCAGTACTGTATTTTTTATCAAAAATAGTTGTTCTTTTTCCAACAATCTTTGCACCTGAATAATCTCCAAACATGACTAATCCTCCATCATAATTTTCAAGTTTAGTAAACTTACTTTTGTCTCTGGTCATATGATTTGAACATCCACCATCAATTACCCAATAATCTTCATCTTGTCTAGCATGAAAGGCAGTAACCAGAGTACCTTCCATCTCATCCTACTTGTTTTCTGGACCACATTCCCTTGCACATATTCTATGGTTAGTAGACACAAATTTATTCACCAAGGCTAGAAACAAGCATTCATCTTTATCATCCTCAAAATTAGATTCATCATCAGAAATTCTAGCATCTTCTCTAACATAATACAATTTCTTAAACTTTTTGTCCTTTTTGTCTTTATTATCTTTGTTATTTTTTTGTATGGCTCCATTTGGACATCTTGAAGAATAGTGACCAATATTTCTACAACTAAAAAATTTAAAAGGTAACATACCTTTGTATTTTCCAGTACCTTTCTTCAACTTCCTTATAAAATTTTCTTCCAACTCCTTTGAACCTTCACTACCTAGATCATCTTCTGTCTTAGTGGCATTGAAGGTTGTTTCTATTTTCTCCTTTTCTTTTCCAAATTTCCTCACTTCAAATGTGGTAAAGGTGCAAATAGTTGTTATTTAGTGAATTTATTTGGATCATACACTTCCTCAATAGCTGGGACCTTGTCACTGTAACTCTCTAGTAGGGTCATCAAAATATTCTCTAGTATATCTTCATCAGTCAAAGTACCACCTTGATTTTTGACTTCATTTAGTGCAATATCAACCCTCTAAAAGTAGCTTGCAATGTCCTCACCTTCTTCCATTTTCAAGTTCTCATATTTGTGCTTTTTTGTTAGCTTCTTTGATAATTTGACTCTATCATTTCCTTCATAGATATCTTTCAACTTTTCCCACACTTCATAAGCAATGCCTAATGAAATAACTTTTGTCCACTCAGTATTAGATAAAGAACTATAGATTGCATAACTTTCCTTCTAATTTTTATCATAGGCATAAATCTCATCTATAGAAGAAAGACCACTTACCGGCTCAACATATTTTGTCTGAATAGCTTTCCAAGTCTTGAAGCCAAGAGAGACTAGGTAACCTCTCATTTGCAGTTTCCAGTCACTGTAGTCAGATCCATAAAACACAAGGATTGACAATTTTTGCACCATCATATCTACCTAAAGAAGTTAAGCTCTTCTCTAAGGAACCAAATCTCCGATACCAATTGTTGAAATGCACAAGACAACTAAGAGGGGGGGTGAATCATTTGTCACCAATCACATTCAAAAATCTCAAACAATTATTAACTCCACATCCACTTTAATCTATTATTAAGTATGAGCATGAAGTACAAATAACAAAAAGTAATATCAACACAAGAAACACTAGAGTTATGTGGAAAACCCAATAAGGGAAAAATCACGGTGAGGATTAACTCACAATATAGTAGTAATTGCAAAACCGAATACAAAGGCTCACTTCCAAAGGGCTCACTGCCCAGGATAGGACCCACTGTCCATATAGGACTCACTATCCAAAAGGAGGATCACTACCTATAAATATAGAAACATAGAAGGAAGAATGTTACACAGAGAACATTATCTCAATGCAACAAAAGATCCACCACAACAACTTTCCACACATTCATAGCCTTGGTCAGAGAATTGCAGATAGACACCGTCAGCTCACTGCCTTAAGGAGTCTAACACATGAAGTTCTCACTATCTTAGATCACTTTCACACAATATTTCACATATTCTTCACTTCTCACACTTGTGGCTTACAATTCACAACATCTTGACTTGTATTTATACCATCTTTTATCTTAGAAACTTTCTCGAAGGTTGGATACACATTCTTTATTTTACAAATTCAAACTAGGTCAATGAATCAACATTCCCATGGTGGATAGGAATGAGAGTGGACCAAATTAATACTTAACCAGAACCCAAAACAACATCTTGGATCAATCACATGCTTCCTTAATTGATACTTATCCTTCATGTAATATGTAAACATGAGGTCGACCGAACCTAATGAAAACACCAATGAACTTTGAAGTATGTGCATTCGAAACAAGAAGATAACATTTGGATCACATAAAATTCTTGAAAATACATTAGAACACCTCTTAGATTCCTTCAAATTCATCCATAGCAACTGCAACAATCTTCATACAAAGAAAACTTTCCATCAGTTCACCCGAACTGTACAAACACACATAATAACTCTGGAACTATTCTTCTAGAGCACCAAACCATGATAAATTTTGCTAGAATAGAGATAAAACCATTAAAATCCTTCTTCTAGATCCATAATATCTAAGACAAACCATCAGAGGACTATAGAGCATAAACATTTCTCCTAGTCCATAGACAAACAACTTTGTTAGACGAGTTCACAAACTAGTGAACATAACTTTCACTCTTCATCAACCCAAAAGCTATAACCTAGGATATATCACCCAAGGATTCCAATAAAAAACACTACATATCCAAAAAAGCATAGGATCAACACACAATAAATGTAGAGCACATTATTGGAGGGCATTTAGAACACACACACAATTTTGTCTTCACTGTTTATTATTTTTCTCAAAAGCACTTGATAACTCATCATATCAGCACACCTACAACACCATAAAGATAGCTCCATGTACTCACAACATCTCTAAAATATCTCAAACATACATGTACCATCTATAATCACTTGATTCCTTTTACTGCAACAACCTGTACTGTGTTGACATCAATGAAAACATTAATGACAACACCACCATACTCATTCATACTTGCAATAGGTTTTTGAAAATAAATGGATGAACCAACAAAAAAAATTAAAGATGAAAGCCTTAAAATATGAAAAAATATGAAAAAAATTACATGATTAGATAGCTAAGAGAGATCTTAGCATTACCTAGGTGTTTTTTTACTTGACCTTGAAACATGTCAAAACCTGATGGGGAGCACACTCGAGCTTATGTGAATTTTTTTAGAATCTAGAAAAATGCATGTTTGGGCGTTGGAAAATTAGTCCAAGCCTTTAGGTTAGAAATCCAAGGAAAATCCAAGGCAAAGGCTTGGAAATTCTCAAAGAAGACAATAATGTGAGCATGTTATAACATGTTTGTGTTATGCCTTCTTTTAACTTATCTTTTTTATGTTTATTTATTTGTATTTTGTATGTATGTATGCATGTTTGTATATATGTTTGTATATATGTATGTATGTATGTATGTTTGTATTTATGTATGTATGTATGTATGTATGCATGGCTTTTTGTATGTATGTATGTATACATGTATGAATGTTTGTATGTATGCATGTATGAATGTATGTGTGTTTGTATGTATACATTTAATCCAACTAGGTTTAGGATTGACCTCTCTATACTATGTGCACCACTAAATTGGTTTTGTTTCCAAGTTGAGTGAGATAATAGGGACCATGTTACCCCAAGGATTATTATGGAGAGTAAAATATTTTTCATCACAATAGATCCAACTAGTAGGGTATGTACCAAAAAAATAGGGAAATCAAGTTCAAGGGTCCCAAAGGTATAATATTGATGTGAGAACTAGATTTGATATGACCAAAGTGGTCATTGAAGGACTTAGGAATAGTTATAAAATTGAGAGATAAATAAGGGAGGAGATGATAGATTTAAACTCCTCTAAATTATTATTTATTGTGGCATCAATTTCCTTAGAGTGAGTATTCACCATTAAGAAGGGTCCCAAAGTGGCTTTAAAAAGTGTGTCAAATTTATACACCAAAGTGGTCAATTGAATCTTTGAGGGTATTAGGCTAAGCCTATAGGATGTAGGGATGAGGGTTTCAAAGGGTGTAGGTTTTAGAGTTTAATGTATAGGGTTGAGGGTTGAGGGATAGTGTTCAGGGTTAAGGGTATAGGGTTAAGTGTATAGGGTATAGGGAATATGGTTTACGATATTAGGTATAGGGTTGAGGGTATTGGGTATAGGGTTGAGGGTATTGTGTTTAGGGTTTAAGGTACAAGGTTGAATGTAAAGTTTAGGTTTTAAGTATAGGGTTGAGGTTTGAGGGTTTATGATTGAGGGAAAATGTTCAGGGTTGAGGGTATAAGGTTAAGTGTATAGGGTATAGGGATTAGGGTTTAGGATATTGGGTATAGGGTTTATGGTATATGGTTGAGGGTATAAGGTATAGTATTAAGGGTTGCGAGTGTAGGTTTTAGGGTTTAAGTATAGGGTTGAGGGATAATGTTTAGGGTTTAGGGTATAGGGACGAGGGTTGAGGATGTAGGGTTTAGCATTTAAGGTATAAGGTTGAGGGTTGAGGGTATAGGGTTAAGTGTATAGGGTATAAGGATTATGGTTTAGGATATTTGATATAGGGTTGAGGTTAGTGGGTTTAGGGTTGAGGGTTTATAGTTGAGGGAAAATTTTTAGGGTTGAGGGTATAAGGTATATTCTTAAGGGTTGAGAGTTTAGGGTTTAAGGTTTAAGTATAGGGTTGAGGGATAATGTCCAAGGTTTAACATATAAGGTTGAGGTTATAGTGTATAGGGATGAGGGTTGAGGGTGTAGGGTTTAGGGTATAAGGTATAGGGTTGAGGGTTGAGGGATAGTGTTCAAGGTTGAGGGTATAGGGTTGTGTATAAAGTATATGGATTAGGGTTTAGGATATTGGGCATAGGGTTGAGGGTTTTGGGTTTAGGGTTTAAGTATAGGTTGAGGGTTGAGGGTTTACAGTTGAGGTATAATGTTCAGGGTTGAGAGTATAAGGTTAAGTGTATAGGGTATAGGGATTAGGGTTTAGGATATTGGGTATAGGGTTTAAAGTATAGGGTTGAGGGTATAATATATGGGGTTAAGGGTTGAGAGTGTAGGGTTTAGGGTTTGAGTATAGGGTTGAGGGATAATGTTCAAGGTTTAGGGTGTAAGTTTGAGGGTTTAGTGTATAGGGATGAGGGTTGAGGATGTATAGTTCAGGGTTTACAATATAAGGTTGAGGGTTGAGGGATAGTGTTTAGGGTTGAGGGTATAGGGTTAAGTGTATAAGGTATAGAGATTAGGGTTTACAATATTATGTATAGTGTTGAGGGTTTTAGGTTTTAGGTTTAGGGTTGAGGGTTGAGGGTTTAGGGTACAATGTTGAATGTTGGGTTTAGGGTTTAAGTATACGGTTGAGGGATAATGCTCAAGGTTGAGGATATAATGTTAAGGGTATAGGGTATAGGGATTAGGGTTTAGGATATTAGGTATATGGTTGAGGGTATAAGGTATAGGGTTAAGGGTTAAGAGTGTATGGTTTATAGTTTTAGTATAGGGTTGAGGGATAATGTTTAGTGTTTAGGGTATAAGGTTGAGGGTATAGGGTATAGGAGTGAGGGTTGAGGGTGTATGGTTTAGGGTTTAAGGTATAGGGTTTAGGTTTGAGGGATAGTGTTTAGGGTTGAGGGTATAGGGTTAAGTGTATACGTATAGGGATTAGGGTTTAGGATATTAGGTATAGAGTTGAGGTATATTATGTTTAGGGTTTAGGGTTTATGGTACAAGGTTGAATGTATGTTTTATGGTTTAAGTATAGGGTTGAGGGTTGAGGGTTTATGATTGAGGGTATAAGGTCAACTGTATAGGGTATAGGAATTAGAGCTTAGGGTATATGTTTGAGGGTATAAGACATAGGTTTAAGGGTTGAGAGTGTAAGGTTTTTGTGTTTAAGTATACAGTTGAGGGTATAGTTTTGAGGGATAATGTTTAGGGTTTAGGATATAAGGTTGCTTGTATAGTTTTGAGGGATAATGTTTAGGGTTTAGGGTATAAGGTTGAGGGTATAGGGTGTAGGAATTAGGGTTTAGGATATTGGGTGTAGGGCTGAGGGTAGAGGGTTTAGGGTTTAAGTATATGGTTTAGGGTTGAGGGTTTATGATTGAGGGATAATGTTCAGGGTTGAGGGTATAAGGTTAAGTGTATAGGGTATAGGGATTATGGTTTAGGATATTGGATATAGCGTTTAGGGTTTAGGGTTGAGTGTATAAGCTATAGTGTTAGGGGTTGAGAGTGTATGGTTTATGGTTTAAGTATAGGGTTGTGGGTATAGGGTTGAGGGGTAATGTTTAGGGTTTAAGGTATAATATTGAGGGTATAGTGTATGGGGATGAGGGTTAAGGGTGTAGATTTTAGGGTTTATGGTATAGGGTCAAGTGTATAGTCTATAGGGATTAGTGTTTAAGACATTTGAATATATGGTTGAGGGTATTGGGTTTAGGGATGAGGGCTTAGGTTACAAGGTTGAATATAGGGTTTAGGGTTTAAGTATACGGTTGAGGGTTGAGGCTTTATGGTTGAGGGATAATGTTCAAGGTTGAGGGTATAAGCTTAAGTGTATAGGGTATAGAAATTATGATTTAGGATAGTGGGTATATAGTTTAGAGAATAGGTTTGAGGGTATAAGGCATAGGGTTAGGGGTTGAGAGTGTACAATTTAGGGTTTAAGTTTAGGGTTGAGGGTATAGGTTTGAGGGATAATGTTCAGGGTTTAGGGTATAAGGTATAGGGTATAGGGTATAGGGGTGAGGGTTGAGGGTGTAGGGTTTAAGGTTTAAGGTATAGGGTTGAGGGTTGAGGGATAGTGTTTAGGGTTGAGGGTATTGGGTATAGGGTACAAGGCTGAATGTAGGGTTTATGTTTTAAGTATATAGTTGAGGGTTTATAGTTGAGGGATACTGTTCAATATTAAGGGTATAAGGATTAGGGTTAGGATATTCAAGAGGGTATAAGATATAGGGTTAAGATTTGAGAGTGTATGGTTTGGGGTATAAGTATATGGTTGAGGGATAATGTTCATATTTTAGAATATAAGGTTGAGGGTATAGGGTATACGGATGAGGGTTGAGGGTTTATGGTTTAAGGTATAGGGTTGAGGGTTGAGGGATAGTGTTCAGGGTTGAGGGTATAGAGTTAAGTGTATAGGGTATAGGGATTAGGGTTTAGTATATTGGGTATAGGGTATAGGGATTAGGGTTTAGGATATTAGGTATAGGGTTGATGGTATTGTGTTTAGGTTTCATAATTTAGGGTTGAGAATTTAGGGTACAAGGTTGAATTCAGGGTTTGGTGGTTAAGTATAGGGTTGAGGGTTGAGGGTTTATGGTTGAGGGATAATATTCAAGGTTGAGGGTATAAGGTTAAGTGTATAGGGTATAGGGATTATATTTTAGGACATTGGGTATGTTGGTTCCCAAATTAGCAAATTGTTAAACCCTAAAAGTATGCCAGGATTTATTATCAGATTCAACAAGTGATATGACCAATGAACGAAATCAACCAAGATGGTTGGAATTCCCTTCTCTTTAGGCTTTTCTATGCCTAGGTGGGTGTACCTTTATCACCAATGATTTTTTTTCTCTGGGACTAATTGGTGGTACTTAAGCCAATTGAAACCTTATATAAATTTGGAGAGTTTTTGTGATTCACAATTATTTCAAATAAATCATCCTCATATTTTTTTCAATTAAATCATCCTCATAATTTTTTTTAATCAATTCATACTCATGTGGCTGCAATATTTCAATTAAATCATCTTCTCTCAATCCATTTTGTACTGGCATGAGGGTTTGAAATAGACAATGAAAATACAGAGCTAATTTCTACTCCTATTCCTACAACAAAAAATTAAGATGCATAGAAAAAGATTTTTACAAGATATTATTTTGGGGTGGAGATGATCAGTTCCTTTCTTCCACTGGGTAATAGAGTCAAGATATGGAATGATACATGTCCTCTTACTATTTCTAACTCAATTTTTTTGTCACTTTAGGTATATATGACTTGCATAAATATTCTATGAAGTTAACTACCAAGCTCTTCTTATTAATCACAATTAATATTCCAAGTTACTGTGATTTATTCAAATGAATTTAATTCTTGCTTGAAGAAACCAATCAAATGAACCACACAAAATAGTAAATTTGTTTTGACAAACCACATATATACTTGAAATACTAATTTAAATAACAAGGAGAAATCAAACTAGAGACGACAAGATATTTATTATCAACAAACTTAAAAAACAATTGAAAACTAGAATTCAGTCACCAAATTATAGCTTCATTTCCATTACTTCACTTCAAAATATTTTACAATATGTGGCTTGTCTCCCAAAATTATCCCCCTAAAAACTACAGTCTTGGTTTCCCTTTTATAGGTGAATGAGGGAAGTGACAAGCTTCACACTATTACATTTTCAAACAACCTTTCATATGCATAAACTAAAAGATATTTATTATCCTTTGTTTGTCCATGATTTACATAAGTATAATGAATTTAAGAGAAAACATAAAAATAACAGCATTTTAACACTGAAGTTCCAAAGCACTTGTGGCACATCAAAATTTTGTTAATAGTCATGAGGCACATTATTGATGGTGTTTTCTACACAACAAAAACTCAGACATAATATATATAGTATCCTATCTCTCTTGAAAGGTCAGTCTCTATTGAAAAAGAGATAACCCCAAGGTCTCTCGGGTGTCAGGTCATGACTTGCAACAAAACAACTCAGTGATAAATATGAAAATGTTGGTAATCACAAAGGGACCTTACACAACAAGTATTGGAGACTCTACATTTATTAGATTTTTTGCAATATAATGATACTCGAATTCTTGGTTTAAACAAAGATCAAAGAAATAACAAAAGATAAAGGGTTTCAAAAATCCTAAGATTAATATACTCCTAGGATCAACAATACTAATGATGAAATGCTCGGAATGAACCAATCCCTCAAAAACTAATTTCTGATCAACCCAGGCTATACTTGCAATCTCACAGGAATAGTGCAATCTTCTAAGGAATTAAGGATTTTTAGATCATGGACATTCATTCAATCAAACTAGATAAATACCCACAATTAAACTAAGAACATAAATATCGGGTACAAGTTGACGTTGTGCAGCAAACCCACAATCAAGAAGCTGCCCAAAGTATGAACCAAAGATTTCTTCTACAGTCCAAACTCTAAATCACAAGCACTATCGAATCATTTAACTCTAAATCTAAAATGCATTCATACATTTCCATGCAATTTTAAAGATAGAATAAGAACCATGCAAGATTAATCAATCCAAAGAAGGCATCAATAATAACACAGTGTCTTCACTTGCATTGAATCACCAGTAATAGCAACAATTCTGATATTTTGTTACATCACTTTCGTAAAATATGACTAACTCCTAACTTTAACCTCTTGCTCTAATCTTCTAGTCTATCTTCTATCTAATTTTAACAAATTAACTAATTGTCTAAAAAATCCTAACCCTTTACAAATGAGGTGACATGCCATACTTATAGAGATTTCATCCTATGCTAGCCCGAGCTAGGGTTACAAAGAAGGTCGGCCACCAACCATACCGACCCAGACAACTCATAATAAATCATCACCCTACACTCAATGGATAAGGCACCTTCCTTAGATCTACTTGGGATCTTTACGAATCCCAATTCAGACAGAATAAACCATGCAGGTCACATCCACCATTAATGCCTCATCCATGTGAAATAGAAGAATAGTAATGTGCATGAAATGTGTTTGAATACGAGCCAAAGATCAATAGCCGATCTGGGCACCACGAACGACTCTGATCGAGTAAAACCAGTTTAAATATTTCATGTCACATCCACCTTGGATGAATGGCCAATGAACAAACCTTCAGTGTACGGATGGGTTTTACCTACCTGCAGTCACAAAGTGTACCTGGTTGTATCTTGTGGATCTCACAATATCTTCAAAGTACGCCCATCCTTCCCTCAGCCTTGACAGCAACAACCTGCCCAATCCAGCCTACATTTAAAAGGGCCACAATTAATATTCATTACAGCATCGAAATCCAAGTCAATCCAACAGAATCCCCAAGGCAATGAAACCACACACAAGCCCAGGCGGAAGCAGAACCAAAACAAAATAGAAGCAGAAACAAAATAGGCGGAGGTGGATCTAAAGCAGGTGGAGGTGGAACCAAAAATAGATAGGAAGAGGAAACAAAATAGGTGGAGGCAGAACCAAAACAGGCGGAGGCGGAACCAAAATCAGACGGGAAGAGGAAAAATAAAAGGTGAAACCAAAAAAAGCAGAGGTGGAACCAAAACTAGATGAGACCTTTTTCAAAGTATTGAGTTCAGTTCCCACCCCGGTTTCGGTTCTCGCAAAGGAAAGGAAGTGAAGGAAAAAAAGGGGAACCAAAGAAAACACAAGGGAAGAACCAACCCTAAGGCCGAACAATGAAGAAAATAAGGACACATGAAGCAGAGCCGGAACTGGAACCAAAACTGAAACATGAACCTTGCAAAGGTTCCAAGTTTAGTTCCCATCCCGATTCTGCCTCCGATGAAAGGAAAACAACGAAGAAAAAGGAAGACCAAAGCAGAGCTAAGGGGAAGAACCAATCCAAAGGCTAAAAAATGAAGAAAACAAGGACACAGGAAGTGAAGTCGGAACCAAAACTAGAACCGAAACATGAACCTTGCGAAGGTTCCAAGTTTACTTCCCATCTCGATTCTTCCTCCAACGAAAGGAAAACAACAAAGAAAAAGGAAGACCAAACCAGAACTAAGGGGAAGAACCAACCCAAATGCTGAACAATGAAGAAAACAAGGACACCGGAAGTGGAGCCAGAATAGGAACGGAAACCAAACCATGAACTTTGTGAAAGTTTAGAGTTCAATCCCATCCTGTGCTCGAACCTGCCAAGCAAAGGAAACAAAGTCTTAGGAGGAAAAGAACAACTCATAAGACCTAGACAAAACACCAAGGACAAACAAAGGGAAAGGGAACCCACCTCCAGAAAGAACATCCTCGAGACTCCATAACTGCTAACTCATAATAGGGGCACTTTACAAATAGAACAAGGATTTAGGAATAGTGCAAAGTAACCAAATCCCATGACCAAAGGACCATGACAACCAAGACCAAAATCTGAATATTTTCAAAGACAAGATCAAAAGGTAGGGCCATAGACAAGAGTGAAAAGAATAGGAAAAAAGGGTCCCTACTTTCAGTGGGGTGTGTGTGTAAAAAACTACACAAAAAATGGTGACTCCGCTAGGGAAATGCTCCAGAGCATTTCAATGACAAACTGGAATAAAAAACCTAGAATATCTGATTTCCATCCAGTCATCGGGTCACCCTATGAACAAGGTTTCAGAAATCACAAACAAGAAACTTTTTCTTGTACCAGGGTTAAAGTGTGTGTGTATGCATTCATTTCTCTTTCCTTAGTTGCAATAGGGACCAAACTTAGTCTAATAGGGCTACATAAGGATCCCAACTCTAAAATCAACCTGGATAGAGCCTTGCTGCTAGCTAGGCATCCATAGCCCTGATGGGGTTATCACTGTGATTCTCCCTAGCATAGCTCTACTACTAGGCAAGCATCCATAGCCCCGATAGAGATACTAGGATACCCTTGATGAAGTGAACATTTCTTTGATTTTCAATATTTCTTTCCCTTTTTTTTTTGATATTCTCTTTGAGATCTTTAAACTTTCCCTTTCACCTTGCAAGCAATGAAGCCCACACCTAGAGATGAGAACCACAGTGGTGCTAGAGCAGAATATAAGATTTTTCACCCAGTCAAACTTCATAAAGACCATATGCAACCCTAGAATACTTAAGATTTGTGTGAAAGTATGAGACCCAAATACATTCTAGAATTTGACTTAATCAAGTGACTCCAATTCCAAGCGTATGCAACATCAGATGAAGGAATTCCACCAGCTGACTCCAAAAAGATGATTAAAGTTTGTAAAAGAAATCCTCAAAATAATTCCAAGCAAGCAGCTAGTTATATAGATGCAACAGGCCCAAAAGAAAGCAAGAAAAACCAGTGCAAGAGCACAACAGAAAGAAGAACCAACCAAACCAGGCCTACTCTAACAAAAGAAACCCCAATCTAACCAAAGAAAAAAATAGAAAAATAGATAGGAAACCTAATCTACCTATTTACAAGGAAAGAGTTGTAAATAGCTTAGGACTGGAAATAGTGCTTCAAATACTGCCCATTGACAGCCAGTGGGATATTTTCTATAGTGATATTTTTCAAACAGAAACAATTATCTCCTAGAATCTCTACAATCTGATAAGGGCCAAGCCAAAGTCTATCAAATTTTTCATGCTCCCCTTTTCGGTCGTGGATTTCATCCCAATAGAGAATCAAGTCAAAGATTCTAAAGGATTTTACCTTGGCTCTCCTATCAAACCATATCTTCACTACACCTTGATGTTTGTAAAATTTTTCTAGGTCTTCATCCCTTCTCTCTTCAAGGTGTAACAGTTCATCCAAGTGGGCTTCACGTTTATCCTCTCCATTATAATATTCATTAATAAATTGAAAAGTAGGGATCTTTAGCTGAATGAGAAACACAGGTTCCAAACCATATATTGAGTGATAAGGAGAGGTTACTAGGGATGTTTTCTATCTAGTGTGGTCTACCCAAAGAGAAAATATAAGCTGGGTGTGCCAGTCCTTGGGATTCTTCTCTAGTAGCTTACAGATGACTCTTAAAAGATTTTTATTGGAAGACTCAACCAAGCCATTACCTTGTGGATAGTAATTAGATGCAAATTGTATGACAATCCCATGATCATAAGCCCAGTTAGAAAAATTCAATGCAAAAGCAGGACCGTTATCACAAACCAAAGCCAATGGACATGCAAAAAAATTAATGATACCTAATTGAATGAAATTGATTACCACTTCAGAAGTGCTTGTTTGCATGCAAGAGCCTCAGTCCATCTGGTAAAGTAATCAGTTATAGTAAGAATATACCTATGGCTTGCAGATGAAGGTGGATTTATTAGACCTATAAAGTCCATTCCCCATTGTGCAAATGGTTTTACCTCTATAACAGGCTGAAGTGGAAGGGCTGCACGTTTCTCCCTACTTGTTGCAGTCTGACATACATGACAATTCCTCACATGGTTATGCATGTCCTTGAACAAGGTAGGCTAATAATAGCCTTCCCTCAAGATGTAATTTGTAGTGGAAGGTGTTGAGCCATGGCCTATGCCATATTTTTCATGAAATTTAGTCATCACTTTGCCAGCTTCTTCCTTCCCTAGGAATCTCAAATAAACCCCCTCATTAGTTCTCTTATACAAGACAACTCCTTTCATCATAAAATTGTCACTCTTTAGACACAAAGCTCTACTTTGTACTGCATTAAGGTGTTCAAGACATTAATGGTTCAACAAATAGTAGATAATTTCATCATACCATTCTCTTAGAGACACCTCTTGGAGGTGATATTGTTGATCCATGAGGTGAGGGCCCATCTTAGCCATTGTCTTTGTCATTCCTTTCCCTCTCACCTATTTCATGAGTTGGATCTCAATATCATACTCTTGTAGCATGGTTACCCATTTAGCCTCGTGCTCTCCCAATTCATTTTGCATCAATAAGAGCTTCACTATGGGGTCAGGTACTATGGAAAAGACCTTATTTCTCAGTATATAGTGTTTGAACTTCTTCACATTTTGGACTAGGGCATAGGCTTTCTTTTCCACATTAGGTATCTCAGTTCTTTATCCTTTAAAGGAGCACTCATAAAAGATATGGGATGTTCATCACCTTGATTAGACTTTTGAGTTAACATTCTAGCACATGAGTGATCAAAATGAAATGAGTATGTAAAAAGGCTTGGCATAATCCGGACTTACCAACATTGGAGCCTCAACAATGGCTCTCTTGATTTCTGCAAATGCCTCCTTAGCCTCTACACTCCATTCAACTTTTTCTTCTCATTTTAGAATAGCATTCAAGGGCTTCACTATCTCTGCAAATCCAGTGATAAACTTTCTGACAAAGTTAATTTTCCCAAAGAATGACTTTATTTCATTTTTTCTTGCAAGAGGTTGAATCTTTAGTATAGCCTCCACTCACTCTGGATCAATGGCAATACCGTATTCTAAAATGACATGTCCTAACAATTTTCCCTCAGTGACTCCAAAGATGCATTTCTTCAGATTAAGTGAGATGCCAAACTCTTTGCACCTTTGGAATACTTTGCATAAATCTACTACATGATCATCTCTCCTCTTAGAAAAAACTTTCAAATCATCCATGTAGGTAATTATGCACTTACCAATAATGTCCTTGAAAGCAATATCCATTTCTCTTTGGAATGTAGCTCCAACATTGGTTAACCCAAAGGACATTATTCTATAGGAAAAAGTTCCCCATTTTGTAGTAAAGTTAGTTTTGTGCCTATCCTCATATTGTACCATAACCTGGTTATATCCAGAGTACCCATATAGAAAATACATCATCTGAGATCCATTGAAAATTTGAAGCACTTCATCCAGGGAAGGAACTGGATAGTTGTCTTTTTCCGATGCCCTGTTGAGATTCCTGAAATCAAAACACAGTCTGATTTCTCCATTTTTCTTCCTTACTAGAACCAAGTTTGAAACCCATATTGAATGTATTATTGGGAATATGATTCATGCTGAAAGTAGCTTCTGCACCTCTTTCTGAATGATAGGTTCCAGTAGAGCATTAATTGGCTTTTGTCTTTTCCTGAATGGTCTGACATTCAACTTCAAGGGAATGATGTGTGTAATGATCAAAGTTTCATATGTCTTTAAGTCCTCATAAATTTAGGCTATCACCTCTTTATATGTGTGTAATGCATCAATAATTCCCCTCCTTTCCTTTGGAGTGCACACTTTGCCTATAAAAACATTTTTTACACCATCTTGGGTCACCATATTGTATGTCTCACATTGACTGCTGAGGGAATCCCTTTTCACCTACCATTCTTGATCTTTTATCTTATCCAAATCAAAGATTCTCTCCAATTGCACCATACCTCTTGGGATGGTATTAGTTTTCAGGTTAATGACCCCTTCTAGGTCCATTTCAACCTCTTGAGGTTCTACCTCATAAATCACCTAAGAAGCAAACACATCACAACTAGTGATGAAATCAAGAATATATTTGTCATCCTCAAAAACCTAGAAATTGGTTACATTGTCAGGCACTGAGGGTATTGGAGTAAGCTCTACAGTGAATTTCTTCAAACCTGAAAGCAATAAATGTTGCAATATACTAGCTGCATGGGCCAGAGAATCTATGGTTTGATTCTTATTTTGGGGAATCAATTGAATGTTGAAGGCATCAAATACTTCAATGAGATCCCATACTTTGTGCCTGTAGTTGGTCATTCTTCTATCATGGCACGATTATTGTTTCATTACTTGTTTAACTACCAGCTCAGAATCTCCAAACACTTGCAAGATCCCAACTTTCTTTCTTAATTCCATTAATAAACCATGGACCAAAGCCTCATACTCAGCTACATTATTAGTGCATTGGAACTAGAGCCTATGAGCAGAAAAATAAGTCTTACCTTTAGGACTGATCAACTCAAATCCTTCTCCAACACCTTGCTTTGATTTGGATCCATCAAATCTTAATGTCCAATAGCCATCAACTTCTGATTTCCTCAAACTACCCTTGTCCTTGCTACTACCCGAAGGCTCTTCAGGAGGCCTCGGGCTCTTTCCTTTTTGATCATTTTGAATGCTTTGTATATCTAGCTTGATAGCTAGGGTTGGATTAATGCATCTTTGTATCTGCTCCACCGCAATTTTGCATAGGAAAAATTCTAGCTCGAAGTGAGTGGCATTGTGAAATATACACCAATTAGGGAGCAACAATTCCTTAAAATCCATATTTCTGCCCAGTTGGATTTGATCCTCCACGCACTTTAGGATTAACTCCTAGAAATTATCCAGCAAGCTGAGTTGTCTATCTTCTTGATCATCAAGATCCTTTTATTGTTCAAGCAGTACTTCAGAACTACTAGCTTCCAATGTGGATTCATCAGAGAAGCTTTGCAACATAAAGACTTCCTCTGTATCTCAAATAGGGGTAGCCAAGACATAGTTCCCCATGCTAACCTCTGACAAAAATATTTCATTTGAAGTATTCTGATATTCAGTGATCACATACTTCATTTTGGGTTCTCTTTCAATTCTGATTTGATTTGGGACTCCTTTCCAAGGGAGCCACATGTGTGAATGATCGGTGGATGTGTATCCATTTAGTGCCCTAGTGAAATATCGGCTCAAGATCAAACCATAAGTGTCAGGAATATCTGCCACCTGAATATTAAGTACTTGTTGCACTCTAGGATCATAAGCAACTTGCATGGGAATCATGTTCAGTTCTCTCACTATATTCACCTCTGTCTTGTTCAATTGGGTCGTGACCTTCTTTTGAGAGGCTACAGGAGTAATATTTAGTGCTCTACAGACAACAAAATGCATAAAATTTGTATATACTCTTGAGTCTAGTAGACAATTGTGCAGATTCTTCCCAAAGACATGAATAGAAATCAGGAAGGGAGGGGTTTCAATTTTTCCCTAGAACAAACTCATCTGAGTGTCAACTTGTGCAACCTAATTCCTATCTTTTTCTTTCCCTCTATATCCAGGTGGTGCTTGACTTAAGCCTTTAGGTGCTTGTGAACTAGGTGACCTGCCAACTACCTCATTGACTGCTACTCCTTGTGGTGCTTGACTTTAATTAAAAGACCCTAGGACTATATTTTTGATTTCAGGAACCCTTAACAACTCAAAAGTAGAAAGACTCACCTTTACTTTCTTGAGTTCCTCAGTCACATATTCGCCTAATTGTTCCACATTCATGTCGACATGGGTCTCTTTAGAATTACCAGTTTGTTTATCTTTTTTTGAATCAACGTTGCTCCCTCTTGATGCTTCGGGTTGTCCTCCCCTTGCAAAGTATTGTGTTGGCACATGAGGGTAAGATGGATTATTACTAGCATGTGGCTCTGGTGGAGTAGTAAATTTTTTTGAAGGAATAGATGTAGTAAATGGGCCCCTAGCTGGTGGATTCCTATTAGGCCTATTCCTCAAATCATACTTTCTTGTAGGTTGTTGAAACATCTGTACCTCTTCAACACCAACTTATTCCTCATCCAAGGGACCATTATCATTCACAGTTCCTTCATTAAAAAATTGAGAAATTTCATCTTCATTCAACACTTGTTCAGTCTCCTCATTTTGGCCACTTGAATTCTTTCCTTATTCATTCTCTTCATCCCTCGGGAAAGGAGCATGATTCAACACCAAAACTAGGGAATCATAAGGATTTGAGGGTACCGATTCCCGACCAGTGGAGTTGTTTTCAACTTCATACTGAAAGGTGGAAGTAGCAGTTTGAAATTCAGGACAATCTAGCTCAGAGTGTTGACTTGTCTTATGAAGCCTGCACCACCCTAACAAAGCTGCTTCAGCCAAATATACTCCACTCAGAGGTTTTTCTTGATTGGAAGGTTGATCCAATGGAGTGGGGACTCCTCCATTATTAGGTCCGGTATTCCATGGCCTATTCTTCCTAGGTGGTTGTATCCTTTCAAATCCTTGTCCACCTTGTTGTCCTCTATCAAAGTTCTTACCAGAACCTTGTCCACTTTCAAAATTCTGATTTTTGTCAGAATACTACCCTCTATCAAAGTTTTTTCCTTGTGCAACATCTCAGTTCTCCCTATTGTAATTTTATTACATGATCCTCTGAGCAGCTTGGAGTTGGCTATTTTGGTTCCTCAAGTGGGTTACCTCCATATTCAATTTCTTCACTTGCTCGGTTAGCTCATCTAACCTCTCCTTATCATGAAAACTGTAAGACATTGAATTCACATTGTTTGGGGGGTATCTTGACACTCCTCCAAGACCTCCAGACTGATTCAAAACTTTTGAGTTCTGTAAATATGTAGGGAAACCAGCTTGTGACTATGGATGAAGGGGTTGATTAGCATTTTTCTAGGGATAACTAGGCATTGGATGAGCCTGACTTATCAGATGACTTGGGTGTGGAACCAAAGGCAACTGCAGGATGGGATTCATAATGGGAGTGTGATTAGTCAGCGCCTGGTTAAGAGCTTGGACTTTCCCAGGATGAGAAGTTGGTCCCATAGATGGTAGGGATCCTGACAAGTGTTTTCTAAGGTCTGTACTCACCTTAACAAACTTTGTACATGAAGTGAGCAAGGTAGTTGGAGGATTACTTCTCCACTTAAGGAAGGTGGATATAATACTATCAAGGGCTTCAAAATATACCTCTAAGGCAATGACATCTTCTACAAAATAAGGTGCTTGCAGTCTAGTGTATGCATGGTGGAATCTATTATTGAATGACCCTATAGGCTCATTAACTTCTCTCTTAATCTCGGTAAATTGCATGTAGAGTTCATTGGCATTGATAGGGATTATGAATGGATGCAGTAGGTAAATGATTGTACCTGTAAAAGGCCTCCTCTCCTAGAGAATAAGGGAAAATCCTATAGGCAACATCCTCGTGATTAATTCCTCTATCCCTCAGACAAGTCTGAAAAACGCTAATATGCTCCTCTGTTGTTTGATTAGGGTCATTTGTGTGAAACTTAGAGCAAAAATGCTCAAGGTTCTTGGGCATAACATTGTAGTTGTTGAAGGATAGAGGTGAAGGGTTATTTTCCAAGAAAATAATTGGAAGAGGTGGAGGTGGCAATGACTAGTTGGTGACTGGTTGGAGTTGTTGAATGGAACCAGTCTCATAATCGGATGAAGATGATGAGGTGGATGCTGAATCCTCCCTTCTTCAGGTCCTTCTTGACCTAGTTGGAGGTGGCAGTTCTTGAAACTCTTCTCATTGTCCTGGTGTAGATTTGGTTCTCCTTCTGAGTCTCTAAGGAGAAAGGGCATTTAGAAAATGATCTAGCTTGCTTATTAGGCCCTCCTTCTAGCACCAATCCTGTTGATGGTGTTTTGTGCACAACAAGAACTCATACATAATATATATATAGTATCCTATCTCTCTTGAAAGGTCAATCTCTATTGAAAAAGAGATAACCCCAAGGTCTCTCGGGTGTCAGGTCATGACTTGCAACAAAAAAACTTAGTTATAAATGTGAAAATGTTGGTAATCACAAAGGGACCTTACACAACAAGTAATAGAGATTCTAAACCTATCAAAAATTTTACAATATAATGATACTCAAATTCCTACTTTAACCAAAGATCAAAGAAATAACAAAAGATAAAGGGTTTCATAAATCTTAGGATTAATACTACTCCTAGGATCAACAATACTAATGATGAAATTCTTGGAACGAACCAATCCCTCAAAAACTAATTTCTTATCAACCCAAGCTATACTTGCAATCTCACAGGAATAGTGCAATCTTCTAAGGAATTAAGGATTTTTAGATCATGGACATTCATTCAATCGAACTGGATAAATGGCCACAATTGAACTAAACACACAAATATCAGGTATAGGTTGACATTGTGCAACAAACCCACAATCAAGAAGTTGCCCAAAGTATGAACAAAATATTGCTACTACACTCCAAGCTCTAAATCACAAGCACTATCGAATAATTTAACTCTAAATCTAAAATGCATTCAAACATTTCCACATAATTTTAAAGATAGAATAAGAACCATGTAAGATTAATCAATTCAAAGAAGGCACCAATAATACCACAATGTCTTCACTTGCATTGAATCACCAGTAATAACAACAATTCTGATATTTTGTTACAACACTTGCATAAAATATGACTAACTCCTAACTCTAACCTCCTGCTCTAATCTTCTAGTCAGTCTTCTATCTAATTCTAACAAATTAACTAATTGTCTAAACAAACCTAACCCTTTACAAATGAGGCAACATGCCATACTTATAGAGATTTCATCATGTGCTAGCCTGAACTAGGGTTACAAAGAAGGTCGACCACCAACCATATCGACCCAAACAGACTGCAATAAATCACTGCCCTACACTCAATGCATAAGGCACCTTCCTCAAATCAACCTAGGATTTATGTAAATCCTAATTCAGACATAATAAATCATTCAGGTCACATCCGCCATTAGTGCCTCACCCAAACGAAACAGAAGAACGGTAATGTGCACAGAATGTGAGTTTGAATATGAGCCACCAATCAACAGATGAGATGGGCACCATGAACGACTCTGATCAAGTCAAACTAGTTTAAATCTTCCATGTCATGTCCACCTTGGATGAATGGCCAATGAAAAACCTCCGTTGTATGGATGGGTTTTACCTACCCATGACCACAAAGTGTACCTAGTTGTATCTCATGAATCTCGCAATATCTTCAAAGTACACCCATCCTTCCCTTGGCGTTGATAGAAACAACCTACCCAATGCAGCCTAAATTCAAAAGGGCCACAATTAATATTCATTATAGCATCAAAATCCAAGTCAATCCAATAGAATCCCCAAGGCAAGGAAACCACATGCAAGCCCAGGCAGAAGTGAAACGAAAAAAAAAAGAAGCAGAAACAAAATAGGCAGAGGTGGAACCAAAACCAGATGGGAAGAGGAAAAAAATAGGTGGAGGTAGAACCAAAATAGGTGGAGGTGAAACTAAAACCAGATGAGGAGAGGAAACAAAACAGGCGAAACCAAAATAGGTGGAACCAAAATAGGTGGAACCAAAACAGGCAGAGGTGGAACCAAAACCAGATGGGAAATTTTTCAAAGTACCGAGTTTAGTTCTCACCTTGGATCCGATTTCACAAAATGAAAGGAAGCGAAGGAAAAAAAGGGGAACCAAAGAAAACCCAAGGGAAGAACCAACCCAAAGGTCGAACAATGAAGAAAACAAGGACATAGGAAGACGATTTGGA
Source organism: Sequoiadendron giganteum (assembly GCA_007115665.2). Classification (NCBI taxonomy): domain Eukaryota; kingdom Viridiplantae; phylum Streptophyta; class Pinopsida; order Cupressales; family Cupressaceae; genus Sequoiadendron; species Sequoiadendron giganteum. The sequence continues at coordinate 377,163,218 of CM021104.1, forward strand.
ACCAAAACTGAAACTGAAACATGAACCTTGCGAAGATTCCAAGTTTAGCTTCCATCCCAATTCCGCCTCTGACAAAAGGAAAAAAATGAAGAAAAAGAAAGACCAAAGAAGACCTAAGGGAAGGAACCAACACAAAGGCTAAAAAATGAAGAAAACAAGGACACAAGAAGTGGATCTGAAACCAAAACCAAAACTGAAACATGAACCTTGCGAAGGTTCCAAGTTTAGTTTCCATCCCGATTCTGCTTCTGACGAAAGGAAAACAACAAAGAAAAAGAAAGAGCAAAGAAGACCTAAGGGGAGGAACCAACCCAAAGGCTGAACAATGAAGAAAACAAGGACACAGGAAGCGGAGCAGAAGCCAAAACTGAAACTGAAACATGAACCTTGCAAAGGTTCCAAGTTTAGTTCCCATCCCGATTCCACCTTCGATGAAAGGTAAACAATGAAGAAAAAGGAAGACCAAAGTAGACCTAAGGGGAAGAACCAACCCAAAGTCTGAACAACAAAGAAAACAAGGACACAGGAAGTGGAGCCAGAATCAGAATGAGTATGGAAACCAAACCATGAACTTTGTGAAAGTTCACAGTTGAGTCCTATCCTGCACCCGAACCTGCCAAGCAAAGGAAACAAAGTCTTAGGAGGAAAAGAATAACTCCTAAGACCTAGAAAAAACACCAAGGACAAACAAAGGGAAAGGGAACCCACCTCCAAAAAGAACATCCATGAGACTCCATAACCACTATTTCAAAATAGGGGCACTTTACAAATAGGACAAGCATTTAGAAACAATGCAAAGTAACCAAATCTCACAACCAAAGGACCACAACACCCAAGACCAAAATCTCAAGATTTTCAAAGACAAGATCAAAAGGTAGGGCCACAAAGAAGAGCCAAAAGACTAGGCAAAAAGGGTGTCTACTTTTAGTGGGGCGTGTGTGCAAAAAACTATACAACACACATGTGATCACTAGATATGGAAAGGTCCCCTCTTGATGATAATGAACACAAGGCTTGGAACTTCAAAACACTCTGATACAAGACCTTTTCTTCAAGTAGGTTGTTACCTAATTTTCGTTTACAACTCGATAAGGTAGAGTTGGAGTAAGTATTTGTAGCTAAAAGGGAAAAGGTACATACAATTTTTTTCTAAATTTTGTCATTACACAAAAGATGTTTTCAAATAAAGTTTAGTTTTATCATGTAAATGTTCTTTACAACAATAAATGACACAAATTACATAATATTGTTGTCTTTATTCATTTTTCAATGAAACATGTCCCACACAAGTCATGGGAGTAACTGATCATACATGATTAATAGAAACAAAAGGAAGTAAACTATACAACTGAAGAAGAAAGGAACATGAAAGGAAGTTTGATTCATCATTGTTTGAATGAAAAATCACAAAGTTGATAGTTGTGTCTTCAGTTTAGTTCCAACTCCTTCATTGGTTACTCCGGAGATACCTACAAAAATAGATTGTGTTAGAGCTTAGAATCAAATTTCTCCTTATATGCATACTTCAACAGATATATAATCTACTCCTATGAATCATTTGATCAGATATTCAGATTTCAAGAGAAGTTAGGAACAGTAGAATTAATGCATCATTGGAAGCTTTGAGCTTCATTATTTTGCTAACTTTTTTGTTCACTGTGCAAGTACAGGTTCATTTATCATTATTTATGGTTTGACATCATAGTATGTGGAGGAAAATGTGGCTCCCACAAGGGTTGAGCCCAACATAGTGCATCCTCTTAGTTACAAGAGAGGAGTAAAGGTGTATTTTCATCATTACATGTCAAGGAAGTCTCAACATCCATCACATAGGAAGGTCTTCAATAAAGAGAAGCAATTAGCAGTCTCAAGATCAATAAATTATAAAAGCAGTCCATACTATGCTACAGTCATGGGGTAGCTTGTTGAAGGCTATTCCACAGTCCATACTCATCAAGCACATTAAAGGATATATGATCACATGAAAGGCATAACAGTGATCATAGAGGAGAAATAGTCAAGAGTTTTTATTAAGATTCAATGTAAAGTTAGAGGTTACATTACTGCCCAAGAAAAGAAGATACAATCTATACAAGGAGGCAGTCGACAATAGAGTTGGTTACCCTGTGACAATTTTTAGCATCTAGTATTATACACAATCAAGGTTGTATTATTTTCAATTTTCTCCTTTCATGTTATTCATTCAAATAGTGTGAAGAACATGACTTCTTACAAAGACTGTGTGTTTAGTGAGACATCAATGAGAAAAGAATAGTCCCATTAATTCTTTAGAAGGCATGAATCTTTAGATAAAGATCCAAGGTAAAACATACAAATGGAAGTGTAGTAAAATATAAATGAATGCAGTCATAGTCAATCAGGTTCAATGAGACAGAGCACAAAAGGAAAATATAGTCATTATTTGTTTGATAAAATTATAATGCAACATTAAGAACTTTAACTCTTTCAAACCCTTGACAACCATGAGTTTGGAGTTTATGGAAAGGAAATAATCTAAGCTTCATTGATTTTAAAATCATTGTCACATGATGATTAAATTCAACACATGAAGAGTGGCATTATCTATATCAATAAAGGTGATTGTTCTCATGAAGTATCCATCCTTGATCCATTGTAGAACATAGACAATGATATTCCCAATATCATGGCCTCTCTGATACAAGATAAGACCATGGAATGTCTGATACAAAGGATAAAAATATCATTCACATTGGAAATGAAGATAGAGGTCTGTGCCAATTTGCAAGGGAATTCATTTTGGAAATGAATCTGTGGTATACCCGATTGTGGATATCCTTCTCAAACTGCATACAAACGTTGACTAATATTCAAATGGATTTCAATGGAAATAATGGAAGTAATGCTGCCTATAAAGTAAATGAGGAAGATGTTCAAACTCAAGGTAGTTTAGCCATTAGTTAATGATAAATATGTAGCAGCATTCCATAGAGTAGAAGAGGCAATCACAAGAAGACATCATAGTGTCAAGTTCATATCATTAAAAGTATGGACTATTTTATCAAGAGACAAAAGCACCTAGAGAATACAATAGTTTTAAGGAGGGGTTTCAAAATAAAAACCTAGATTTTGCAAATCTCAAGGCTATGAGTAGGATTTATTTTATTTATTTTTCTCAAAAATAGTGAAAATATCAAGCTAGGGATTCACTGTCAAAACCCTTGAGAGTTCTGCAAACAAAGTGAAGCCCTCGATACTCCCAAAAAATCTTGTGGAGAACTCAAATTTTTTTATCATCTTTCATAGGAATTTCATAGTGAAATGAGAATACAATAATGATTATCATAGTTTAAAATCAAGGCCAAGCTTGGAGCTTCAAAGCCAAGCCGAGTAAACCAACAAAATTAATCATTCCTTTCAGTGAAGTGATGAAATATAGAGAGGCAGCCATGAATCAAGGAGGAAAACCAAAATAAAACCCATATTGAAAGCCTGTAGCTATGCTTACAAAAAAAAGAGTAGAGGGTTTTCATCATTTTTTCCTTTCAAAAAATTAAAGGGAGAAGTTTACTTTTCGATAGAGAATAGAATGTAAAAGAAAATCCAACATTTTTTATGTAGGGTGATAGCTTACCACATACTCCCAGTGTGTATCATTATAGAAAATCTTTAGAAGACTTCCAAGCCCTAGCATGACACAATGGAGCAACAATATAACAAAAAAAAAAAAAGCATAATGAAATGATGCATATGGGTCGCAGGTGTTTTGACTTTAGGGTTTCATTGAGCCCTAAAATTGGCCGACCCCGAAGGGTTTTTTTTCCACTTTATTTAAACATTGGGTGTCATGTGTTATAATTTGGAATTTTCATTTTCCCTAATGTATTAAAGGGTTCCCCTTATGTTATTTTTTTCATGAGTTTCAAACAAAATCGAGTCAACTCCCTTTTAGTTTTGTATGACAGTGAAAAAAATTTAAAATGAAAACAAATTTTAAAGTAATGAGTTATAAATTACTTTAATATTTGTCATGTAAATGATAAAAATTAAAGTAATCCATAAAAACTACTAAATTCTATCTTGACTGATTGACTTTAATAATTATTTAATTTGTTTATTTTATCCTAAAATCATGCAAAAGGAGAAGGGGCAGCGAACTAGTCATGCAAAAATTAGGAGGTGAAACTGAAGTTACATGCATGCATTTGGAGTTATTCAAAGAGTTTTTCCATTGAATTTTAGTCAAACTGAACTCATTTTGAGGTCCACTTGGGTCAAATTTATTGTAAGGGGTAGTTTCAAGCTATTTTTACTCAATTTACATCAGTTTTGACTCCTCTTTTATGGATTTTCTCTTTTTCTCATAAGAGGCATTTGAAGAGATATTTTAGAGTGTAGTTAACTACAAGTTCCACCTTTCTACACTTGGATTTTCTCTTCTTAGCTCTTTGATCTATCTTATTGTATAAAGGAAAAGACATAGTCTTTTTTCTTTAGTTCTTGATTCTTTCTCTCTTGAGTATTGCAGAGAGAGAAATTTTGTAACTCAAATTGATCAACTTGTAGCAGAAAATTCCTTTATTTTCTCAATAAAGAAAGTAGATTTATCCTTCTTGATAATGATTGATGATATTTCTGTGATTCATTCTTAAGAATCATATGATTTTTTTCTCTTTCAAGCAATAATAATGTAAGAAAATGCATGGTTGATGCAGGTCATAGTTTGTGTTAGCTATTTTTAGTTGTTTGAAGTTGTGAAAATAGGTTATTTTCCTTCAATAAACTCTGATTTTAGTCCTTAAATATTAAATACTTATGTGCTACATTCTTGGTTGAGTTGTGTAAATACTAAAGGCCTATTTATTGAAATAGATTGTGAATTTGACCAGCAAGTAGATCTAGAACGTTTGGAGCATCACCTCCTAGTGGATAGGTTTCAATTCCAAGTTTCTTTCTATCCCTTTTCCTTTCAAAGAAGGTAGTTTGCAGGAGGTATCACAGGGAACCAAACCTTTATCTGGAGATTCATCTTCCCTATGAGCAACCTAGTGGCTCGAAGATGTTTCCATGTTTCAAAAGGATTAGTTGAGTCAAGGATTAGCTAGGGTGTAAACCTAGTTGATAATAGTGGCCAATTATTTTTTCTCCCATTCGAACATTGTGTAATCATTGGGCCATTTGTATTCCTAGATTTGTGGCATATTTTCCAAGTGATTCCTCCACCTATTGTCCAATAGTCCCCTAGCTTCTATGATGAACTTTGAATAACCTGAGTCCAATGCAATCATCCCATCCAGAATTAAATTGAAGCTATGAATATTTACCTCCTCATCCATTTGTAAATGAGTGATACAAATGAGAACTATTTGGTTGAACTCATTCTTCCAGCCATTGAAATATTGGATATGCTCATCATTCCCTAAAATATTTAGCACAAAACCTTGCTTAAGTGTGTGAAAAGACTCCATTCTTGTCTTGATCTTTTGATGTTCCCTAGATATATATTTAAATTCATCAATGACCATTTTCACCATTTTTTCAATAGGTTTCAGTGCCACAAGAGCATCCACACTTCTTTGTAGAAATTTTCATAATGTTATCAAAGTATGATGGATAGGCTTCCATTTTTTAAACAAAGGGTCTAAGATTAGTACATGATCATTCATCTATTCCAATACTTGAGATAAGGAGACATAACACTCATGTACACTTTTTATATTACCCATAATTAACTTGACCATGTGCTCCAATTTTTTTTCCAATATACCAAGGATTTAACCTCTCACCCCTTCTTTGGTATCCTTATTGAGTTTCTCTAGGTTTTTAATTTCCTATTCCAAGCCTTGCTTCAATTCATTTAATTGATCAATATAAGCTATGTTAACACCAAATTCCTAAGATGTGGAGGGATGATAAAGCACGATTTCCTTGCCTCGAGAGGAGTCAAATTTGTTCATTTTCTATGTGAGTCTCCTCCTCATTCAATCCAATTTGGGCCTTTTCATACTCTGTCAATCTGATCTCCATACTCTTGACAACATCTTGAGTAAACATAGTTCAGTGCATTATCATAGTAGTTGCCTCTAGTGTTGAGGTGTCCTTGAACATTTTAACCACTACCATTTCCCTCAATTTTTGCACCATATCCAATAACCTTGGCTTCTCTGTATTCTTTGGTTTTTCCTAGAAAGCCAGGGTTTCAATCTTGGGGTCATATTGATTGCCACTCATGCCTTCTTCTAAAGCAAATTCTGCAATTAGCATGGTATCTTCCCGATTCCTTACTTGGTCAAGAACAAATATTTTCTTCAATTCCACTCCTAGGATGAGCAATATATTTATTTTTAATATCATTTCTCTAGCCTCTTAGGGGATAAAATTCAATTCATCTATTCTTAGTTTCTTGAAAGTCTGGGCCACAATTTGGTCATGTTGGGATTCATCGGTTCCCATTTTATTGATTTTAATCCTATCTTCAAACTCCATCTTCATTTTGACCCAAAAATACTCAAACTTGAGAGACTTCACAAATTCATCATCCTCTACAAACCTAAGAGAGGCTATTACCCTTTAATCTTCATGTGGCTCCACTTCTCTCTACACCTCCATATCCACCCTTGCATCAAGTTTGTGAGCTTCAGTCTCATGTTTAGCAAGTGTTTGGTCAACCTCTAAATCATCTTTCATGTGTCTCAGTACACTAGTAACCTCTTTAGTATCCCCTATTTATTCTGACAATTCATATGACATTAAGGGAGTTATATCGTCAATATTTTGTCTTTTAGATCTTGGTTTCTCTAGTGGCGAAATTGGTGAATAGTGCTACACTAAAACTGTATCAAGGGAGATTCTGGTATCACAATTTCTCTTGGTTTTTTGATACGAAGATTGGTAGGTTTTGTTGGTTGGATCCCAGGTTCCTTTGTTGTTTCATCATATAGATTTTTAAAGTTATCAAACAATAAATCAATTCTCTTAAGATAATTTTCTTCTTCCACAAAGAACCCCAAAAAATCATGGTCTTCCTTCTTCTTTTCTCCTTTTACTTTCATCAAGATGTCCCATTTTATTTTTCGTTGAAACACCTCTTGAGGAGTGACACAAGTCCTTATTACATCCTCATCATAATCTACCTCACGAGTGACCCCTTCTTTGTTGATAATTGTTTTCCTTACATAGTTCATGTGTCCCTCTGGGTCAAATATCCTTTCCATTTTAGAATTTAAAGAAACCCTTCCTTTTAAATATTCTTGTAACTCCTCAAGAGTATTAGAACCAATAGAAATCTCTCCACACACAATAAAGTCGAGAAAGATTGTGACCTTCTTTTGTTTCCTCATGACATATTTCTCCAGACACAATATTTGCCACATGAATTCCAAAAATCCATTTGAAGAGAAAAAATTAGGCATGTTTTTTGGAGCCTGAGGGCATCCATATATTCTTATCATTGTATGGTTAGATAAGAAAAACCAATCACTAAAGTTTTGTATGTGTGTTTTCCCTAGTTTCAATTCCAAGGGTCTCAATAATTCTCTTATTTCAATAGGAAACCTTCGTGAAGTACAACCAAGAACAACCATGATTCTAATCACAAATTCCTCATGAAAAAATATATAATCACTATCTTTGCATCTGCTATCCAAAAGGTAGCACTAAGACTACACATGCATCCTATTACCCTATTTATCAAGCATTCCCAAGTTCATCTTTTGGTTCCACTTATCCATATTTTGATATAAAATAAAATGACATAATAAAGAATAGTGCCTAAAAGTGATATGAGACTTGTTTTCTATCACTTGTAAAAGTTCTTCATGCAACCCCTTCTCAATCACCGAAGAAAAAACAAATTCAATGTTTACCTCTAGGTTTTGAATCCTTAGTGCCATCATCATGAGACTTACTGGCATCTTTTCTGACACATCTTTTCCAAGTATTTGGCACAAAGCAAACTATGTCCTTTTAAAATACACTTGAAAGTCATCTACTACAAATGGTTCATTGTAATACAGGGAAATAAGTATCCTTCTGTTATTTGAAACCTTCTTCATGTACATTGGGAGCTCATCACTTCTATAAGTTTTCCTAATTCTGTTATAATCTTCTTCACTCTTTTTCAATTCAATCTTAGTGAAAGCCTATTTTTTCAACATAAAACATTCTTTGATAGCTAACTTAGTTAGTACCACCAATGGTGAACCATTGAGCATTCTCACAGTCCTTGTGGCCACGTGATAATATTGTGTCAATAGTCTAATTAAATCAACATCCACAAAGAAATTAGGGATGACTAACTTGGCCATGTCTAGAGTCCAAGGATTTGAGACTAGTATTTTAGAATCTCTTTTGTCATAGAAGTACTAGAACAAGTTCCATCCTAAGATGGGAATAATCACATCTCTACACCCATGAGATTCATCTCTAAATACCTTCTTATATCCCTTATCTAGTTATTTTGGTAATATATCTAAAATGGGTTGTTGAAGTGGTCTATTCCTTGTTTTGGGAGTTGAGGATTCCCCTTTATTACTTACAGACTCACTTTTCTTAGGCATTGTGTGAATTATGTTCTAACTAGGGTTTAAATTATTTAATACTTAGAGCTAATTGAAACCCTCAATTGGAAGCACTTACAAACTCGACAAAAGAGAGGTACAAATGCACTTACTTGTTCACACAATAGTTGCAGAGCCTACACCAACTTTGAATCCCCTCTTCTCCAATCACTCTAAGCTACTGTGAATGATTTGAATAATACCAAATTCAAAATATATCAATTTTTTAGCTCAGTCACTTCACCATTAATACTATCTCATGCTGAAAATTTGTAGTAATCGCTTGCATATGTGAATTTTAAATATGCACGCTTGATCTGAGAAGATCAAGTAGACCCAAAGTCTTCATTCAATTAATTATGAATTCATCATAAATGCGGTGCCAACCTATACCATAATCTCACCATAATAAATTAAGACACTTGTGAGGTAGTGTTCTCATACTCATTTTATTTTAGTCCATCCTATTGTACTACATACTGCCCTTGATGTCATGGTATGCTCGTTGTGGGGCTGTGGGTTATGTCATGGTTATTTACTTCTTAATTCCATTTTGCACATACTCCTTTAGACTACTATAGTAGTGCGGTGAATTTTTAGACTGTGTCTCATGTCTTACAAGCCCACTACAACCTATCAAAGGAGATTACACACCCCTATAGGGGTGTGGTATTTGAATTTTATGCAAATCTAGGTAGAAATATAAGGATGTAGCATAGGCATAATGAAAAAATGATCTAATTAAGATATTAGCAAGGTTTTTTTTATGCACAATAGGAGGATTAAGGTTCTTCTTAATGAATTTTATTATTCTAGGCTTATATATGATGGTATAATCATGCAAATTTTAGAAGTTCCAACAATGGCTCCAGTTGGGGATGAATTGTTGTCAATAATTACAAGAATCCAAAAAATAATCTCTAGGATGTAGACCAAGAACAAATAAAACTACAAAGGAAAATACCTAAGCTATTGTGCATGGAATTAATCTTCTTTAAGAGAAGAAGTGTTTAAGGAATTGTCCATACATTGGAAATTATTGATCTTCACCAACCATATTCTATAAATAATATGATTCTTCTCCACATTTTTCTGTGATAACAAATGGACCCAACCATAGAGCTTCAAACTTGCCATGTTTCCCTTTATCTTGACTATGAGAATTCCACATGAGAACCATATCATCTATCTAAAAATTTCTATCCTTGGCCTTCTTGTCAAAAAAATACTTCATTTGGAGCTACACTTTGTCATTTTGTTTTTATGCTTGAGATCTAATCTCATCTAATTTTGCTAATTGTTCCATCCTTTTCGTCATAGGTTCAGGTATGTCCATGTCTTCCTAGAAAATGAATTTATAAATTGGCAAGAGGTTATGTATTGGTATTCTAGCTTGAGCTCCATAAACTAGTTCAAAAGGAGATTTCCCAGTAGTCTTCTTCACCATGATCCTATCTACTCATAGTGATAACTTCAGTCTTGAATCCCAAGCTCTTTTGTTATTTTCAAGCATTCTTTTGATTATTTTCATAATACTTTTATTGCTAGATTCAACTTGGTCATTAGCTTGAGGGTGATATGGAAAAGCATATGAAATCACTATACCATAAGACTCATAGAACTTCTTAAATTCATTAGACCTGAAACACATTCCATTATCTATGATTATCTTGACAAGAACCCCAAATCTAGTAATGACATTTTACAACAAGAAATTGATCACTACTTTACTAGTAGCTTGCTTTGTTGGGATTGCTTCAATATATTGAGTAAAGTAGTATGTGGAAACAAGAATCCATCTATGTTCACCACTTGATTTTTCTATTATTTCACCTATGAAGTCAATACCCCATTGATAAAATTGCTCTTCGACTTGCATAGGCCTCAAAGGAAAGGCTCCTTGATACTTCAATTTACCAAAGAAATTTTGACATGCCTCACATTTTATCACATAATTGTGAGAAAAAAAAAAGAATTTTGGCCAATGATAACTTGATCTCAGTATTTTATGTGTAGTAGTCTTAGCTGAGAAATGTCCCCCACATATGCCTTCATGCATTTCCTTCAAGGTTTCTTTTGCTTGTCTTGTATCCAAACATAACAATAAGATACCATCCTTGTCCTTCCAAAATAAATCACCATTCACAAAGACATATCTTGATGCTTGGAGCTTCAATTTCCTCTATTAGCATTCATACCATCAGAAAATTCCATGTGCTTAAGGTAATGAGCCATATTTGTATACCAAGGTGTGTGTTCAATGTTGGATATCATATCTTTTCATTCCTCAATATTACACACTTGTGCAACTTTTAGATTAGATTCAACCATTTTAAACCTTGACAATCCTTTTCCTCTCACAAGTTTTGTAATTTGGATACTAATATTGAACTCCTAGATTTAATTTATTCACCTACATCTCCTTCCCATGACCTTTGTTTGCACAAAGAGATCCTTAACTGCTACATTAGATACAAAAACTATTACTCGTGTTCCTACTAAATAAGGCCTAAATTCCTTCACTTCTTTTACTAGTGCATAAGCTTTCTTTTCAATGGTGTCATATTTCAATTCAATTCCCTAGAGTGACTTAATAAAAAATGAAATCGGTTGCTCATACCCTTCTCCATTATTTTGCAGCATAACAATAGCAATGGTATGGAAATATGTAAAAGAGAAGATCTGAAATGGTTTGCTAAAATTTAGAGATTTTAGCACAGGAGCTTCTTTGATTTCCTTCTTTATTGATACAAATGCTTCAATGGCCTCAAATGTCTAGCCAATATTCAATCCCTTCTTTAGAATTCTTAAAATAGGTTTCACAATTTTCTTCTCACATATACATAAGTACCCCATGGTGTAGTAAAGGTAGTTTTATATTTCCTTGATTCCTTCACCTTGACCTAGTTATAGCTAGAAAATCCATCTATCATGGATACCAACTCACATCTTGTTACTCTTTAAAACATTGCTTCCATATTAGGAAGTGGGTAATTATCCTTAAGTGATGGGATATTTAGATTATAGAAGTCTACACACAACCTTATGTCCACATTCTTCTTTCTTAATGGTGCTAAGTTTTAAACCCAAGATGAATGTCTGATAGGTGTAGACACTAAAATTTGGTCTAAGCCTGCGACTTCAATTTCTTCATAATTCATATTTTCATAGTCATGATTAAATAATGTTAATTATTTAAATACTTTATAAAGTCCTTTCTCATCTATTAATTAAATAAATTTTAATTATTTAATTAATCCGCTTTAACATTTATTCATCTATTAATTAAATAATCTTAATTATTTAATTGATTCATATTGTCTTTATTCTATCCTGATTAATTAAATAAATGTTCTTTATTCAATTACATCATTAATTAACTTTACCCTCCTTAAATTAAATAAATTCTTATTTAATTTATCTTTACCATGTTTTCAACTATAATTAAATAAATGCTCAAATTATTTAATTATCCATTTAACCTTTTCATCACTCAATTAAATAAATCTTATTTATTTAATTAATCCTTAAATGTCAAATTTTTAATTAAATAAATCATTTAATTCATAAAACTCTAGTTTTAACATATTCCTCTGTATTTAGATAATTGTTTAAGTAATCTAAGTATTAATTCTCACCCGTCTCAAGATCTATTTGAATCAGTCAGTTATCTCCCGATTCAATGTTTGAGTGCCTTTTGCGAGTAAACTCTCTATCACAACCAATCACTTATCTAGTTAAGACTCTTATGCATGAAAAAATTTATTAATTAATTTATGTGTGCATTCGAATAAATTGTTGTCTTTATTCTATCTTTATCCTTTTCATTCAAACTTTGTTCTTCTAATTTTTGAATACTTTCAACTAGAGATTAAATCATTTATTTAATCTTGATCTCTTATTCTTCTGATTTTTGAATAGTCTCAACATGAAATTAAATTATTATTTAATTTAATCTTCATCAGGAATACTTTTCTCACTCATGTTCTAACTGACACAAATATTTATTGCATGGCATTCATCCATCTCGATTGTTGATCTCTCTTTCAAATTTGAGCCGATCGTTCGAAAACCAATTTTCTATAAATTGACCTAGCTTTCATCATTTCAACTCCTCTCGAAATCGATATACTTTTGGAAGCAACTTGTTAATATTTGATATTTTTCTATAATCACATACATCAAGGCTATACTTGCACACATACTGAAAATCTGAGGGCAAGAATACTATCACAGTGAAATGGAGAAGGACAATAGAGATAATTCATGGAGCTACATCGATCTTTGGTGAGATTGGTCATATTTTCGCTTATTTCTTTTGTGCTTTGTTGTTTAATGTAGGCTATTTTTAGATTAATTATTTGTATTTATTTAACCTCTTTGATTTTCTAGTTGTTACTATGTTACATTTGGTGAACCCGATGTGAAGACATGATCTTCACAAATTTGTACACGTTTTTTTTCAAAAAAATTGTAGGTATCGTATAGAACGACGTATCTGACAAACGAAATGACGCAACTGATATCATGAACCACAACTGACAAATACAGTGATGCATCTCACAAAATTCAACACATTTTTGGCTTATAGTGATGCAATTGACTAATGAAATCTGTGACACATTTGTTGCTTTGAGCGACGCATCTGACTGGTAAGGTTTCTGAGTTTAATTTCTAATTTACGATTTTTCCTTTTATTCTTATTTTTGCTAACTTTCAATTTATAGCATGTGTTTTAGAAGGTTAACATAGTGTTTGTAGGACATAGCATAGAAGACATAAATTCAAAACTTTTTCTACAGGATGAGTGATGAAGACACAAAAGAAATTGAAAACTACTAAAATCGTGTTTTTGTAGAACCATTGACGAAGACGGATGTATAAAATACTAACAAAATTGCATGCAAAACCTATGTCGAAGACTTTAATTTTGGAAATATTTTTTTTGGTAGATTCTAGATAACTTTTCTTTTGGGCTTAAAATTAACCAGTGTCTTTCATGCCTATACATGTTTAGATTAGATCCTGATTCAGTATATAGAAGTATCCTCTCCCCTTGCACATTTGGGTGATCCTAGGTGTAAGAGAAACTGTTACTCACTCTAGAAATTGGGCATGTGTTTGTGGTTAAGAGTAACCAACATGACTCAAACCGATGAGATTTTTCACCAAGCCACTCCCAATTGGTATAGAAATTCTAATGCTTGAGGAAACTCAGTATTATAGAGATCCCAACAGACAAAAATTTGATTCTTCAGTACCCTTGTGGTACATCAAAACCTACAAAGTGTAACCTCTGTAGACTGGGATGATATTTCCTCTCGCATGGCTCTCTGAATGGGTGTCCAAACTAAAAAATCCAACTTTTTGTAGTTAAGCCAAAATCCCTATCTATTTATTGGTGCAATAGGTTTGACTTGTGAAGCTGTCTCACGTTTTTATGGTTCATTATAGAGATGAGAAGTATGCCATGGTAGTTTCATGGGTACTGTAGCTTGGCTGCCTCAAGAAGTGTGTGTCATGGAGAAGAGCCAGTGGGGTCAAGCTACTAGTCATCCGCCTTGAATAAACGTATTTGGGGAAACCCAAGTGAGAACTCAATAAATACTGTCCATCACAACCTTAGGATTTTACTTGTTTTCATGGTCGTCAAACTGAAAAAAATAGTCGTTTGATTGTTTTCTTTATTTTCCAAAACTTGGTCATGAAACAGAGTCAGTTTACATTGTTGTTCACCAGAAAACTACAATAGTTCACCAGAAAACTACAACTATAAAATAGAGTCGCAATTGATCATAAAAAAAAATACATATGTCTTTAGAGTTGCATTTGTTACAAATACTGTCACATCTATCAGCATAACTTGCATCTACTTAGTAGAAAACCACATCTAATTTACCTGTCACACATGACATAAAACCTTTACTGGAAACCCACAGCTGATACCTTCTGTAATGCATCTGAATAGGTGAGTCACATGTGTAGTTTGGAATGACACATATGCCCTTTTCATAGAACTTTTACCAGTACATAGAGTCTTGAAAAATCGCATTTGATCAGTTCTGAGTCACAATCGATATTGCGAGTCGCATCTACTGAAAACAAAACCGCATCTATCTGAATTCCAAGTCTAAATTTATGAGAAAAATGATATAGGGAAAGAAAACCGCAACTATAAAATTCTACAACACATCTGCCTACGTATTAGAAAACCAAAATTTACTATCACAAACCGAGAACAAATAGTCAAACCAATATCAAACTTATCTTTTTTTCTGATTCTTGGACAAAAACTAGAAAATTTCTCAAAAACATGCATTGTTCATCTTTAGGGTTGATTTAAGTTTAGAGATAGACATCTTAGTTACGAAACTTAGGAATTTATATATCTTATAATACTTCAACTTTCTGCATTATTGGATAAATCCATGCTTCGACTATCTAAGTCATTGAACCTAGTCATTTTGTCCTACTAGTGAATCCTTCTAGCTCATTAGTTTAGTTTGGAGATTCAAATTATCATTTGATCCTTGTCCTACATCAGGTTCCTTGATAAAGTTAAGTCATAGCTTTGATTAATCCATAGGTAGAAGGTACTATCCTCTTAGAATCATTTACCATCATTTTTCATATTGTCATCCTAGCATACATCATTTTAGACATCCTTTATTTTCCTAGAAAATACCAAAAAAATAGTGGCATTCATTGTATTCTGAAAATCTCAAAAATATAGACTAGATCATACCATCTTAGACATAGTTTTGCATTACCCATTTTGAGAAAATCATTTTCATGGTTGAAACAAGATCTAAAAAAAAATGCAGAGAAATGGCTGACTCACAAAACTTCATCAATCCTTTCATAAACCAACCATCAGGGACAAAGAGACCTCACAAAACTTTGCTTGAGAAATTTGTCACTAGAGACACACATGGAAAAATTTATGTAGAAGATGTAGATGTTGTTGTCCAAGATTCTAAATTTGCATCCTTTATGGATGAGTGTTTGGCAAATGATCCTCAAAGATATCTGACAAAGCTGCTAGTAGAAGGTGCTACACTACCTCTAGAATTTGACATCCACAAAATACAACCTTCATCTACACAACCAATGCAAACCATGACATCGAGTGTCTCTATTCCTTAGATTACCACAACAATACCAACTGGCATACCCACTCAAACTGCCTCAATTGTAAACACAACACTATTTGGTATAACACATGGCCTAACATTTATTGTGAGAGAATCCTCATCAAACCCCTTTGGCACAAACACCACTAGTAAAAGACCCAAAGTTGGCATGAACACAACATGAAGTATACCCCATATCAGTACTAGTATTGCCATTCCACATATAGGGGCTACACAAATAGGACATATTCCTATATTGAATCAAAATATTCGAACAGGAAATATTCCCTCACCAAATCACAATCCATCACAGAATATTGCATTTTAGATACTTACATCGATCCAAACAATACAACCAACATACAAGTAGATGTTCTCCAAAAACCAAATGCAAGCTCTCCAACGAAAAATGGACACTATGTCAATGTTAGGAAAAATGAACTATCTCAGCACAAGATTTATGTCCATGTCCTTTTGACAAAGCGCTATACATGACACCCTTCCCACATAGATACATTATACCAAATTTACCTAAGTACAATGGGAAGAGGAATCCTCTCGAATACATCAGAGAATTTTCAACAACATGCATAGATATATCGTATGACTCCACATACCTTATGAGACTTTTTTCGTGAACCCTTGTCGGGATAGCATTGGAATGGTTCTCTAAACTTCCGTATGGCATAAGATCATGGGGCAAATTAACTGAGAATTTTGTGGAACACTTTGCCTTCAACATAAACAATGAAATCACGATAGATACCTTGTGTCATACCACACAAGAAGATGGAGAAAACTTCACCAGCTTCTTCTAGAGATGTAGGAGTTTAGCTAGTTGTTGTCTTGTCGAGATACCAAAGAAACAAAAAGTCATGATATTCCTTGAAAATCTTCATCCAAACTAAGAAGTGACTTACGAGTACATTTTTGTACCTCTTTTTTGGACTTAGTGTAAAAATTCATAATACTTGAGAAAGCCCTCATTGACAAAGGGGAAATTAAGACACCAGGTAGGAATCCAGTTATTCAACACCAAAACCCTTGCAATGATAGAAACAAATTTTGGTCTAGGAACAAAAACGTAACAAGTGATGGTATTTTTGATGCTAAGACCCTACATGCAGGACCAGTCATCACAATTAGAGGTTACAACCCCTCTCATGACATGCTTAACGATGTCGATAAAACCACCAACTTTGTCCAAAATTCACAACAACAATGACCACAAAGGAGATTTCCTAAACATGAGTTTACCCCCTTGGGGGAACCAATCGAGACAGTTTCCAAATAATTGATTAAATATAACCTCATAAAACCTCTTGAGCTAAAACAGTATGATCCAGGACAGTTTAAACCCTCATGGTGGGATGATAACACCTATTGTGAATACCATCAAAAAAAGGGACATAATCTACAACAATGCCAACAACTGAAGAACATCATACAATATTTTGTTGAAGATGGAACCATAGAATTCAATGGGAAAAAACATACCAAAAATAGTGGTCATAAGGTCTTCACAGATCCATTACATGACCATGCGAAAGGAAAGGCCTCCAATTCAGGAACTAAGAATAATACCTCAGCCAATTATACCAGTGCTAAGTATGACTATAAACTAGGTACCATCATCAATCATATCTGAGATGATAATGAAAATATCCATAGCATTACCATAAAGAAGCGTTCTGAATGTGTTGTCAATACACGTAGAACTAAGATCACCCTTCAAGGTCCTTCATCAGAGCCACAAACACAGTCTTCCAAGCCTAAGTATAATTTTCTTGACCAGTTAGGGAAGACCCTAGCACAAATATCCATCTTGGAATTGTTGACTATATCACAAGATCACTGAGCCATTCTTGACAAAGCCTTGCAAAGCACAAAAATCCCTACCAACATAGATGCCAATCATTTCAAAGAAATGGCAGGATACTTAACCAATTCTCATCATGCCACATTCTCTCAACGAGATTATTCAACTAAGAAGACCAATCATAATTAACCATTACACCTTGAAGTTCTTGTCCATCAAACCAAAGTTAGACGAGTCTTGGTAGATGGAGGAGCAAGGTTAAATCTTTGTACCTTGAAATTGGTTAAAGCATTAGGTTTCTCAGAAGCATGTGTGGACACTACTAAGAGTATAGTCATTAAGGCATATAACGATGAGGAAAGATCATCTAAAGGAGTTGTCACACTCCCTATCAGGATTGGCCTTGGAGTTATAGACACTAGTTTCCAAGTCTTGGATCTCACCCTTCCCTATAATATTTTGTTGGGTAGACCTTGGATACACGCTATGAAAGCGGTACCTTCCACATACCACCAATGTCTACATTTTTTTTACAATGGCATAGAGATCACAATTGATGGTGATCTAGATCCTTTCCAATATTGCGTAAGCCTATGTGAAATACCACAACGACAAGTGCTAGTCAATCAAGAGGCTTCATCCACCACCTTATCCTTTTATATTGATCCATCAACTCTTACCAAGTCCATTCCATCACAGCCACCATGATCCACTCCTAAGGTCAAGATCCAAGATAAGGGTTGTGGATAATATCACATGAAAGCATCCTATTGTGTCAGTCAGTTGGTTCCTCCTAAGTCATATGGTTTACCCACAACAAATAGGAAATAATCAGTTGTCACAATACGGGTCCCTCCGATGATGACATTCACAAAATGGGGAGAGTTAAGTAAAGAAGTTATGGACCAAGAAGATGTCACCTCCTAGCTGTATAATGACGACAATGAAAACCCTCCACCATCTATTCAAATATCTAAGGATCAATATGGAAAAGGCTTCACAATTATGCAAAGAAAAGGATATGACGAACATAGTGGGTGATGAGTCTTGATTTTGGCCTAGTTAGGGGGGTAGAATCTCTTGTTATTTGCTAAAATTACCACAAACTTTGGTTTTCTATGTTGGCACTTTCATATAGTTTCTCTCAGTTATAAGAAATTTGGACTAATTTCATTTCTTCTGGTTTTAATGACATTTACCTATTTCGGGAACCATCTATATTTATTTTGCATGTGATGGATGAATTTTCTTTAAGGTGGTTATGATTATGCAATTAATGTGTACTAACATTACTCTGCAAACATGATTCAAATGCTAAGTTGAGAAATGCAGCCACCAGATGATCAGGTTGAGGAATCATGTGAAGGTCAACTGAAGATGATGACAAAAGATTCCTGTGTCAGCCACATGTAACTACCTTGCATCGATATTTAATGGCATTGACCATTGTGGGAACTTCTACAGTGGTCGAGTCCACGTTTGGGCATGCATGTTCGAACGGATTCCCCTTCATGCGTAATCGCCCCTTCCACTTTCTTCTCATTTTTCCTAAATGGAATCCTCTCAGTGAGTGGGAGTGATGCCCCTATTTAGTTGATAAATAAGGCTTGAATCCTCCTTCCTCAAGGGGTAATAGCGAGTTAGTGAGTTGATCACCAAGCTCTTGTACAGGCTAATTATTAGCCATATTTCTGTAATTGCATTTTCTGATGAATGGAATAAGATTCTAAGTTGAGTATCCAATTTTTATATTAGTTTAGAGGATACTCATCCAAGGGATCCCACTTGGTGAGTAATCTATTCCTTTAGTTTAGTTAGATTAGTGTTAGTTTTTTTTCAGTACTTAGTTAATATTTTGGCATTGACTATTCCTACAGCCACTAGAACTTTGTTCTGTGACTGTTCTTGCAGCCAAGGAGGGTAGAGTAGTTTTCTATTGGATGCCTAGATTTTCCTTCCTATTAGACATAATCAGTTTAGATTTGATTAAGTGATTCTCAACATTTTCTTTGTTTCCTTTCCTGCAATTTACTTTCATCATTAAGCCTTTCTTAGTTATAGAACAAAGACGACTACTCTAGAATTCCTCGTGCACATATTGTGCTGACCCATTTCAAGTTCATGCCCCTGGGTTGACAATTTAAATGTACCTTAATGGTGGTTAAGATAGCTATTCAGGTCAGATATCCAATCTCTGAATCATGGTTGTAAGGGCCTAGTTATTGAAATCATTATTGTGGGCCAACATTTTTGGTGTCATTTTTGGGGATGGTGTCAAAATAGGAAGTCCTTTGGAGTTATTGATATTTTTTCTATTGTAGTATTTCTGGATTTTTCTTTTAGTGTTAGAAATGTGATCTACTATTTTTCCCCACCCATTCTTTATGTGAGTTGGCTGATACTGAGTTGATATCACATGCATAGAAGAAGAAGAGATTCTTATGGGAGATTCCTTCCTAATAATTCAGAGCCATTTCAGCTAGTAGAGCTTCCAAATCTACCAGAGATGAAGAAGAAGAAGAACCACAACCCTTTGCTGATATATTCCCGGACTTGACCAGTTTTGAAGTTTCCATTGAAGATCAAAATCCTGTTGAAGAACCCTTTATTCTAGAATTTCATCAAGCAGACATGGCTGATGCAAGTGGAGATAGGCCTAACAGGTAGAACCAACCATATTTCCCCTTTCCCATTGCTAAACAAAATGAAGTAGATAACCTCAAAAATATCCCCACTTCAGTCCTTCCTAAATTCTATGGGCTTGTCACAGAAGATCCTGATACCTTTTTTTTTGAGTTTTATATACTCTACAGAAGCTACGACTATACCAATGATGCCCACAAACTCAAGCTATTTCATACTACTCTGAAAGAAGTTGCATTAAGATGGTTTATGAACCTTGGCAGAAATATTGTGAGAACTTGGGAAGATATGAAGACAAAGTTTCTTGAGAAATACAAATAATATTGCAGGGATGGTGACATGAGAGGAGGTGACATTTTCATAATGCAACAAAAAGAAGATGAGAGCTTGAAGATTTCAATTCAAGGTTTCTATTTTGTTTGTAGAAATCTCCACATCGTACACTTAATGAAGACTCACAAAAGTTACTTTTCCTAAGAGGAATTAATGAAAGTTGTATTCATGCCTTGGACCTAATGGTAGGAGGAGATATCACTCAAGTCCCTTGGGATGATATCAAGAAGATATGTCAGAACTATTCTAGGGCAGCTTCAAAGAAAGGAAGAGCCTACTAATCCTTTATGGGTAATTCATCCAACAGTGGAGTCTCAAGGATGCAGATTACTAATTTGTTGGTAGATTTCAAGCAAGATATAATTAATAATCTAGCTACTCAGTTGGATACACTTCAAGCTAAAAAGAAACATGAGGAGGTAGAAGAAATACTGACAGAATATTGACCCCAGTGTAGATAGAAGAAGAGGGACTGCAGATGCAAGTTGATAGCTAACATTGACAGTAAGCAGATTCCACCTGAGTTCAAACCAATTCAAAATGAGGAAGACCAAGTTTACTTTGTTGCATAGAAAAGGCCATGGGCTTCAAGATAAGGTATTCCACCAGATCCACTATCTTTTACGATACCTTATTTTAATTCTTCTTATTCATTTGGTAACCAGTGGCAGCCACCCTATCCATCCAACTATGGAGGATACCCACCCCAGTCTTGGAATAACCCACCAAATGCTTGGTCCAATTATCAAAATACCTCACCTCAATGGAAACAACCTAAGGGGAATTGGAAATAGTTTTAGGGACCTTGGAAACCACCCCCAGAAACTAGCAGCAAACATCTCAATGGAGAGGTGGCCAACAATGGCCAAACCAACCCACCAACTATATGAAGCCATCTTTTCAAACCCAACAACCTGCTATAATGCCCCTTCCTACTAATCCAAGTGCTAATATATCTAAACCTACCCAGTTACTAGCCCAACCCACACCGAACCCAAATAACAAACCATAATAACAACCCTTATATTTTGTTGATCCAAACCAATTTATTGCATATGTTGTGAGTTTAAGTGACATAAACCTATGTTTAGGAGCAACCTTGCAAGCTCCTTCCACCCCCATTATCACTGAGCTACCTGTGGAAGAGCAGGAAGAATATTTGACTGATTCCATTCAGCCTTGTGCAACTAAATCTCCTGAACCAGCCCTAATAAAGTAGACAACACAAGAACCACCGTTCCCTCAGAGATTAGAAGCTTCCAAACAAAAAGAAGACAAGGAGGAAACTAGCTTCAATATCCTAGATCAACTAAAGCATATATGTGTCCAGATACATCTATTTCAGGCCATCAAAGATGTCCCTATCTATGGCAAGGCAATCAAAAAAGCATGATTCAATAAATCGGGAAATAAAAAGGACCCCACTACAGTCCATGTAGTAGGAAAACTTAGAGACATTATGCTTGGAAAAGTAACTATTCCAAAGTACAATGATCTAGGTAGCCTTGTAGGAAAAGTTATTATAAATGGGATAAACATAAAGAATGATTTGATTGACTTGGGTGCAACAATCAATGTGATGACTAAAGACATCCTATAGCAACTGAATATTGCAAACATGAGATCCACTCCTACAGTATTGCAATTTTCCGATAGCTCCATTGTTAAGCCAGATGGAAATGTAGAAGACCTGGTCATAATCCTAGACTCCTGGGAGTATCCTGCTGACTTCATGGTTCTTCCCCTAAAGCCATGCTAGGTGGATATCCACTTATCCTTGGTCAGCCCTGGTTAGGAACTGCAGACGCTTATATTGGATGTTGATCAGGTGACATGACCATTTATGATGGCAGAAGCACTAAAAGCTTGTTTTGTATCCTCCTACTTGGCCATTCCACAATGAAGAAAAATCAGTATGCCCACATATTGGTGAAGAAGCCAAAGATGTCAACTTTGTGGCACAACTATGATGCTCATAAGAAGTCCTTTCCTGTAGCTTCAAGATGAAGATGAGGTGTTATCCAGTATCATTTAGAACCAATTTCAGATAGAGGAAGCATCATCCAGTTCCAAAGACATCGAGAAAATAGTTATGTGTATTCTGCATGATCTTCCTGCAACAAATCTTTTGATAGACAGACTTCCTACAACCACTCTTCCTACAACAACTATCTTTGTAGATAGACTTCCTGCATCAACTCAACCTGTAGAGACAATTCCTACAACAATAGGTATGTTTCACACAATTATATTTCTTGAACTTAAGATACCCTGTATTAATGAAGCATCTATGATAGAGCTCATCACACAAGTACAGGTGTCTAAGGGATGCTCTCTAAACACTTGCTTCCAAAAAATTTGAAGTACTTAATAGCAGGCTTATAACCAAACCATACCTCAAAAGGTGTTTTACTAGAATTACTATTGACATACACCCTATTAATGGTATACACAAAAGTACTTACAACTTCTCTCTAGTAGAAATGAGGAACATTTTCTTCCAACATCATGGTTCTAGAAGTGTCTAGAATGGTTATGTTCTTTCTTTCAACAACTCCATTTTGTTGAGGGGTTTGGGGAGTAGATAACTCTCTTTGGATTCCATGCTCTTCAAAGAAAGAATTGAATTCTTGGGAAGTGAATTCACCACCTCTGTCTGATCTTAGACATTTGATCTTTTGACCTATCTCATTCTCTTCCATAGCTTTGAAACTTTTGAACTTATCTAATGCTTCATGTTTTTCTCTTAAGAAAGAAAACCCATATCATTCTAGAATAATCATCAATGAGCAACATAAAATACCTTTCACATTGTAGACTTCTAATTCTGGATGGACCACATAGATTCGTATGTATCAAATCTAGTATTTCATTAGAGCTATACAGTTTGCTCCAAAAATAATTTATTGTTTGCTTTCCCATCTAATGTTCCTTGCACATAGTGTCAATAGGCTTCACTAACTTAGGAAGATCTCCGACTGCTTGAGTAGTGCTTATCTTGACAATGCTATAAAATTTCACATGACACAACCTTCTATGCCATAACCAACTTACATCAATCCAAGCAATTATACAAATTTCACTAGCAACACTCAAATGAAAGATATAACCTTTTGTATTTGTACTTGAAGCAATCATATTTCAAAAATTTCACCTTATTCTGCACTTACCATCCTTGAATTGAATATTTTAACCCTTGTCTACCATCTGTCCAACACTTAACAAGTTATGCTTTAAGCCTTCTACATAAATAACATCATCAGTATTATGCTTACCACCAAAAGAAATAGTTCCTTTGCCACGAATCACACCAGAAGTCTTGTCTCCAAATCTTACAACACCACCATCATAGTCTTCCAAGCTTACAAATTTTCTTTTTTCACCAGTCATATGATGTGAGAATCCGCTGTCAATTACCCACTCATCCTTTTCTTCAATTTTTTCTGCAAGAGCTTTCTCAACATTCACATTACTAGTAGATTCAGTGGACACCTGACCATTTTCCTTGATAGCAATAAATACCCATTCATCTTCATTTCTAATTTCTTTATCACATTCTTCATCAGTTACACCTTCTTCAGCATAATAACATTTCCTTTGAAATCTAGTCTTCTCGGGTTTTTACTTAGAAAATATTTCAAGACATGTAGATGCAAAATGACCTATTTTACTGCAAGAAAAAAAATTGATAGGAAACTTTCCTTTGTACGTACCATGACCTTTGGCTTCTCTTTTCACAATCAATGCTTCCAGTTCTTCCAATTCTCTTTCTTCATCTTCAATATTTTTTCATTTCTTCTTCATATTTGAATGTCCTTTTGGAACTCTCACCCATATTGTATCTTTGTTGGCTTTTTCCAGATACTGTAGCTTTGAATGCAAATTCAGTCTTAGGAGAAGATTCACCAAATTCACTCAACTCAAATGCAACAAATTTTCCAATCAGCATGTCTCTTGTAAATTTTCTCATGGTCCTTAGTTCATCAATAGCATGAGCTCTTGTTTTGTAGGAGGGAGGCACATATCTAAGTATCTTAGCCACAACTTCTTCATCATCCAAGGTTCCACCGGCACATCTAATGGTCATCACTAGTTCATTTATCTTTTGATAAAAAGAGAGGATATTATCATCTTCACTCATCTTCAAGTCTTCCCATTTTCCTTTTAGACTTTGCAGCTTAGCACTTTTCACTTGCGCATCTCCTTCATACAATGTTTCCAACTTTTTCTAGATCTGGTATGCAGTCTTCAATCCTAACACATTTGTCATCTCTAAATCTATCAAAGCACTCAATAATGCTTCAATATCTATGGTATTAGCTTATGCTTGCTTGATCTCATCTTCAGAGGACAAACCATTCTGAGGAATATTATATGCACTTTGTGTCATCTTCTAGAAAGGTTCTCCAATGCACTTCAAATGACACTCCATTCTAACTTTCCATAAGGAGTAGTTTGTACCATCGAATCTAGGACTATCCTTGTTGTATGATGTCATCTCAGATCACCTCAATTTGTTAGGATTCTTTAGAGGAACTAGCTCTAATACCAATTGTTGGCAAATTGAGGATAGACAACTAAGAGGGGGGGTGAATCAGTTATTACCAAAATCAAACTTATATAACATAAATCAAACTTAAATCTCAGATCTGATAATTAAGAGTGCAAGCATAAATCAATAACACATCAGAGACACATGAACACCAAGATTTTATACATGGAAACCCTGTTAGGGGAAAATCCACAGTGGATGTTAGTCCACAAGATTATACCCTGTTAGAAGTATATTGAAGAATAAAAGAGGAATGCACTTGCATTTAGGCACACTACCTAGAGCACACTGCTCAAAGGGAAGGATCACTACCTTACATAAAATAATAAGATTAAATCGATCTGATAAATTTGATTTGAGAAATTAGCTTCTACCAAAGCCTGATTACAGTTCCAGTTAGGCACACAAAAAATTCTACACACTTTTCCACACTTTGCTATGCTCTAAATAATCTGACCTTTATTCATGCATTTACATCACTTGTACACACTGATAATTTCCTCTAAATGAGGAAAAAAATCACTTATATATATCCGCTATACGGATTTACATCCACTATTCAATTGACCTCAAAGAAAGTGTTGGTATTTTAATTTTCTAGCTAGGCTTTGAAACTCTCTAAGAGGTAGCCAACCTCTATATTAAAGAACCACAAAGGCTAGTGGACAACTGACATGAAATGCAATGGACACACATTTCCCCTACACTTTAGGCTCTGTAAGACCTAGGGGGGTAACCCTTTAGCAACATCTAAAAATTTAGACACACAAGTAACAAGATATTGCTTAACAGATAATGCTCTCATAGAATTGCTGAGAAACCTAAAATATCACTCAAAATTTGCTAACACCTTGAGTGAATTTCACTAACTAGCATGGAGAACATGACAAACACAACTCAACAAAACAGATTTGAAATGGTTTTTGATTCAAAGAGTTGGGACCAAACTGAAAACAACAGAAACATGATAATGGACTATTGCCGTAAAAATGGGCTATGGAGTCTTATAACTAGCATTCATCTTTCAGTGTTGAACATGCTCTGAAGGTCTTGCAAATGTTGGCATATTATCACAACAAAACCACTGAAGCTTTCTCTGATAACTCTTCTTATAAATCCACCTGAAACATAACACTCCTGTCACATTTATTAAAGCAATTACACTCTCCCTGAACAATAGGCAATAATAAATGCAACTTGTGCTTTATTAAAGCAATTACATCATTCATAGAAAATAAGGCAACAATAGATGTAACACAAATGCACCAAATGTGCATGAAAAGATTTAGACAATTTTATTATTGAATCCAAAAAAGAATTACTATTCAGCCATGGAGACAATTATCAGCTAAAATAAACACAAAAGAATAATTCAGAACACACACTCTCAGATTAAATGACTAACAGTCATATTTTCCCCTAGCTTTACAATCTACCCATAGCTTCTGCTTGACTTGCAGAGCTTTCAAAAATTGGAACCCTTTACAATGAGAGAAGAAGAGAAGATATAGAAGAAGAGAAGAAAACAGGAGCAACCCTAAATCTGATCTGGAAATGCCATCTGGAAGCTCCATTCCCATTGATCAAACTGAAAAGAATCTCTCATCTCTTTTCCTTTGCAACAACAAAATTATTCTCTCAAAACTGCCTTTGCTCATCATTACATTGCAACTAAAAATCAGCCCATGTGGAGAATTTCATCATTTCACCGTGTTGCTTGAAAAAACCTCTTGCTCGTGCAAATTCTATTTCAACTCTCTTTACTTGTTGCACATTATATTCATTCAAATATTAAAGTTTCATAACTTTAATATTTAGGATTTTGACTTTATCTTAATTCCCCTGCGAAGAGAATGTTTCACATTAAAATTCTCTGAAATATAAAATGAATATAAAATTCTCTTCCTCATATTCTTTTTGCATTGTCTCTGTCCACTCTCACGTGCATTTCACCTTCAGCAAAATAATACTTCACATATGGCATTTAAAATATTTCACCCCTTGTTGTTCACTTTACAATTTAAAATATTTGTTGGCAATAATTGAAACTTTTACCATACAATATTTGGTGAAGACCACTATCTACGGGCCACATGAATATTTCACCCGCCCCCACCAAAATTGTCAAATTTTCCCACCATATTTGGAGGCAATTTAAAATTTCACTAGGCCTCATATTTTAACAAAGTATTTCCCTATAATACTTTACTTTACTCATAAAAGTGAAAACCAAATTTTACCCGGGCCCACTTCACACTTGCTCATTGATTTTTATTTTATTTTAATCACGGAGTCAAATATTCATCTCACCCACACCTTTACATTTGTTTACAAATATCAATAATAAAAGTTTCATCAGGAAACTGAAAAAAAGTCAAAAATGTTTAGGGCCCACCTCCCTTGCCTCGCACACCTCACACCTCTTCTGCCAATATCATAACTCCTGCAAGGCTTGCAAGGTTTTCCCTAATCCTCCATTTTGCACTCCCTCGGGCTTTGGCGTTCACCTCTTCTGCTAACTTCCAAGCATGGGCTTCCTCTCTAGCTAGCTGCGCCCCTCACCTGCTCCTCACATGGTATTCTCCTCACTTTCTGCGGGCCTCCCCATTTTGCTGCTTTGATGGATGTGCATAGCCTCTGCTCCAGGCAACGCGTTCTCCAAAACTTTGCATTTTCTTGAAAGTCTCTACATGCTCTTCAATAAATACATTTTGTGCCTGTCCCTGCATTCATGATGGATCTCTATCCTCTCCAATGCATGCACCCCTGCTGATTGGATTTTGATGGATGCCTTTACCTTGCTACACTAAGTGCACCCTTGCTCCTTACTGTTGCACCCAACAACCATGGTGACCAGTGCACCCCTCCATAATAGGCCACACCCACCAACATTTGCTTGAAAGTTTCTAATGCCTTATCAGCAGATCCACTATGGAGTCAAACATGCTTCCACATTTTGCTAGCATACTTCATAGAAAATTCTCAATTATAACAATAAATCCTTCAACTTACATGCTTTGATGGTTGTCCATACCTTGTTTCAAACACCTCCAATGGCATCTCATTGTTTTGAAAAAAGAATCTTAGTTTCAAAGGTCTTTAATGTCATATAACCCACCCATGGGTCGGGCATTGGACAAGCTCCAAGAGTGTTATTTTGATTAAAAACCTCTTGTATATGCAATGCTTCCACATTTGCATGTATATTTCACCATTGCTATAAAAGATATGAAGCAAGTATTTATCACTTCTTCATGGTATTTTGCATATTCTACCATTCACTATATTGGCAGTATCACCTTCATATCTGTTATCTCTTGGTCAACATCTTTATCCACTTTGATGACACAACCCTCAAAATCCTCATTGGAAAGGTGGAACTCACTTTGCACTTGAAATAAAATGCAATTTTATATCCTTCCACACATTGATCAACTCAGAACAACATACTTGATGTGGTTGCAACATTGTGACAAATACAAGTTCATGATCATGCAAAGCATGTTGGGTCCCAAGTGGCCTGACTAAATTTTTTTTCATTTTCAAACGAGGGCCCTCAACTAACTCAACACTGCTTCTGAGTGCTTCTGAAGTTGAAAAATGAACTCGGTTTTGATCAAAATCTATTTTTTGACAATTTTGGAGAATGGTGAAAACTGGCCAAGTTGGCCTAGGAAGCAAACTGGAAAACTAGTCAAACAACCTCTTGGAGCAATGAAGACTTGCCAACATATAGTCATTTGACCCAAGAATATAATGCAATAAATGGCTTGGAAAAACATGCCACGAGACGAAAAATATTAATCGACAAAGTTACTCAATCAAACTTTTCTGAAACAGTAGCTGTTCTGAACCAATTAAAACTCATTCAATTGCCAATTTGTAAAAATAGTGAATCAACTCCTAGCGAGTTGCCATCAGACATACAATTTTATTAAGATACCCTGAGCACGTGTGCAAAATGAATTCACTTGAATCATCACTGATCAAAAGTATTTAACGATCAAAGTTGACCGCTTAGAAAGGCTGTAAGGAATGCAGATGCGAAACAAAACAAACTGCATTAGGTTTCAACTTGTTAAAAATAACAAATCAGATCATGAAGCTCTAAAAACCAACACCCGAGATCATTTAGGTATGGAGAAAACAAAAAAACACTCATTTTGTGATGACAGTCAACTAGTTGTGAAATCCAAGCTCAAACAGGAGGTTGTTTCGCAAAATCGACAATCTGCAAATAGCAGAACAATGTCAAAACCCTCCAACTTCACTTTTTGAAACTCTGACAAACTCATTGTGGGAAGCTGAAAAATAACATGCAGGTTCACATATATCAATTGAATATTCCTACAAATGGGTTTTGCATGAGAACCAACAGGCTTCAAATTATAAGCCTCCAGAATGGGTCCCCTAAGCAGATCCTTTAGGTGCACTCCTGAAAGTGCATAAGCAAAAATTTGAAATGGGCATCTCAAATTTGCAAAATTTGAGAGTGCCATCGATGGCTCTGACTAGGGATGTATTCCCCCTGTGGGCATAGAATGATTCCAGATCTCTAGAGAGAGTAGACCAAATGTTGGGTCTGTCAAGTGCCCTCAAACTACTCCCCTATTCAACTTTCATTTTTCAACTTCATCTGATGACCCTGGGTCACCAAATGAAAAAATGGGGATCAACATTTACCTCTTTCAAATACCAATCTACTAAAGGAGCTGATCTCCCTCAAGTCATGCTTGCCTCTGTCAACCCATAACAACACCGGTGACTACATCTGTGCAAACATAGCATTAGGCTACCCCTGTGCAAGTTGAAACTTACTCTCTGTTTAAATTTGTCATCACATGGCAACCAAATTATATAGGCCACATCATTGTCCATCATTTCATTTTCTGATTTCATATCAAACAACAACACTTAAAACTGGTGATCAAGATCACATGAAAATATGGTCTTATCACATTCACTAACCCCTTCATCATGATCAAGTTTAGAGGAGATGTCATGGTTGAAAAACAACATGCAATTATCTTGTGTGTTGAGAAAAAAATGCTCATACATATGTATCTCCTCCAACTGGAATACATCATAGGTCAACTTGTCATTATCTAAACACCACAACCCAAACACATTATCATGTGTTTCACGATTCTGAAAATCAGGTTTATCAACACTAAAATTACTTTCATATTCATTCAACTCATGACACTCATCAAAAACATCAACCTCAAATGCATGAGCAGTGTTCTCTATCTCAGGCTCACACATAATGTCAGTTTGATTCTTCAAACCTTCATGCAATTCCATATGGAAAATCTCAACTAAAGATTCAAATAACTCAGAATTTAATCCTGAACTAAGAGTCTCACATTGATCTCTCATAACATATTCATTGTCTGAATCATTTTGGATTCTATCATCTTCAGGATCAACAAGATCAGCAAAGAAACCTTCATGTGCACTTTCATCTAATAGGCATATTGACCCATGTACAAGAGACTCACTATTATCTGAAAATTGCTCATTAGTAATGAAATTAATACCTTCATTCCTTTTGACACTAGTACATTCCCCATGCCAAACAAAAATTTCCACTTGCATACCATGAAGATGAGAGAGATCATCCATGAAAGACCCACATTCAACTTCATATTGACTGGCCTCACATCCATTATCATTTGCATCACATGGCTGCTCCACACATTGATCAAAAAGTCTTGCAATTTCAACACAATCTGAAAGTCCATCAAATTGTTTCACATTATCTATGGATGATAATGCTGATTCTAGATCCATGTGATTGTCACTATGCACAACTTGATCATTCACAACTGAATTATTTCCTTCATCAGTGTGCACTTCATCATTCTTTTCATGTGTAGCTGGCATTTTCATTTCTATTTCATATAAACAATCATGGACAACAAAGATATAAATAGGTTCATCAACATCTTCATCACTTCTAGCAGTAATATGCTCATGATTATCAAATTGAACACATATATTTTCATCCTCAGATTCTTCATCATTGATAGAATCAACAGGCTCCACTGATGTCAAACCCGAATTACATTCCAAGTTTGCATCAAATTTAATTTTATCATTCACTTGTGAATAAGTGACTTCATCAGTATCCATATCACTATATCCTTTGTGTGAAGAACATACCTCTAAGTTATTCTCATAAGAGCATTCATAATCATCAGAAGAGCAATTAGTTTGGCTATCATCCACATCCTCATCACAAAAAGATTTATCACCACATAGAGCATGTTCAAAATCTTCAGAGTGAGTGCTTGAGCTTTCATCTTCAATGTCTTGTTCACTAACTTGAGAAGGAATATCATCAACAATTGTATCATCTTCACTAACCAAAACATGAAATGGAATGATGTCTTTCATCTCTTCTACTTCTTCATCATTCAAGGTATTACAAGAAAAAAAATCATACATATTTATTTGTTCATCATACCATGTATCTTCCTTTTCATCATTTCTGCAAGGATCTGCACATGTGCTGATTGTAAGCTGATTACAATTAATTTCCTCATTCATACAACATATATCTTCATATTCTGACACACTCTTTTCATTCTTGTGTATCATGTTCTGAATTTCTTGAAACAAATAGCTACTACCTTTATTTTGAGACACCACATTTTGATGATGTTTAACATGAAGTTCATTAGGATCTACAGATTGTGATGATGAAGAAATTGGAGCAGCAGCCTCATTACCCTCTTGACAAGCACTTTTATTATCTAATCCATGAGTTCTATTTTCCTGAGGTGTGTTAGGATGACCAATACTTACAACCTTATTTCCTTTCATCATTAAGTATCTCAAATTATTCTCAATTTCCATAGCCATCTGATATGCTTGATGCAAGGTTGTAGGATCTTTGTCCCTCAACAAATAACTCATCTCTTTGTCAAATGCTCCTAAATATACGACCAAACACTCAACATCATTTGGACTTATGTTCTCTGGGATCTCTCTAATGATCATTTTAAAAAATGATATTAAAAGATGGGACTAACTCATCTTTCCTTTCTCCATGTTCGTGAACCTTTTCCTTATCAAAATAGGGTTAATCCTTTCACAAACTGCTCCAGGAACACTGTTTTGAACTCTTCCCATGAATGAACGGAAGATGCTGGTAAATAAGAGAACCACTCTCTTGCATCTCCTCTCAAGGATTGAAAAAATAGTCTCATGATCACATCTTTGTGATCAATCTCATAATCATCCATCACATTACTGAACTCTTGCAGATGTTTATTTGCTGATTCAGCCTTATCACCAATGAACCGTGGTAACTTATTTCTGACTTTAGCTGGAATGTCATTTGGGTAACCACTAAAGCCACCTAAAATGATAGCTCTGTACCTTCTAGTGTTGAATTTTTTTTGAAAATCTGAGTGGGAGTGATCACAAACGATAGTTCCATCTGGAACCATACTAGGATGCATATGTTGAAACATTTTGATATTCCTTTTTCAAATTGTACATGTCAAATCTACAATTGATCATTTATTTTCCCTATTTTTATCTTTCATAACGATCTTATAATACCATAATGCATGATTCAAATGCATTCACACATAATCTATTTATTGGGAAAATTTCAAGAACAAGCATATTTCTCCAACAAAATACATAGGCTACAAATTACAACACAGAAGTATGAAAATTAAATGTTACTGTTCTTTCCCTCTTTTTTAGTGCTAATCACTTAATAGGGAACCAAAGTATTGTCTAAGATGTTCAAGTATGGTTTTCATATACAAGTTACTTGGAAACCAAGAGTGAAGAATACCTAGAAACTTTTCAGTTGCTGCAAATTATCTTCCTGACTAGTAATATTTGTAGATCTTGAAATTTCTTCAAATTTTAACAAGTTCTATTAACAGAGTCGCCACCTCTTTTCACAGAGGATTGAACTTCAAGCAGTATGAAGTTCTTTCACATGTAAACTTCTTTCTGAGTTCCTTTCCACTAGCAGGGCACCACATATTATAAAAACTTTCAGGTTCACTGCAACAACTTCTGTCCAGGTTTGAAATCCTTCAAAATTTGAGCTAAATTTAAAATGGCAAATAATAATATGACTCTATAACCATTTGCAACTGGAGATTCAAAAATTTCCCAGCAGAGTCACCATTCTGTTGGTGTTTTAATTTTCCAGCTAGGCTTTGAAACTCTCTAAGAGGTAGCCAACCTCTATATTAAAGAACCACAAAGGCTAGTGGCCAACTAACATTAAATGGAATGGACACACATTTCCCCTACACTTCAGGCTCTGTAAGACCTAGGGGGCAACCCTTTAGCAACATCTAAAAATCTAGACACACAAGTAACAAGATATTGCTTAATAGATAATGCTCTCATATAATTGCTGAGAAACCTAAAATATCATTCAAAATTGGCTAACACCTTAAGTGAATTTCACTAACTAGCATGGAGAACATGAAAAACACAACTCAACAAAAGAGATTTGAAATGGTTTTTGATTCAAAGAGTTGGGACCAAACTGAAAACAACAGAAACATGATAATGGACCAGTGCCATAAAAATGGGCTATGGAGTGATATAACTAGCATTCATCTTTCAGTGTTGAACATGCTCTAAAGGTCTTGCAAATGTTGTCACATTATGACAACCAGACCATTGAAGATTTCTCTGATAACTCTTCTTATAAATCCACCTGAAACATAACACTCCTGTCATATTTGTTAAAGCAATTACACTCTCCCTAAACAATAGGCAATAATAAATGCAACTTGTGCTTTATTAAAGAAATTACATCATTCATAGAAAATAAGGAAACAATAGATGTAACTCAAATGCAACAAATGTGCATGAAAAGATTCAGACAATTTTATTATTGAATCCAAAAAAGTATTACTGTTCAGCCATGGAGACAATTATCAGCTAAAATAAACACAAAAGAATGATTCAGAACACACACTCTCAGATTAAATGACTAATGGTCATATTTCCCCCTAGCTTTACAATCTACCCATAGCTTTTGCCTAGCTTGCACAACTTTCATAAATTGGAACCCTTTACAATGAGAGAAGAAGAGAAGATATAGAAGAAGAGAAGTAAACAGGAGCAACCCTAAATCTGATTTGGAAATGCCATCTGGAAGCTCCATTCCCATTGATCAAACTGAAAAGAATCTCTCATCTCTCTTCCTTTGCAGCAACAAACTTATTCTCTCAAAAAATGCCTTTGCTCATCATTGCATTGCAATTGAAAATCAACCCATGTGGAGAATTCAATCATTTCACCCAGTTGCTGGAAAAAGCCTCTTGCCCATGCAAATTTTGTTTCAGCTCTCTTTAGTTATTGCACATTATATTCATTCAAATATTAAAGTTTCATAACTTTAATATTCAGGATTTCGACTTTATCTTAATTCCCTTGCAAAGAGAATGTTTCACATTAAAATGCTCCCAAATATTAAATGAATATAAAATTATCTTCCTCGTATTCTTTTTACATTGTCTCTATTCACTCTCACGTGCATTTCACCTTCAGCAAAATAATACTTCACATATGGCATTTAAAATATTTCACCCCTTGTTGTTCACTTTACAATTTAAAATATTTGCTGGCAATAATTGAAACTTTTACCATACAATATTTGGTGAAGACCACTGTCTACAGGCCACTACAATATTTCACCCACCCCCACCATATTTGGAAGCAATTTAAAATTTCACCGAGCCTCATATTTTAACAAAGTATTTCCCTAGAATACTTTACTTTACTCATAAAAGTGAAAACCAAATTTTACCCGGGCCCATTTCACACTTTCTCATTGATTTATATTTTATTTTACTCACAGAGTAAAATATTCATCTCACTTGCACCTTTAGATTTGTTTACAAATCTCAATAATAAAAATTTCATTTGGAAACTTAAAAAAAAAAAATTATATTTAGGGACCACCTCGCACCTCTTCTGCCAACACCATCATAACTCCTGTGAGGTTTTCCTTAATCCTCCATTTTGCACTCCCTCGGGCTTTGGCGTTCACCTCTTCTGCCAACTTCCAGGCGTGGGCTTCCTCTCTGGTTGGCTGTGCCCCTCACCTGCTCCTCACATGGTATTCTCCTCACTTGCCGCAGGCCTCCCCATTTGCTGCTTTGATGGATGCCCATAGCCTCTGCTCCAGGCTGCATGTTCTCCAAAACTTTGCATTTGCTTGAAAGTCTCTACAGGCTCTTTAATAAATACATGTTGTTCTTGTCCTTGCATTCATGATGGATCTCTATACTCTCTAATGTGTGTGCCCCTACTGATTGCATTATGAGTGATTCCTTTACCTTGCTGTAGTGTGCACGCCCCTGCTCCTTACTGTTGCACCCAACAACCTTGGTGACCTTCGCATCCCTCTGTAATAGGCTGCGCCCACCAACATTTGCTTGAAGTTTTCTAATGCCTTATCAGCAGATCCAATGTGGATTCAAACATGCTTCCTCATTTTACTAGCATACTTCATAGAGAATTCTCAATTATAACAATAAATCCTCCAATTTAAATGCTTTGATGGTTGTCCATAGCTTGTTTCAAACAACTCCAATGGAATCTCATTGTTTTCAAACAAGCATCTTAGTTTCAAAGGAATTGATGGTCTGCCAAATACAACTCTTTAATGTCATATAACCCACTAATGGGTCGGGCATTGGACAAGCTCCAAGAGTGTTATTTTGATTAAAAACCTCTTGTATATGTAATTCTTCCACATTTGCATGTATATTTCTCCATTGTTATAAAATACACTAAGCAAGTGTTTATCACTTCTTCATGGTATTTTGCATATTCTACCGTTCACTATATTGGCAATATCACCTTCATATCTATTATCTCTTGGTCAACATCTTTATCCACTTTGATGACACGACCCTCAAAATCCTCATTGGAAAGGTGGAACTCACTTTGCACTTGAAATAAAATACAATTGTACACCCTTCCACACATTGATCAACTCAGAACAACATACTTGATGTGGTTGCAACACTGTGACAAATACAGGTTCATGATCATGCAAAGCATGTCAACTCCCAAGTGGCCTGGCTAAAAAAAAATTGTTTTCAAACAATTTTTACCCTCAACTAACTCAACACTACTTCTGAGTGCTTCTGAAGTTGAAAAACGAACTGGGTCTTCATCAAAATCTGTTTTCTGACAATTTGGGAGAATGGTAAAAACTGGCCAAGTTGGCCCAAGAATCAAACTGGGAAACTAGTCAAACCTCTTGGAGCAATGAAAATTTGTAAACATATAGTCATTTGACCCAAGAATACAATGCAACAAATGGCTCAGAAAAAAATGCCACTAGATGAAAAATATTAATCAGAAAAGTTACTCAATCAAACTTTTGGAAACAACAGCTTTTCTGAACCAATTAAAAATCATTCAACTGCCAATTTGTAAAAATAGTGAATCAACTCCTGGTGAGCTGCCATCAGACATACAAATTTATTAAGATACCCTGAGCATGTGTGCAAATTGAATTCGCTTGAATCATCACTGATCAAAAGTTATTAACGATCAAAGTTGACCACTCATAAAGGATGTCAGGAATGCAATTGCGAAACAGAACAAACTGCATTAGGTTTCAACTTGTTAAAAATAACAAATCAGATCATGAGGCTCTGAAAATTGACACCTGAGATCATTTAGGTATGGAGAAAATAGAACAACACTCGTTTTGACATGACATTAACTGGTTGGGAAATCCAAGCTCAAACAGGAGGTTGTTTCATAAAACTAACAATTTGCAAACAACAGATTAGTGTCAAAACCCTCCAGCTTCACTTTTTGAAACTCTAACAAAACTCATCGTGGGAAGCTTAAAACTTACATGTAGGTTCACATATATCAATTAAATATACCTGCAAATGGGTTTTGCACAAGAACCAACAAGCTTCAAATTATAAGCCTCCAAAGTGGTTCCCCTAAGTGGATCCTTCAGGTGCACTCCTAAAAGTGCAGAAGCAAAAATTTGAAATGGGCATCTCAAATTTGCAAAATTTGAAATTGCCATTAGAAAGAATAAATTACAACTTTCAGCCTCAATACATGAATAAATTTCAATGCACACCAACATAAGTCGGTCACAACATAGTGAGGACCCAAACAAACACCTTGAAACATGCCAAACAATAAAATATTAATCTGCATGGATCCGCAACACGCTAACACCATCATGTGTGCCCAGAAAATGAAAACTCAAGCACACATCAGAAAAATATTTGGTCACGAACACTCTGATCAATGCGGATGTACAACAAGGATAAATTATTATGTAGAATCATCCATGTATGTCACAGGTACATGCACAACACATGAAATTACCAGAATTTCATCCTCTTCATCCAAGAACACGATCTACACAAACTGAGTAACTGTAGGAACAAAAATCTTCATAACTTCCACAAATCTTGATACAAACCTCTAAAATTTTTAGACAACATACTAGAAAGCTTCAACAACAAACCCTTTGAAGTGCTCCTTCAAATATTCAATATACAAAACTTTCCAACATTGTGATCTTCTCAGGTTCACTAGCTACCAACAATATTATTTTTACAATTTTCTCAATATCCTCAACATATACAACCTTAAGCCTCATCAATTCTAATTGTGTTGACATCAATGACAACCACATATCAGCAATCCAACCACAACATCCAACAATCTCCCCCTTTGGCATTGATGGCAACACATGATGTGAAAAATAATACCATCAACCCAACTAACTCTTCTCGAACAATATCCCCCTGAGATTGTGCACTTTTCATTGCTGTTCTCTCCCAAATTTTCACATTGTCTCCCCCTTTGACATCAATGGAAAAGGTACACATGCTTTGATCCCAATTTTGAATCATCTGACTACTCACCCTGAGTATCAGCCACATCAACATCAATCCAGAATAGGATATGGCTATGAATTCACGAACTGATGCAAAGACCTGCATCTTAGTCCTGATCAGGAGGGGAAATCATCCCTAACTTGCCTCTGAGGTACTCAAAATTATCCTTAGGCAATGACTTAGTAAAGATATATGCAATTTTCTCTTTGGTAGGTATGTACTCCAATCTAACTTCTTTGTCACTCACTTTATCTTTCAAAAAGTGATACTTGATGGATATATGTTTTTTCTTTGAATGCAACACTGGATTCTTGAAAATATTAATGGCACTTGAATTGTCACAAAATATGGCAATGGGTTCTTCATACTCCATTCTGACATCTCTCAACATTTTCTTCATCCATAATACTTGGGTACAACTGTTTGCAGCAACAATATATTTTGCCTCAGCAGTAGACAATGAAATAGAGTTCTACTTTTTGCTTAGCCAAGATACCAATTTCTTCCCTAAGAAGAATGCACCGCCACTAGTACTATTCCTATCATCCACATCTCCTACCCAATAAGCATCAGTGAAAGCACTTAGAATAAGATCATCATCCCTAGGATACCAAAGACCAAGATCAATTGTCCCTTTCAGGTATCTGAAAATTCTTTTTACAATAGTTACATGAGATTCTTTAGGATCAGCTTGAAATCTAGCAACCATGTATACAACACTCATTATATATGGCCTGGTTTGAGTCAAATAGAGTAATCCACCAATCATTAACCTATATTTTTTTTTTCCTTATGAGAATCATCAATTTGTGTAAGTTTGTATCCAATTACCATAGGTGTACCAATTGGTTTTGAATCTTCCATACCAAACTTTTTCAGTAGCTCTTTCACATACTTAGATTGAGATATGAAAATTCCATCATCTAACAAAGTTATTTGCAATCCAAAAAAGAATTTCAACTCTCCTATCATTGACATTTCAAACTCACTTTTCATTTCATCAGAAAACTTCATACACAAATCAACATCACCTTCAAAAATAATGTCATCAACAAAGACTTCAATGATCAATTCTTTATTCTGATCCAACTTGAAATACATATTGTTGTCAGTAGTACATTTATTGAATCCAAGCTTCAATAAGTATTTATCCAGTCTAGCATACCAAGCTCTAGGAGCTTGCTTAAGTCCATATAGAGCTTTATTCAATTGACATACCATGTCTTTTTCATCAGTCAATTGAAATCCATCTGGTTGTTCAACATAGACTTCTTCTAGCTCACCATTTAGAAATGTTGACTTTACATCCATCTGATAGAATTTATAATTCTTGAAGGTAGCATAAGTAAGAAGTAATCTCACAACTTCAATTCTAGCAACAGGGGCAAAAATTTCTTCAAAATCAATACCTTCCATCTATGAGTACCCTTTGCAAACCAATCTTGCTTTATTTCTGAGCACTTCACTTTGCTCATTCAGCTTATTCCAGAACACCCACTTGGTTCCAATAATTTTTTTTTTCTAAGGTCTAGGAACAATATCCCATGTATCATTCTTCTCTATCTTCATTAGTTCTTCTTTCATGGCTTTCATCGAATGTTCATCTTTGCATGCTTCATTGATATTGCTAGGCCCAACTTTGGAAATTAGACAATATTCTTCTAGAATTCTTCTTCTAGTTTACACTCCTTTGCTCTTGTCTCCTATGATTTGACTGTTAGAGTGATTTAGCCTTACATATTTGGGAGTTTTAGGATTTTCTTTGACTTCTTGTTCTTGTGTTCTTTCTTCTTCTCTTCTGCTATTCTCTGCCTCTTGATTCTCTTGGTTCATTGAAACAATCTGAATTTGATTTTGTATCTGAACATCCTTGTTAGTATTATCATTTTGATCATCTGAATCATATCCACAATATCTGGATGGTCTAACAATATTTTCATCAACTTTTACATTTGCACTTTCAACCATTTTCTTTAATCTCTTATTAAAGCACCGGTAGGATTTAATTTTAGTAGAGTAACCCAAAAATATTCCTTCATCACTTCTAGAATCAAAATTTCCTATATCATCATCTCTCTTGATGTAACACTTGCTTCAAAAAAATTTGAAGTACTTGATAGTAGGCTTATAACCAAACAATAGATCAAAAGATGTCTTACTAGAACTACTATTGACATAGACCCTATTAATGGTATACACAACAATACTTACAACTTCTCTCCAGTAGAAATGAGGAACATTTGCTTCCAACATCATGGTTCTAGTAGTGTCTAGAATGGTTATGTTCTTTATTTCAACAACTCCATTTTGTTGAGGGTCTCGGGGAGCAGATAACTGTCTTTGGATTCCATGCTCTTCACAGAAAGAATTGAATTCCCGGGAAGTGAATTCACCACCTCTGTCTGATCTTAGATATTTGATCTTTTGACCTATCTCATTCTCTACCATAGCTTTGAAACTTTTGAACTTATCTAATGCTTCATTTTTTTCTCTTAAGAAAGAAAACCCATATCATTCTAAAATAATCATCAATGAGCAACATAAAATACCTTTCATGTTGTAGACTTCTGATTTTGGATGGACCACATAGATTAGTATGTATCAAATCCAATACTTCATTAGAGCTATACTGTTTTCTCCGAAAGTAATTTCTTGTCTACTTTCCCATCTGACATTCCTTACACATAGTGTTAGTAGGCTTCACTAACTTAGGAAGATCTTTGACTGCTTGAGTAGAGCTTATCTTGAAAATGTTATCAAAGTTCGCATGACACAACCTTCTATTCCATAACCAACTTACATCAATCTGAGCAATTAAACAACTTTCACTAGAAACACTCAAATGAAAGATACTAACTTTTGTATTTGTACCTGAAGCAATCATATTTCTAGAACTTCCCCTTATTCTGCACTTACCATCCTTGAATTGAATATTGTAACCCTTTTCTACCAT
The DNA here is from genome assembly GCA_007115665.2 of Sequoiadendron giganteum. Lineage (NCBI taxonomy): Eukaryota > Viridiplantae > Streptophyta > Pinopsida > Cupressales > Cupressaceae > Sequoiadendron > Sequoiadendron giganteum. Next base: position 377,204,075 of record CM021104.1, read on the forward strand.
CTGTCCAACACTTAACAAGTTATGCTTTAAGCCTTATACATAAAGAGCATCATCAGTATTATGCTAACATCCAAAATAAATAGTGCCTTTGCCATGAATCACACTAGAAATGTTGTCTCCAAATATTACAACAACACCATCATAGTCTTCCAAGCTTACAAAATTTCTTTTGTCACCAATCATATGATGTGAGCATCCATTGTTAATTACCCACTCATCCTTTTCTTCAATTTTTTCTGCAAGAGCTTTCTCAAAATTCACATTACTAGTAGATTCAGTGGACACCTGACCATTTTCCTTGATAGCAATAAATACCCATTCATCTTCATTTCCAGTTTCTTTATTAGATTCTTCATCAGTTTCACCTTCTTCAGCATAATAACATTTCCTTTGAAATCTAGTTTTCTCAAGTTTGTACTTAGAAACTCTTTCAAGACATCTAGATGCAAAATGACCTATTTTACTACAAGAAAAACATTTGATATGCAACTTTCCTTTGTACTTACCATGACCTCTGGCTTCTCTTTTCACAATCAATGCTTCCAGTTCTTCCAATTCTCTTTCTTCATCTTCAATATTTTTCATTTATTCTTCATAAGTGAATGTCCTTTTGGAACTCTCACCCATATTGTATCTTTGTTGGATTTTTTCGAATACTGTAGCTTTGAATGCAAATTTAGTCTTAGGAGTAGATTCACCAAATTCACTCAACTCAAATGTAGCAAGTTTTCCAATGAGCATGTCTCTTGTAATATTTGTCACGGTCCTTAGTTCATCAATAGAATGAGCTCTTGTTTTGTAGGAGGGAGACACAGATCTAAGTATCTTAGCCACAACTTCTTCATCATCCAAGGTTCCATCGAAGCATATAATTTTCATCACCAGTTCATTTATATTTTGAGAAAAAGAGAGGATATTCTCATATTCACTCATCTTCAAGTCTTTCCATTTTCCTTTTAGACTTTGTAGCTTAGCACTTTTCACTAGTGCATCTCCTTGATACAATGTTTCCAACTTTTTCTAGATCTGGTATGCAGTCTTCAATTCTAACACATTTGTCATCTCTGAATCTATCAATGCACTCAATAATGCTTCAATAGCCCTGGTATTAGCTTCTTCTTGCTTGATCTCATCTTTAGAGGATGGACCATTATTATGAATAGTATATGCACTTTGTGTCATCTTCCAGAAAGTTTCTCCAATGCACTTCAAATGACACTCCATTCTGACTTTACATAAGGATTAGTTTGTAACGTCGAATCTAGGACTATCCTTCTTGTATGATTCCATATTAGATCACCTCAAGCTATTAGGATTCTTCAAAGGAACTAGCTATAATACCAATTGTTGGAAAAACAAGGATAGACAACTGAGGGGGGGGGGTGAATCATTTGTTACCAAAATCAAACTTATACAACATTAATCAACCTTAAATATTAGATCTGATAATTAATAGTGCAAGAATAAATCAATAACACATGAAAGACACATGAAAACCAAGATTTTATACGTGGAAACCCTATTATGGGAAAAACCACGGAGGATGTTAGTCCACAAGATTATACCTTGTTAGAAGTATAATGAAAAATAAAAGAGGAATGCACTTGCATTCAGGCACACTGCGTAGAGAACACTACTCAAAGGGAAGGCTCACTTCCTTACATAAAATAATTAGATTAAATCCATTTGATGAAGTTGAATTGAAAAATTAGCTTCTACCAAAGCTTGATTAGAGTTCCAATTAGGCGCACAAAAAATTCTACACACTCTTCCACACTCTGCTCAACCTTCTTCACACCCTTCTCTACTCTGAATGATCTGACCTTTATTCACACATGTAAATAACTTGTACACACTGAGCATTTCCTCTAAATGAGGAAAAAAATCACGTACATATATCTATAATATGGATTTACATCCACTATTCAGTTAGCCTCAAATAAAGAATAAATTACAACTGTCAACCTCAATACATGGATAAATTTCAATGCGCACCAACACAAGTTGGTCACAACATAGTGAGGACCCAAACAAACACCTTGAAACATGCCGAACAATAAAATGTTAATCTTCATGGATCCACAACACGCTAACACTATCATCTCAGCCAAGAACATGAAAACTCGAGTACACATCAAAAAAATCTATGATCACGAACACTCTGATCAATGCAAACATACATCAAGGATAAAGTATGATCTAGACTCATCCATGAACATCATAGGTACATGTGAAACACATGAAATTAACATAATTACATCATCTTTATTAAAGAACACCATCTATAGAAATTGAGTAACTGTAGGAACACTAATCTTCATAACTTCCGCAAATATTGATGCGAACCTCTAAAACTTTCAGACAACATACTAGAAAGGTTTAGCAACAAACCATTTGAAGTGCTTCTTCAGATTTTCAATGTATAGAAATTTCCAACATTCTGACCTTCTCAGCTTCACTGGCTACCAACAATATTATTTTTACAATTTTCTCAATATCCTCGACATATACAACCTTAAGCTTCATCAATGCTAATAGTGTTGGCATCAATTACAACCACATATAAGTAATGCAAACAAAACATCCAACAAGAACCAAAACTATGCACTCACAAAATCTATATCAAAGATGAGTGTAAACTTGTAAGACAACCACAACTGAGAATCAACCCTGTCTTGAAAGAAATTGTAAAAAGAAAACTGCAAAAGCTATTAGACGTAGGATTTATCTACCCTATTTCAGACAGCCAGTGGGTGTCCCAATTGGTGATTGTGCCCAAAAAGGGAGGAAAATGGCAAGTTTTTGTTGACTATAGGAAACTCAATGCTGCCACTAAGAAGGATCATTTTCCCCTGCCTTTTGTAGACCAAGTCCTAGACTCTCTTGCAAGAAAAAAATATGTCTTCTTTCTTGATGGATTTAGTGGATACAATCAGATTCAAATTGCACCAAAAGACTAAGAGAAGACTACATTTACATGTCCATGGAGGACATATGCCTATGTTGTACTTCCCTTTGGATTATGCAATGCACCTACCATTTTTCAGAGAGAAGTCATTAGTATATTCTCAGATATCTCCCTTAACTAGATGAAGATCTATATGGATGATTTTACTACCTATGGTGCCACCTTTGATAAAGCACTAAAATTTTTGAAGAAAGTACTACTGAGATTTGAGGATCAAAATTTGTCCTTAAAGAGTGAAAAGTGCTTCATGATGATGCAGGAAGGTGTAGTTCTTGGTCACTACATTTCACACCTTGGCATTCAAGTTGATCAAGAAAAAATTAAGGTAATAAATAATCTGCCTATACTTGCAAAACAAAAGGACGTTAGGAGTTTTTTAGGACATGCAGGCTATTACAGATGTTTCATCAAATATTTTAGCAAAATAGCAGCTCCACTATATAGTCTTCTGACTAAAGATGTTGAGTTTCAATGGACAAAAAGCTATGATAAAGCATTTTCTGATCTAAAAATAGCTCTAATTCATGCTCCTGTACTTAAGGGACCAAATTGGAAAATTTCTTTCCACATCCATACTAATGCCTTAGATTATGCAATAGGAGCAGTCTTAGGAAAAAAAATAGAAGCTATTGAAAATTCCATTTACTTTATCAATAAAAACTTGTAGGGAGCTGAATTCAATTACACAATCATAGAGAAAGAAATACTGACAGTAATCTATGCCTTAAATAAATTTAGGCACTATATCATAGGTTATCAAATTTTTATATACACTGATCATGCAACCATTAGATACCTCATGAACAAACCCCTAATCTCGGGAAGATTTGCTAGATGGTTGCTATTAATGTAATAATTTGACCTCAATATTGTAGACAAACCAGGGAAGGAAAACATGGTTGTAGATTTCCTCTCAAGGTTGACTTCATTAGACAATACTCAAGCCATAGATGACTCATTTATAGATGAGCATCTATTCTCCATTAGTGTGCAAACACCCTGGTATGCTGATATAGCCAATTACCTTGTGACAGGGAGAGTTCCTCCCCACTTCTCCCCAAAAGAGAGAAGAGTGTTGATTGAAAAATCCTTCCCTTTTTCATGGATAGATGGATGCCTATTTTATATTGGACCTAATGACATTATGAGACGGTGTGTGAGGGAAGATGAGACCTATGACATTCTACATGCATGCCATGATGAACCCTGTGGAGGCCACTTTGTAGCTAAAAGGACAGCAATGAAAATCTTGAACACAGGATACTATTGGCCTACATTATACAAAGATGTGGGAAGATATACAAGGATATGTGACAAATGCCAAAGAATGGGTAGGCCAACAAAGTCAGATGATATGACACTCTATCCACAAGTGGTAGTCACACCATTTGACAAATGGGGTTTAGATTTTGTGGGACCTATTGATCCTCCATCCAATGGTAAGTCCTATATTCTAGTGTGCACTAATTACGTAAAAAAGTGGGTAGAAATCAAAGCCATGAAGCATGCAAGAGACAACAAGGTTGCATAATTCCTGTATGAAGAAATTTTCACAAGATATGGGGTACCCAAAGAAATAGTAACTAATCAAGGCACTCAATTTACATCAGCCCTTGTTACAACATTGGTTAATGAATATAACATCAGGCACAAGAAATCCACTCCTTATCACCCTCAAGCAAATGGACAAGTTGAGGTGACAAACAGAGAGATTGAAGCCATCCTCACCAAAACATTGCATATTCACAGAAAAGACTGGGCAAATATATTAGAAACAGTTTGGGCTTACAAGATCACCTAGAAGACAACTACAGGCTTCACCCCATTTGAGCTACTATATGGGAAAACAACCATGATACCTATAGAATTTGAGCAAAAGACTCATAGAACTACTCTAGAGTTGGGGATGGATATTTACAAGGAAAAAAATGATTACATCATGCATCTGAATGAATTGGACAAGTTGAGGAAAAAAACATTACATCATACTGAACTTGTGCAAAGTCAAAGAATCAAATGGCATGATAGATTCATCAAAGAGATGAAATTTTAGCTAGGTGACTGGGCATTACATTATGATTCACAGTACAAGGATAATGCAGGTAAATTGTAGACTAGGTGGCTAGGGCCATATGAAGTTACATAGGTATTTCTCAATGGACCTGTGCAGCTTATGACCATCAACCCTATGAAATTCAAACTACTAGTGAATGGGCATCGTCTTAGATTATATCACAAGATATCTTCAAAAGAAGAGTTCCTGCAGCCGAAGGTAGCAGATCTAGTGTCTCTCCTTCTAGCTAAATAAGATACATACTTGTCATAATAAGGATTTCCACTTTTGTAGAAATCCATTTGTTCACCCATTCACCCATCCATACCACCTTTCTCTTTCATCCATAATTTATTTTCAGCTCGCACCCTTCCACCTCATCATCATTTATTGCTCAATTATTTCTCAACAATGCAATGAATTCTCCACAATCATGTTTGTACACACTCAGGTACGTGCACATTAATTGCATTCTTAATTATTCATTAGAGCATTTCATTTAATCACTGTACGATAAGATGAGCGTTCACATAATTTTCTTTAACCCCCGATCAAATCAATCTTTCCCTTCTGCATTTGTGGACACATGTCCAAATTTAGGTTGGGGGAGGGGTAATAAACCTGCAAAAAAAATTCCACATGCCAATATATGATTGTCTATGTCAGAAAATCTTGTTGAGTTGATTCAAAATTTAAAATGAATGGCGACTCGCATGTGTGATGTGACACTAAACTACCACCGCCATTTCTTCTCATTATGATTCCTTTTATTACCATTTCTTCTAGTCTTAACTCTGTCATAATTTTGAAATGCAAGTGGTAAGTTTCTAAAAAAAAATAGAGTAAAAGGAAATTCAGTCAACAGTTCACCTAGCAAGCAAGCAAGAAAGAATTTGAACAATACAGAGGTAATTTTGTAGAGTGACAAGATGAGTATAGACAATGGGAGGTGGACTCATTCAGAATGAGCCCTCAACTCATTATGCCTTGTTACAGGATGTAGCGTGCTTAGCTGAATTTCAGAATTGTGGGTGGTTAGATTATTCTCTGAAGTTGGATAGTTTCAATGAGGGTATTGCATTGGAGTTCGCTCAGAAATTCTCAGACGAAAAGGCCATGGTGAAAGGACTGGAGGTCATAGTGACTAAAGAATGAATTGTTGAAGTTTCAAGGTTGCCAGCTGATGATGAACCTTACCCTATTTCTAAGGATTCCAGGACAACCATAGACATATTTACAATGCATGGCAACCCTCCACTCACAATCAAAAAACAAGGTGCCAAGAGGCTCTATCTACTAGAGCCATGGAAGCAGGCTTCCATGCATATCATCAAATACATCACTTGCGAAGGTCGGTTGTCGAACTTGCATTCAGTACACTTCAAATTGTTGTTTCATATTTGGCACAGGAGGAAGATGAACATTCCCAATGTACTATACAACCTTCTCTCTATTATGGAAACAAAAACACAAAAAGGTAGAGAAAACTCAGTATCCCACCACTGTCTAATTAAATTGTTGGTTATAAGATCTTTGCATGATAAAAACCCTAGAATGGCCTGGGATGATTTTGTGAACATTGAGCAATATAGACCTAAGCCCTCTCAGCCTAGGGTTTCATCTCAGTCATGTAGGTCTAGTAGAAAATTGAACACGACCGAAGGCACCCTTGGTGCTTTGACCTCTGGTGCTGGTGTGGATTCCCCCATTGCAGAAAAGACTATAAATGTTAGTTCCTTTGATAATGGGAATGAAAAATAAAATTCATCAGACTCTAATGATGATGATGTTCCCCTGAAGACTGTAATAAAAACAAGTGCACAAAAGAGAGAGGCAAAAGCAAGGAAAATAAAAATACAACCTGTGCAAAAAGAAGCACCAAGCCCTAAGAAAAAGAAGGCTAGCACTATTCATCCTATAGCCAAAGGAAAATGAAAAATCCCTCTCAAGAAATTGAAGCTGGCTGATCCTGAGCTTGGTGGGACATCGTGTGAAAACACAGATGCTCCAATGGAGCAAGAGAATGTACAAGAAGAGGATGTCTTCGAAAAGGCAGAAAAAATGACCCTGGCGGATCTTGCTACCATTGTAGAAGAAGTTGAGACTCTAGAACATGAATAAATTCAGGTGTTCCTATAGCAAGACCAACAGTGGGAGTTCCTGCAGCCACCAGCAGAAAAATAACAAGAGGTCCTACAGCAGAATGAGGAAAGATGAATCATACCTCAACAACCTGAATCGGTGAGACCTCTTGAATCTATGAAGATAGTTCTCTATGGGAAGTAGCCATCTATGAAAAACTCTAGTAGGAATCAATAACCCTCCTAATTTTACAATACATACAAAAATTTTAAATTTATGGAAATAAATACAGAGAAGAGATGAGGAATGGAAGAAGGAGAAAAAATGGTTGAAAAAGGAAATCCAAGAGAGAGATGAGATGATCAAAGAAAAGAATGAGGAAATTGTTTTTCTGAAGGAAAGGGTAAGTGGAATTTCAACTCTGGTGCCACAAATTTTGGAATGTAGGACCCCTCCAAGGGTTTATGCTTTGCACTTAAAGGAGAAATACCTTTCCTTTAGAATGTCAAGAATCATCTTAGGTTTGAATCCCTCCATTGAAACTCCTGCTGAATTTTTTAGTGCCTACATAATTGCTTCCTCTGAAATGAATTTTTTTTTATGTGAATTCTATCTACACAACTTTGTTGTCCCAAAAGATAATGACTGGAACCCACTACCTTATGTTGGAGACATACAATTGAGAGCATTTATGTCCTGGGTGTAGAATGAGATTAGTTAGGGTGAACAATACAATGCTTACAAGAAGAAGGAATCCAGTATTCCCTTAGCCATCAGGGTTGAATCGAAGAACCCCAAAGACATTTATATAGATTGGAATACATTGCTCTTTAGGAGCTATGGTAATAAAATTATGCCCTGGATTGAAGCTGTTTATAGTGAGTATGAAGTAAAAACTACAACAACAAAAAGATACTATGAGGGGATATCTATCCTAGCAATGGAACATATTGACTAATGAGCTAAAGCAGGCTAAGCCACATTCTGTTCACAATTACGCTATTGTACTAAAGATAATTGACATATATATCCAGCTTGGGAGAACCAAAGGGCGTGAATGGCTTCCCTTGACCTTTCAGCCGCCTACCCTCCTATGGCCTATACCTAATTTCATATTCTACAGGTATGACATTGCAAAGGAACAACAACAATGGAGGAGGCTTGATAATTTGGGAGGATTTTACTAGAATCCTGATTCACCCATGTCAGACACCAAAATTGGACAACTATCACTCATAGACTTCAGGGCCTTAACAAAGTAGAAGCATAACTCTTCCCCTGTTGGAGGTCTAACAAAACCTTAAGTTGGGGGGAGTGATGAGTCTTGATTCTAGCCTAGTTAAGGGGGTATAATCTCTTGTTATTTTTTAAAATTACCACAGACTTTGATATTCTATGTTGACACTTTCATATAGTTTCTCTCAGTCATTAGACATTTGGACTAATTTCGTTTCTGTTGGTTTTAATGACATTTACCTATTATGTGAACCATCTATATTTATTTTGCATGTGATTGATGAATTTTATTTAAGGTGGTTATGGTTATGAAATTATTATGTGTATTGACATTACTCTGTAGACATGATTGAAATGCTAAGTTGAGAAATGTAGCCGCCAACAGATCAGGTTGAGGAATCACTCGAAGGTCAGTTGAAGACGACGATGGAAGATTCTCATTTCAACCACATGTAACCACCTTGCACCGATCTTTAATGGAATTGAGAATTGTGGGTGTTACTACAGTGGTCGAGTCCACGTTTGGGCATGCATGTCCGAACGGATTCCCTTGCATGCGTAACTGCCCCTTCCACTTTCTTCTTGTTTTCCCTAAATGACATCCTCTCAATTAGTGGGAGTGATGGCCCTGTTTAGTTGATAAATAAGGCTCGAATCCTCCTTCCTCAGGGAGTAATAGTGAGTTAGTGAGTTGATCGCCAAGTTCTTGTACAAGCTAATTATTAGCCATATTTTTGTAATTGCATTTTTTGATGAATGGAGTAAGATTCTGAGTTGAGTATCTAAGTTTTATATTAGTTTAGAGGATACTCATCCAAGGGGGCCCACTTGGTGAGTAATCTGTTCCTTTAGTTTAGTTAGATTAATGTTAGTTTTTGTTTAGTACTTAGTTAAGATTCTGGCATTGACTATTCCTACAACCACTAGAACTTTGTTCTATGACTGTTCCTATAGCCAAGGTGAGCAGAGTAGCTTTCTATTGGATTCTTAGATTTTCCTTCATGTTATCCATAATTAGTTTAGATTTGATTGAGTGATGCTCATCATTTTATTTGTTTCCTTTCCTGCAATTTACTTTCAACATTAGGCCTTTCTTAGTTATAGAACAAAGATGACTACTCTAAAATTCCTAGTGCACATATTGTACTGACCAATTTCAAGTTCATGTCCCTAGGTTGACAATTAAATGTACCTTCATAGTGGTTAAGATAGCTATTCAGGTCAGATATCCAATCTTTGAATCATGGATGTAAGGGCCTAGTTATTGAAATTATTATTGTGGGACAATAGTGGGTTAGGGCTACATCAGAATGGAAGGACTAAACCAATCATTATCTCACAAAGATCAAAGGACAAGGCCTAGGGTTTCAACCATTTAGAATTGGTATTCTTGGTACTGCATTATCATCATAAGAGGAAGTAAGTGCTTTTGAGGACATTGAGATATCTCACGAACCATTTGACCCATTATACTATGACTCCCCTGACTTGAATGAATATGAATGTGATTCCCTTTCCTTTACCAACATGATGGACTTAGATAAGATATTTGGGGAACTTGATAAAATTGTACTACCCTCACCAAATGCATCTATCCCCCGTCCTAAAAAGTCCTTATCAAAAGAAGAATGGCTTAAGATTTATTATTGGGAGACCCTTGACCTTACCTCTTGGGAACCTAACAAACCATCTTATGATGACCTAGCCCTTTCAATAGTCCCACCCTAGAGTCTACATGTCCCTAGGAAAAAGAAAAAATAGGAATTAGTCCAAAAATTATGCGACCATGTCAACCACTCTATCCTCACCTTGTCAGCCTCCACATCTGATAACTCTGATGATGACATGCCCCTCGTATATCCCCAACTTATTGATTGGGATCGACAAGGTACACCCATCTTACACATATTCAAGAATGACAAAGTGATAGCTGAGTTCATGGGACTTCGAGAAGGCATACCTAGAGGTGATCATAAAGTTGGCTTTACCATAGACTTGGATGACATGGCATATTTTGGGGAGTTTGTTCACACCTCTAGTCGCAAAAATGAAAAAAAAAAAAAAACAATGAAAATGATGAAAATGATAAGTCCCTAGGTGAAAACCGAAAGGCACCTTTGGACGAAGAAATAGTAAAAATAAAGGACACATCTGAGGGCGAAAACCTCTCTGAGGCACCCAAGGATGGAGATTTGAACATTATCCCAATTGGTCAGGAAAAGTCACCAATGTTAGTAGAATAATCTATCGAGATCAACATAAACACTGAAGAAAATCCTCAGGTAATATACTTTGCAACATCTTTGACAAAGATAGAACAATTAGAGTTTTGAGACTTCTTTACAAAAAGACAAATAAAATATGCATGGTCATATGCCGATATTCCTGAGCTGGATCCAGACCTTATATTGCATCATCTACCATTACAGCTAGGTGTTAAGCTCGTCAAACAAAAGTTAAGAAATATGCATCCAAAAATTTCTTTACTAGTCAAAGATAAACTTAAGAAGCTATTAGATGTCAGATTCAGCAGATCCATAGACTATGTAGACTAGATTTCTAATCTTGTGCTGGTGACCAAACCATCTGGGAGCATCCGCATTTGTATAGACTTTAGAGATATCAAAAAGGCATGTCCTAAGGATGACTCTCCTTTACCGAACATTGACATGATAGTAGACCTTACAGCAGGATATGAGATGCTATCCCTCATGGATGGTTTCTCTAGGTATAATCAAATCAAAATTTCAGTAGAGGACCAACACAAGACTACTTTCACATGTCCATGGGGAACATATTGCTAGAATGTTATGTCTTTTGGGCTCAAAAATGAAGGAGCTACATATCAATGTGCAATGACAACTATTTTCCATGACCTAGTACATACTCTCATGGAAGACTATGTCAACGATCTAATAGCCAAATCATTGACAAGAGTAGATCATTTAAAAGTACTAAACAAGATATTCCAAAGACTAGAAAATTACAAAGGCTAAATCCAAAAAAATGTGTCTTTGGAGTTAAATCAGGAAAACTTCTAGGATATATCATTTCTAGAAGAGGCATTGAAGTGGACCCCACAAAAGTAAGAGCTATAATGGACATGCCTCCACCAACCAACATCGATCAACTAAGAACATTACAAGGGAGACTACAGTCTATTAGATGCTTCATAGTACAGTTAGCAGACAAGATACATCTTTTCCAACATTTACTCAAGGAGGGGGTACTGTTTGTATGGAAACCCAAATGCCAAGAATCTTTTCAAAAGATCAAGGATTATATTCTTACACCACCTATGTTAATGCTGCCTACAAATACCTGACCCTTGATACTCTATCTTTCAGCAACTCAATCAGCACTAGGAGCCTTACTTGCACAAAATAAATAAGTTTGCATGAAAATGATAAAGATAGAATAAAGATAATGATCTGTTCGAATGCACACATAAATTAATTAATTAAATAAATATATTTAATTAATAAATATCTACATGCATAAGAGTCTTAACTAGATAACTGAATCGTTATGATAGAGAGTCTCTTCATAGAGATGGCCAAATATTGAATTGGGAGATAATTGATTGATTCAAATAGATCTCGAGTGAAGTGATGAGTGAATAATTAGATTACTAGATGATTGTCTAATCAGAGGGACATTTGAAAGTCAGAGTTTTAATTAAATAAATAAAGGTTTATTTAGTTGACTGTCGAAAAGGTTATTGAATAATTATATAATTTGAAATGAATATTTAATTATAGTCGAAAAATGTGATAAAGGATAAATTAAATAATAAATTATTTAATTTAGAAAGGGGATCAATTAATTATTGACGTAATTACATAAATAATATTTATTTAATTAATCAAGGTTGAATAAAGATCATAATGAATTAATTAAATAATTAAGGTTATTTAATTAATAGCAAAAAGGTGACTATAGAAAGTAATTAAATAATTAACATTATTTAATCGTGACCATGGACATTTAGAAATTATGTCAAAAAATGGTACTCGCAGGCCTAGACCAATTTTCAGTGTCTACAGTTTTCCTCTCTTTGATACATCGTGTTGTGTCAAAGAAAATTAATTAAAAATATGCCCTAGTGAAAGGGAGAATGATGAGGAGGTAGTGGTATGCCCCCTCAAGAGGATAGGTGAGTTCAAAGAACATGAGTGTGCTCTCGACATGGATGAGAGAACTAGAAGATGAATGAAAAAAGGGTAGAGGAACATAGATAAGGGTGGTGAAGATGTAGAAAAGAAGAAATGTTAGAGCAAAAAATATGAGTAGGAGCATAGAAGACATGGATGTTAGTATTTAGAAATGGATGTTAAAGGAATCTCAGAATCTTCAATACTTTTCCAAATATATAATAGGTCCTACATGAATCATCATTGAGCAGGACATGACACAAATGGATAGTACACATCATGATATGAGATAGACCATGGTGTACAAACTCATCCACTTGCTAAAACAGATAGTCATAGACAAGCAATGTCTTGGCTCATACTAAAGTCCCAATTGCCCTAGTCTTTTTGTCAAGACAAACCATCGAAAACAATCAAAGAAAAAAGAAAAAGTTAGGATACATTATTTCTCCTCTAAATCCTTCATGGGACATGTTAGCAATCAGATATGCACCCCATCAGATTTGCAGAAAATCCTAACTATCTGTTGCAACATTGAAACTCTTTCCAGACGTGGGTGGTCTATAAGGAAAGAGAATATCTAGAGCGAGCTGGTTCTCCATATAATGATCCTATTCTAAAATCCTCTGGGAAAAGAGATAGAGAAAAATAGAACTTAAAAATTATGACTTTGCAATGACTTTTTAATATTGAATGATGAAAACTGACTGTTCTAGACTTTCCTCACAAACAGTGCTCAGAAAAACTAACAATGATATCACAACCTCTCACAAAACAAATTTACATAAGTACTTTACATGAAGGTTTATTCCAAACACAACATGCAACCTGTATTTTGCACTTTTCTGCATCAAATTATAGCCTAGGACATAACAAGGATCTCAAACTGAAAATCACAAGTATAACATCAACTAAACTGCAAATGGACACAAAATATGATAGGTAGGATTTTTTTTCTTCTATTCAATGTAGGAGTATGCCAAAAAAAAAAACAATCTCTCTGAGTACAAAAATAGTTTCAGCTCAAAAATGTGTAAGAGCCAAAATAGACTGAACTCCTTGAACCCTAAAATCTCTCCAAAGATATATGCTTCAAACCCTAATCCGAGCTCTTGAAAAAATCTCAAGGAAAATGTTCCAAAAGCAATGCAACAAGTTGGCACAAAAGTGGAAAGTCACACTTTTTGCATGCATCAACTGTCAAGCCTCTAAAAAAAGCAAAAAACTGCTTTTAAAGCAAGAAAACAACCTTATTTCTCCAACTGAAGATCCAAATCCGACCAAGGAAAAAAGTCAACATTAACTGCTAAAAATAGCAAGAAAACAAAGCAATTTATAAAGCATTGATTTACTTCTGCTTTTACATGATGTAGTTTGTCTACTATTCCATTTACAAATATAGATTTTTTAAAGAAAACTCCTGCATGTAACTCCTTATATTTCCTTTACAAAGCTTTGATTTTTTCCACTAAAAAAAATTCATAAAAATAATACAACTCCTCCTTATATATTTAATTGTTCTCTCAAAAAAAAATTAAAATAAAATAAACCTAGGCCCTACCCTTAACAATATTAATTGAATTCTTCCAACATCAATTGAATAAATGCCTAGGTATGGGCCTTAATTTAAAACAAAATCTCTCCAAGACTCAATTGATTTTCATAAAAATCAATTACAGATTTAAAACCTAGGGTATTAAGGCATAAGCAACCTCCACTCATGTTTTAATGATTCTCTTCAAACTTAATTAAACACTAAGGACCTAGGCAAAAATTAAAAATTCCCCGCAAGGCTTGACCTAGTAAACAAACCCAGCCATATTAAGTATTACAATCAACTTAATACTTTACAAACTATGCAAAAATACTCCAAGGGTCAAATTAGGGCACTTTGAGATGATGAACAAAACTTGAAGAAAAACCCTAAATCCATTTCATTCGCACTTTGTGACTTTTGGAAGAAGGCTTTGCCTAGGAGAAGCGCCACCACCAAGAGGCTAGGGTTTCATCTTGCATATCCTTTGAACTTCGAATTTCTCCTCTATTCTGGTCGACTCTTTCTTTTGCAACTATGATAAGTTGCTTTCATGGTTCTCAATGGCATTTTGAATGGAAAGAGAGGCCTCTTAAGGCCGTGACTTCTCTTCTCCAATTTTGATTTCCTTGTCCATTTACTTTTGTGCTTTGTTTATGTATTCTACTTTGGCCACCATGGGAGAGCTCGAGCTTAGTTTGTGAGAGCTCTTAAGAGCTTGGCCGCGCCACCTCTACTCATCTTCAGGCAACACAAGGTAAGCTACTCCTCCATGTTTTCCCTCTCAAACTAAAGCTTAAGAGCTTTATTTCTGCAGATAATGGTTTCTATCTTTTAAACAATTGCAGGCCTATTGACTGGCCGCGTCATGTTCAATATTTTGTTGGCTTATTTGCTTGTAAAATTTATGTACATTCTCTCCTTGACAGGCCACGACATGTGTAGTTGATTGATGGCTTTAAATATGGAGAAACTTGTACTCTATAGATTTCCATGACTCTGCTCTCCCATGCAAAACTCAAAAAAGCTTCTTCTCATTTCTTGTAACTTGCAGTTTGTCATACAGGCCACGCCATGTTCTTGTGTTTTACCATGATTTCTGTTGTTCTCCCTTTTGTATAGAAACCCCACCTGGGTATTCTGGAAAATACATTGTTTTTTACTTACTTTAAAAAACCCCAAATGGGTGAACTCCAAAATGATAGTAAATCTACACCTCTATTGAAAACCCCATGTGGGTATCTCTACATTTGAGTAAAATTCATTTTCGAGCAAACAAATGTATGTGGGTTTTTGCTAAACTTGAAAAGAATTTCCTCCATTTTTATTTTTTGTCAAAACCCCAAATCAAGAATGAACTGTTTTGAAAGAAATGGTTAAAATCTGAATATGGGTATTTGCTACTCATGAGAAAATGCATTTCTTAATGAAACCCCAATGTGGGTGTTTCTATATTTGAAGAAAACTATGCTTTAAACTGTATTTTCCATTGTATTTGAACTCGAACATGAGAACACTTTATAAATCCTTGCTTTTTGACAAAACCCATTTGGGTGTATACCATTTTGAGCACAATAACTTGTTGTTTCATAAACAAAAATATGTGAGTAACCTAAATCTTTGTAATCTTTCCTTTTCTGATGAAAACCTGAGACTCTCCACATATCTCCATGTATTTTTAGGCTCTTTTTTTATTCTGGCAACAAACTCTTCAGAAATTTCACTGTTCTTGAGATAAACTCCATAATTTGCACTATTCACTATCGTTATTAGAAGATAGGACACTGTTGTTCCAAAACAGAAAGTATGAAACAACACTTCAAGGAAAATAGTCTTAAAAAACAGTAAAAAAGCATTCGAAACAGCAGCTGGACAACATGGCAGAATGATAACTTTTACTAGAACAAGCTGCCTGATTAGCGTTCCTTTGCACTTTTTACTTCTCAATGTTGATCCGATTAAGTGGATTAAACCCACTGTTCACCTGTAGCTTTTAGAAACTCATTTACCTGATTGTTATGAATGCATAGTTGATTTAATGGATTGATGGATAACTTGCTTTACTCTTCTCAGTTGCACTTACTTTCCTGATGAATTATGATGATTGTAATTACTCTCTCGGCCCTCTTGTGACATAAAAGGGTAGCATGTCAGGCTCTACCATTATGGGAGCCTGTTTTTCCCCACATGCTTGGTCTTTGAAAATAAATAGCTACATGGATTTTCCTATACCTGCACAAGGAAACAAACAATGTTAGCAAAAAAAAAAAAAATCATGTTTGTGTTGATGCTTCTCCTTCAGCTCATATCTCTGTTCTTTTCTTTGATTGTTTCAATGCATGATCAATAGCACATTATATTATCATTGATGGTTCATATAGGTGTATTCATAGTCGAAGCCTCTGACATCCCTCTCTTTCTTCCTATAGGTCAATAGAGCTCGAAGAAGGACAAATGGTGCACCACTTCTGCGTCAGTCATCAACCAATCAGACAATGATGATTATGCTTATACTTATGTGATTTGTCCCTTATTCATTATCCATAGTGTAGTGTATTGCTTGTGATGCACTGTAACAGTCACATCCACAGCTTGTGTGGATATTTGCTTTATCCTTTCTGCCTTTCATTCGAAAAATAAATAAAAATGCATTTTTATGCAAATTTGTATCAGCATTTGTATTCTCGCAATCAAATGTAAAGTTGAAAATATGAATCACTTTATGAAATGAATGAAAGCATTTGAAAAGCTTTATTTTTTACTGAATTGACTATGAAGTATTGAATAAATAGCTCTAAAATTATGATTCCTCTTTTCAAAGAATAACGGTTACTTAATGAACTAAACAAAGTGCAATACAACACTCAAGCACATTCAGAAATAACTGTATTTCACTTCTAGATATAACAATATTTAAATCAGCTCCATTATTTGAGCTGTAGTGAAATATTGGTAACATTTTGGCAATTTCTACTAGATGCTTGCCAGCTAAGCATAGATCAGTTGCCTTTTAAAACTCCATTGGGCACGAAGTCAAAACCGCCCCCTTCATGAACTCAAAAGACTGAAACAACAACTCCAAAATAGCAGAAAAACAAAACAAACAAATTTGAAAGAAAAGTAACAGGCCCTCTTGGCCAACAGAACAATTCGCAGCAGCGCTTAGGGAAAGAAAAAACTACTGAAAAGAAAATGTGCGTAATGCACTTATTTGCAACAACTACTTTAACTATTTACAAGATAGAACTTATCTCAGAGGCAATGTTTGAGGTGGATCCTGTTAACTGGGATAGACAACACCTCTCCAGTCAGCTTTGAAAGCTAGAAAGCATTGTGCTTCTTGCACTCCGTGATTACATAAGGCCCGTCCCAAATTGCATTGAACTTGGAATGTCGTCTAGGTCTGCTCTTCTATTCATTCCACTTGAAGACCAGATGACCAATGATAAACTCCCGTGGTCTTTCCTTCTTATCAAACAAGCTCTTCATCTGAGCTTGATGTATTTCAAGCTATTTTAAAGCTTCTCTCCTAGTTTCCTCAAGCTCTATCAGTTGTGCAAACCGCACTTCAAGAGGCTTCTCATTCAGTAATTCCAACTCTTTCACATAACTTAAGGTCAGCAGCTTGATAGAAATGGGTAACTTGGCTTCTTTACCATAAGAAAGTACATAAGGAGAACAACCAGTGGCCCTTTTAGGTGTCACTTTGTCAACCCAAAGGGCTAACTTAATCTTTTCGTGCCATGTTCGTTGATTATCTTTGACAGTCTTCTTGATTATCCGAATCAGGTTTTTATTTGTGGATTCTGCCTGTCCATTTCCCTGCAGATAGTAGTTAGAAGATGTATTCAAATAAATGTTATTTCTAACTGACCAATTAGAAATTCTTAAACTGATGAAGGCCAAACCATTATCATAAATTATAGAATCTGGAGTACCAAATCTTGACACTAAATCTTGATAAAAATTAAGCACAAAAGTCTCATTTGCTTCCTTTAAAGAAACTGCCTTGGTCCATTTAGTAAAATAATTTATGGCAGTCAGTATCCACTTATGACCTACACTTGAAGGCAGGTTGATTGGCCCTATAAAATCTAAGCCCCACTTAGCAAAGGGCTGCTCCACTTGAATTGGATGCAGAGGTAAAGCTGCAAGCTTCTATTTTCCTGAAAAATAGAGCACATTTTTCACATTTTCGGACCCAAGCAATGGCATCCTTGAACAAACTTGGCCAGTAATAACCAACCCGCATAATTTTTAGAGCTATTATTCTGGCAGCAAAGTGGCCTCCTGAAGGCCCATCATGAAATTATGCTAAAAGCTTATCAACTCGGTCAGGTTCAATGCATCGTAACAGAACACCTTGAAAATCACTCCTATACAGAATGCCATCAATAATTGCAAAAGAAATAGACTGTAATTTGTAATACCTCCTTTTTGCTCTATCTAGACCTTCGAGACATTCACTAGTTTGCAAATAAAGTATCATTTGTTGCACCCAGGTAGCAGCAGGAATTGGAACAATAGCTGCATCATCATTGTTCAGCACTGTGCCAACCTTTTCGGTCCCCTCTAGGCTACTGTCCCCCATGTTTTCTACAATCTGTTCACACAAACCCTTACCTCTGACGAGCTTGGTTATCTTAATATCTATGTCAAACTCCATGACCTTGGTTATCCAACCAGCACATTTATGTTTAATTTCATGATTCAGTAAGAAATCTTTAACAGTTGAATGCGCAACCAACAAGTGAATCTTGCTATTTGACAGCATATATCTGAATTTTTTAAAACTTCTTACAACAACAAACACATGCTTCTCAACAAAGGAATACTTTACCTCATAATCATGAAGTACTTGGCTGAAAAAGCCACTGGTTGCTCTAAACCTTCATCGTTCTACTGGCAAAGCATAGCAGAAATAGTATCAACTCCACCAAATGCATAAAGGATGAAATCTCTGTCATACTTTGGATTAATGAGAGTAGGGGCAATTGTGAGAGCTTCTTTGATCTGATCAAAGCTCCTTTTACCCTCCTTGGTCCAGGAAAAAGATATATTCTTTTTTAGCATAAGAGTGAGAGGTTGCAGCAAAGCTGCTATATTTGGTACGAACCTCCTCACAAAATTTATTCTTCCAAGAAATCTTTGTAAGCCTTTCTTGTGAGCTGGCAATGACAATTCGAGAATTGCCAAAATCCTTTCAGA
Organism: Sequoiadendron giganteum; assembly: GCA_007115665.2. Classification (NCBI taxonomy): domain Eukaryota; kingdom Viridiplantae; phylum Streptophyta; class Pinopsida; order Cupressales; family Cupressaceae; genus Sequoiadendron; species Sequoiadendron giganteum. The sequence goes on from CM021104.1 coordinate 377,223,310, forward strand.
ATCTATGGAAATGCCCAGCTTTGAAATAATGTGTCCAAGGAGTTTACCTTCGTGTATAGAAAAAATACACTTCTTTGGATTAAGAGACACTCTGAACTCCCTACATCTTTGAAAAATCTGTTCTAAATGGTCAAGATGTTCATTAGCATTTCTAGAAAAAGCAGTAATATCATCTAAATAAACTAGAATGACCTTGTTCATGAGGCCGTGAAAGGCCACATCCATCGCTCGTTGGAAAGCTTCTCTAGCGTTGGATAAGTTGAAAGGAATCCTCTTGTAGGCCATCGTGCCCCACTTAGTCATGAATGCTATTTTGAATTGATCCTGCTGCTTAACCATAATCTGGTTGTAACCTAAGTAACCATCTAGCAAAGAAAATATGTCAAAACCCGAAACCACCTATAAAATTTGCTCCATGGAAGGGAGTGGGTAGTGGTCTTTCAGTGACGCTGTATTTAAATCTCGAAAATCGACGCATAATCTGATCTCCCCACTTTTCTTCCTAACTGGAACTAGGTTCAAGACCCAAGAGGTATGCTTGATGGGAAAAATGATACCACTTTCAACTAATTTATTCAGTTCAGCTTTCATAAGGTGCTCTAATTTGGGATTGAGAGGCCTCTATTTCTGCCTGACTGGTTTTGCAGCAGGTTCTAATTCAATAGTATGCTGGGCTAATTCTGGGTCAAACCTCTTCAAATACTTATACTCCCAAGCAAAGATATACTAAGTTTCTAACATAACAGAATAAACTCTTGTTGTTCCTCTTTATTACATACCTTTCCCAGCTTGAGAAGCTTACCTTTGAAGATTTTGATTGCTTCATAGTGTTCCTCTTTAACAGTCAGGTTGCACTTGTCTCTTCTTGTCTGGTCATCTGAATTGAATGCAGATTCCAAAGTCACCAATCCCCTTGGCAGCTTGTTATTCCTCAATTGCATAATCTGATTGTCATACTACTGCTACCATTTTTGTTGGTTTCCATCTGTAAACTCAGCTTCAACAATTAAAAAATTCACAATTTTCTCATCGCTGTCAAAAACCTGCCAACTCACATTATTATCAAGAATAGAAGGTCTAACGACTATCTTTACATATTGACGTGCCTCTACTTTGTGAATTTCATTTGGAATATCAAACTGAGCCCCTATAGCAGCAAGCCTATCTACATGTTTATTTTCATTTCTAGGGATCGAACAAATATTAGAAGCATCAAGATCCTCTATTAAATCCCATACACGATGCTTATATTTCTTAAGTAAATCATTCTTTGTGGCATTTAGGTTTCTGACCTGATTTATGATTAACTCAGAATCACCATAAACACGCAAACATTTGATACCTCTTTTTCGGGCCCATTCAAGGCTATGTACAAGTGCCTCATATTCAGTTGTATTATTTGTACAACTAAATGCAAATATGAAAGCAGAGTAATAATTTTATCCTTTTGGTGAAATCAGCATGGCCCCACCACCAACACCTACACTACTCCTCAAACCATCAAAATAGAGTCTCCAAAGTTCATTTTCCTCCCCTGTAAGTTGTACTTCCCTTTTGATCAGGTTAGGCATATCAGAATCAGGTTCGCAAATCATGTAAACCCCTAATCCTACCTCATCTGTATGCTGGAAGGGATCAAGCTCATGATGTTTGACTGCCCATTCATCTAGATTTATATTGTCTACATGGGTGTCATGGTCTGGTGTCATGGTTTGTTCCTCCAGTATAGAGGTGACACAGAGGTTAGCGTTTATAGGAATCAAAACATATGGTTCGATGTGGTCTTTGGCTAAAGGTTCAGACTTTATGGTTACCTTTGTACCATACCTTGTTCTAAAAAATAGATGAGACCAATCAGATGAAAAGAAACCCCCCAACTTGGCTGTAAAATCCCTTGATAGGCAAATGGCAAAGTGTGGTGGCAAATCAATTACATGTATGTCTTGATGGATTGAAAAACTAGGAGAAGCATGCAAGGTAAGGTCTAAATTCTTTACTATACCATCTGTCCTAACAACAAACCCATCTAATTGAACTACACCCTTCTGTGGGTTGGGTTCATAGACAAGACCTAAAGCATAGCTAATTTTTTAGGCATGACTAAGCTACTTGCTCCAGAATCAACCATGCAATTATGCACTAATTTATCCCCAATGATTAGAGTTAAGTAAAATGGAGGAGGCTTTACTTCTTTACCTTTCAGCTCGCTTTTTCCTTCCGAACTATTAGTGAACATTGCTTTGATATCACTTTGATTAGCATCATCGGAAATAGACAACTCGTCCAAAGCATCCTGCAACAAACCTTTCTGACCTAGGATGTGCAAAGCATCTAATATAGACATGCTGACAATAGTCTTTCTGAGGTGCTCAACAATATTAAAGGAAGTAGTATTTACCTTCTGCTGGTTTTTTGAAATAGCAACAACATTTTGCTTCTGCAAGGGCTGCAAATGTGTTTTTAACTGCTCTTTACTAGGCATCTCTTGCCCCATTTGCAAAAATTGTACTCTGGATTGTGTTACAGCATTAGTACCGAGTGTTGAAACTAGCTGCTTATCTTTTGTAGGTTGCTGCTGTGAACCTCCAGCTTGCTGTCCTAGGTCCATTGCTTTCTTTTTTGATCTTGTGTTGGCTGCGATAGAAGAAACTTGTTGATCTTGGCCGTTCACACCACAAAACTTAGAACTCTGCTAGTTTGGCAAAGCGACCTCAAAACCTTCTTGTTGTTCCACGCTCTGATTTGAAACGCTTTTTGAACCTGCATAATTGTTCTGAACCATCAAAGCCTGGTTTCTCATGCCATTATCACACGTTGATTGGTTATGGGGCTGGTTACATGGATAACACCAATCGCACTCTTGGGCAATATTATTCAGAGGTACGATCTCCTTTGATGAACTAGTTTTGTTTGGGTTGTATGGCTAGAAGGGTCTCGGGTTAAAATTTCTCTTCTGGCCCTGGCAATCATTCTGAAAAGTAGGTCTATTAGGCTGGTTTTGCTGATAAATGGTTTGATAGGGTTTATTCTCATGACCTACCTATTTCTTAATGCTCACCAGATCATTCCTGAAGGTCTTGAGTATACTCTTAATTTCCTGGATTTCTTGGTTTTGGGCTGGAGCAACAATTTGTTGTGCTATGGTATGATAGCCTATTGCTGGGATAGCGGGAACATTAGCTAAGGGAGGTAAATCAGTAGGGGTAGGTGGATTGTATCTCAGGAAACAACGACATAGGAGGTCTAGGAGCTATATCTCTAGCCTGAATAAGACAATTTTCGGCTCTAATAGTGATATCGTAAGCATCGGGGAGCGTATGCCCACCCATGGACTGAGTCAACTAAAATTTTGTAGTTTAAAGCCTTCAAATAAAATAGAAAAATGTGAGCTGGTAAAGACCTTACCATTATAGGAATTCTAGCCCAAGTCCTTTGAAAACGGTGATTGAAATCCGCCAAATGTTCATGTGGTGCTCTGTGAATTGTACTAAGTTGTTCTAACAGGGACAAATTGTCAGACTTATCAATAGAAAACTGGTATAGACCATTACCTAGTGCGTCCCATGTTGCAATAAAGTTGGTTGTGAGGCCTCTGAACCATTGTAATGCTTTACCCTTGAGCGATGCAACTAAGAGCCTCAAGGAAACATGTTATGCCTTGCATAACCACCCCATCTTTTGCCTTGGTCAAAATGGGTTGTACTTAGTTGTTTTTGAAACAAAGTTTGGAGTCTACTTTTGTAAATACTTTGTTTTTCTTTGGTTTCTCTGTCAGAATCAGAACTGGAGCTGAATCGGGTTCTGAAAGTTCTTTTGAGGCTTGTTTTTGGTTCTATCCCGATAGTCTTTTCTTTGCCTTTGTTTTTGGTCTTTGGCGGAAGCGGAGCCGGAGTGGGAATTGGGATGGTTGTTATCAAAATTTGCAAAATCAAATTCAATTCCGATCCTACCTCCGCTACTTTTTAATGTTCGTTTTGTCTCGGTTTTTGTGTTTTGTTTTATTAGGTTGGTCTTTTACTTAACTTTTTGTATTTGTTTTGGTTTTGTTTTTAGTTGTCGGACGTGGAGTCAAAATGGGAATAAGGTTTGGAAATTTTATAAATGTAAGATCCCGTTTCCATTTTAGTTCCGCCCCCGCCTTTTCGTCGTTGACTTTTTGACTGAAGTTGCACTATAGACTAGTGTTCGTTCTCTTACAATCTGACTCTGCCTTTACTGCATTTTAATGCATTAATGGTGGTTGCCGGTGTAGGTAGAAATTCACATATTTTCCTTTATTAAGGGTTAAAGCCGATCATTATTGTTATTATCACAAGTCTGAGAGTGCGAAGGGCAATAGCAAAGTTTGTTTGAGCAAATTGATCGAGATAGAGAAAGGATATTGTGTGCGAATTGATTCAAAAAGTTGGCTTGGCTTTGTTTGCATTTGAGGTAGATCTTTTATCTTTGTTGTTCGTTGTTTATTTGCGGTTGTGTTCGTTGTGTTTTTCTTTGTATCTGCTTCCGTATTCAATCATTGTGTTCTAAAGCAATTCTATGATCATCGATGTGATTGAATGACCAGGTTCTTGTTTTGTCTTGTTTGTTTTGCTTTAATCTTTATTGTCTTGTTTTATCGTGTTGTTTCTTTCTATTTTAGGGCATTGTCACTTTCACGTCTTAATCATGATTGCGTCATGTTTAGTTTTTGATTTGCAGTAGATTAGATTAGATTAAAGGTTTTTAATGGCGTTTGTTAGATTAAGAATCTATAGTGAGGTAGATTAGAGATTTTACAGTGAGTTAGATTAGATTTATTGTTTAAATTAGGGTTTCGTCGTTTGGTAGAATGGTAGGGTTTTAAACCCGTACCCTAGTTTTATTAGGTTTGTTAGATTAGGGTTTCGTGGGTCTCTACAATTACTTTAAATGATTAAAAAAAGATATCTTAGAAGTGCCATTGATTCCCTATGGTCATATGAGTATGGTATTTTTAAAACTCCTTTGCCATTTTATAGCGACCTAGGTTTTAATCATGTAGTTATGTTGAAAATGAATAAATTTGATGATGTCATGATTAGCATAGGTGGAGGTGGGATTGGAATGGATTATGGACTTAAGAATTTTGTTTACAAAAGTTATCAATTCCATTTTTTATCCCGTTTCTGATTCCGAGTTTTAAAAGGTTTTCCTTGAAGTATATGATAACTAGCGGAGGCAGGATCGAAACTGATCTTGAATTTAAGAAATTTGTTTACAAAAGTTATCAATTCCATTTTTTATCCCGTTTCCGATTCCGAGTTTTAAAAGGTTTTCCTTGAAGTATATGATAACTAGCAGAGGCGGGATCAGAACTGATCTTGAATTTAAGAATTTTGTTTGCGAAGGTTATCAATTCCGTTTTCATCCCGTGTCCGGCTCCACATATAATGGAAAATCTTTCTTCAAAGTAACGGTGATCAAATCAGAGGTGGAGGCGGAATGGAAATAGAATATGAAAATGAGAATTCGAAGAAAACCAAATCCAATTTTTGTTCCAATCCCGATTTCGATAACCTTCTCGACTCTGACTCCGAGCCCATTTTTTATTAGGTGAAGTTCCTATATCGGTTTTTTCTCTGAGTCCGCCAGTTTTGTAAAAGAGGTTCTTTTATGCTTCTGTCTGGTTCCGACTCTGATATATGTGTGATAGGTATATTTTAAAAGCATGTTTTATGACAATTTATCTAAAGGTCTAATTAGAGGTTTGCTTGCAGGAGATTTGAGAGATGTCAAGAATGTCAGGAGAGGCTACTCGAAGGAATCAACTGGTTGGAACATCAAAAACAACACCGAAAATCAAGAAGGTGAAACCAGAATAGCTGCCTTATACATTGAGGCATCCGAAAAACTAGAAGAAGAGTATAAGGAGTATAGTGAAAAATTAGAGAAGATAAATGCATTGCCTCTAACTACTCTTCTAGAAGAATCTATACTTGAAGATGATAACAAAGATTTTGTAGAAAAGACTTCTCGCATACTTAAGTTTAGGACTGGCTTTTTGAGCAAGCATAAGGATGAGATTCAGGAAGTAGTTAATAATTTAACTAAGCAGTTGGAAGAGTTGGAAGCGGTTATGGCCATAATTTTAGATGTGAATGTAATGAAAAAAGATGGCATGCTGTTGAGTCAAGTTAGAGAGAAATGGAATGAAAGATTCCAAGGACTCATGTAGGAGAAAGATGATGGAGGAGACTTGGTGATAGATCGGCTTGTAGAAGTCAAAGAAGAAATAAAAGCTGCAGGGAGAGAATTGATCAAGGTAAAGAGTATGAAAGAGTTTGCTGCAGTTGAGTTGGATCACATCAAATTTGAAGATGACTAGATTGATGGGCTAGATATGGATATGCTACAACAAGTCTTCACCAGTTATGATGAGTTCATAGCGGATCCAGCTTCACATGCATAGAAATCTTGCATGCATGATGTTCTTCCTCCTTGCATGTCGCATGATGTTCTTCTTCCTTGCATGTCGCATGCATGATGATTTTCTTCTTTGCATGTTGCATGCATGCAGCACTGACAGTCTTGAGGGCGCATGACTTCTTTTCTTCTATTTTCTATCTTCTATTGTTAGATCAAACTGAATGCATAATGTAAGAACTCAAGATCAAAGTTGATTTGAGTTTCCAAGAAAGTTGATTGTTCCTAAAAAGGTGGAAAAGCCCAAGATAGAAGTGAAGTTTGAACTTATTTTGTATAGCTATAAATACCAGATGGGTATCACATTGTAAGGGTCAGATAATTGAGAATTGGATTGGCTTACCTAGTGCTAGGAGATAGAATTTTGTAGAGTTTTGCAGAGATACATTGTACCAGATCTTTTTTTACAGTTAATAGAATTGCAGGTTTACGAAATATGGAGTTTGCATTGAATTGTGTTGTTTGATAAGGTTAATGAGTTATAATCCACCTGAATGCCAATGATTGTGCTGAAGCATGATAGTTTCTTATGTGATGAAATTCATTAGAAGAAACTAGGTTTAAAGATCATCTTGTTAAGTTGTCATTGGATTAAAGTTATTGAAGTCTATTGATCTATAGTTTTGATGATGAATGAATGTGTGTTGTTTTGAAATCTTGGAAATACTTGTGATATGCGAATAGTGGAATTGAATTAAGCACCTAAGATGTATATGATGGTACAATCATACTATGGGTTGTGTCATGCTATGGTTTTTGTGATCCGTTAAGAAAACATTCATTGTTAAAAGTATATGTCTGGATATTAGATAAATTAAATTCATACTTGCTGATTTACCCCTTGGATCTATCTTTTTCTTTTATTTAAAAACCATTGATTTACAGGAACTATTTCGATAGAGTCATAGCTTGAATCCTTTGTTACCAACACATGCCCCTTGAATATTACAGTTGCATGAACCAATTGAGTGACATCAGATAGTTGAGAACCAACTACCAGGGCCTTGGGAGTTAGGCCACTACATGTAGTCTTTCTTTTTCAGGAGAAATAGAGTAGAAATATTTTGTTTTAATGTTGTTTGTGTCATTTTAACCATCAACACAACGTTCTCCTGTGTAATGTTATGAACTAAAAATAGGGTAGACACGTCACGAATGTGTTCTACCGGTGTTGTGTGATCTTCTCTGATGAAGAATGGAAGTCTTCTAAGGGCTACAACCAGGATGTCATCATGTTGAGCGATGTCTAATGGATTGCCTCCATTAAATGGTGGGAACGGATGCTGCCTTAGCGCTGCCATCGACGATATCTGTGATATAGGAATGCGTACTCCTGGTGATAAAACTAGAGAGCTAAAAACCAGAGGTGTTGACTTTGACCTCACTGGTGCTTCAAATAGCCTCCTTGTTGTTCTGCCAACTCTTCGTGGTGGGGATATTTGTCGGTATCGAAAAGGTGTAGCGCTTGATCTGGTTTGTACCTTTCTCATGCGTAGGCTACACTAGATCTGCATGCAAAAAATCAGAAGTCAAAGTCACCAGGTATATTTGAACAAGCCTCCAAAAGGCTGAGAAATTTGTTGCATACAACAAACAACAAACTTTTAAAAAACTAAATTCTCTGAATAATTATTTTCAGACTGTCCCATCGAGCATGCCAAAAATTGTTAGCAATCAGATATGCACCCCGTCAAATTGGCAGAAAATTCTGACTATCTATTGCAACATTGAAACTCTTTCCAGATGTGGGTGGTCTATAAGGAAAGAGAATCTCCAGAGCGAGTTGGTTCTCCGTATAACGATCCTATTCTAAAATCCTCTGGGAAAAGAGATAGAGAAAAATAGAACTTAAAAATTATTACTTTGCAATGACTTTTTAATATTGAATGATGAAAATTGAATGTTTTGGACTTTCCTCACAAATAGTGCTCATAAAAACTAACAATGATATCACAACCTCTCACAAAACAAATTTACATAAGTACTTTACATGAAGGTTTATTCCAAACACAACATGCAACCTGTATTTTGAACTTTTCTGCATCAAATTACAGCCTAGCACATAACAAGGATCTCAAACTGAAAATCACAAGTACAACATCAACTGAACTGCAAATGGACACAAAATATGATAGGTAGGAATGTTGTTCTTCTATTCACTATAGGAGTATGCCAAAAAAAAAAACAATCTCTCTGAGTACAAAAATAGTTTCAGCTCAAAAATGTATAATAGCCAAAACAGACTGAACTCCTTGAACCCTAAAATCTCTCCAAAGATATATGCTTCAAACCCTAATCCGAGCTCTTGAAAAAAGCTCCAAGAAAAGGTTAGAAAATAAATGCAACAAGTTGGCACAAAAGTGGAAAGTCACACTTTTTGCATGCATCAACTGTCAAGCCTCTAAAAAAAGCAAAAAACTACTTTGAAAGCAAGAAAACAACCTTATTTCTCCAACTGAAGATCCAAATCCGACCAAGGAAAAAGGTCAACCTTAACTGCTAAAAATAGCAAGAAAACAAAGAAATTTATAAAGCATTGCTTTGCTTCTGCTTTTACATGATGCAGTTTGTCTACTATTCCATTTACAAATACAAACTTTTAAAAGAAAACTCCTGCATGTAACTCCTTATATTTCCTTTACAAAGCTTTGATTTTTCCACTAAAAAAAATTCATAAAAATAATACATATCCTCCTTACATATTTAATTGTTTTCTCAAAAAATAATTAAAATAAAATAAACCTAGGCCCTACCCTTATCAATATTAATTGATTTCTTCCAACATCAACTGAATAAATGCCTAAGTATGGGCCTTAATTTAAAACAAAATCTCTCCAAGACTCAATTGATTTTCATAAAAATCAATTACAGATTTAAAACCTAGGGTATTTAGGCATAAGCAACCTCCACTCATGTTTTAATGATTCTCTTCCAACTTAATTAAACACTAAGGACCTTGGAAACAATTAAAACCTCCCCACAAGGCTCAACCTAGTAAACAAACCCAACCATATTAAGTATTACAATCAACTTAATACTTTACAAACTATGCAGAAATACTCCAAGGGTCGAATTAGGGCACTTTGAGATGATGAACAAAACTTGAAGAAAAACCCTAAATCCATTTCATTCGCACTTTGTGACTTTTGGAAGAAGGCTTTGCCTAGGAGAAGCCCCGCCACCAAGAGGCTAGGGTTTCAGCTTGTAGATCCTTTGAACTTCGTATTTCTCCTCTATTCTAGTTGACGCTTTCTTCTACAACTATGGTAAGTTGCTTTCGTGGTTCTCAATGGCATTTTGAATGGCAAGAGAGGCCTCTTAAGGTTGTGGCTTCTCTTCTCGAATTCTGATTTCCTTGTCCATATACTTTTGTGCTTTGTTTATGTATTCTACTTTGGCCGCCATGGGAGAGCTCAAGCTTAGTTCTTGATAGCTCTTAAGAGCTTGGTTGCACCACCTCTACTCCTATTCAGGCAACACAAGGTAAGCTACTCCTCCATGTTTTCCCTCTCAAACTAAAGCTTAAGAGCTTTATTTCTGCAGATAATGGTTTCTATATTTTAAACAATTGTAGGCCTATTGACTGGTAAAGCCATGTTCATTCTTTTGTTAGCTTATTTGCTTGTAAAATTTATGTGCATTATCTCCTTGATAGGCCACGACATGTGTAGTTGATTGATGGCTTTAAATATGGAAAAACTCGTACTCTATAGATTTCCATGACTCTGCTCTCCCATGCAAAACTCGGAAAAGCTTCTTCTCATTTCTTGTAACTTGTAGTTTGTCATATAGGTCGTGCCATGTTCTTGTGTTTTACCATGATTTCTGTTGTTCTCCATTTTGTATAGAAACCCCACCTGGGTATTCTGGAAAATACGTTGTTTTTGTCTTACTTTAAAAAACCCCAAATGGGTGAACTCCAAAATGATAGTAAATCTACACCTCTATTGAAAACCCCATGTGGGTATCTCTACATTTGAGTAAAATTCATTTTCGAGCAAACAAATGTATGTGGGTTTTTGCTAAACTTGAAAAGAACTTCCTCCATTTCTATTTTTTTGTCAAAACCCCAAATCAAGAATGAACTGTTTTGAAAGAAATGGTTAAAATCTGAATATGGGTATTTGCTACTCGTGAGAAAATGCATTTCTTAATGAAACCCCAATGTGGGTATTTCTGTATTTGAAGAAAACTATGCTTTAAACTGCATTTTTCGTTGTATTTGAACTCGAACATGAGAAAACTGTATAAATCCTTGCTTTCTGGCAAAACCCATTTGGGTGTATAGCGTTTTGAGCACAATAAGTTGATGTTTCATAAACAAAAATATGTGGGTAACCTAAATCTTTGTAATCGTTCCTTTTCTAATTAAAACCTGAGACTCTCCACATATCTCCGTGTATTTTTAGGCTCTTTTTTTATTCTAGCAACAAACTCTTCAAAAATTTCACTGTTCTTGAGATAAACTCCATAATTTTCACTATTCACTGTCGTTATTAAAAGATAGGACATTGCTGTTCCAAAATAGAAAGTATGAAACAACGCTTCAACGCAAACAGTCTTAAAAAATAGCAAAAAATAATTCAAAACAACAGCTTGACAGCATGAAAGAATGATAACTTTTACTAGAATAATTTGCCCGATTGGGGTTCCTTTGCACTTCTCAATGTTGATCCGATTAAGTGGATTAAACCCACTTTTCACTTGTATCTTTCATAAACTCATTTACCTGATTGTTATGAATGCATAGTTGATTTAATGGCTTGATGGATAACTTGCTTTACTCTTCTTAGTTGCACTTACTTTCCTGATGACTTATGATGACTGTAATTACTCTCTCGACCCTCTTGTGACATAAAAGGGCAGCATGTTGAGTTCTACCCTTGTGGGAGCCCATTTTTTCCCACATGCTTGGTCTTCGAAAATAAATAGCTACATGACTTTTCCTATACCTGCACAAGGAAATAAACAATGTTAGCAAAAAAACAAATAAATCATGTTTGTGTTGATGCTTCTCCTTCAGCTCATATCTCTGTTCTTTTCTTTGATTGTTTGAATGCATGATCATTAGCACATTATATTATCGTTGATGGTTCATATAGTTGTATTCATAGTTAGAGCCTCTGACATCCCTCTCTTTCTTCCTGCAGGTCAACGAAGCTCGAAGAAGGACAAATGGTGCACCACTTCTGCGTCGGTCATCAGCCAATCAAGCAATGATGATTATGCTTATAATTATGTGATTTCTCCCTTATTCATTCTCCATAGTGTAGTATGTTGCTTGTGATGCACTATAACAGTCACATGCATAGTTTGTGTGGATATTTGTTTTATCCTTTCTGCCTTTCATTTGAAAAAGAAAAAAAATGCATTTTTATGCAAATTTGTATCAGCATTTGTATTCTCACAATCAAATGAAAAGTTGTAAATATGAATCACTTTATGAAATGAATGAAAGCATTTGAAAAGCTTTATTGTTTACTCAATTGACTGTGAAGTTTTGAATAAACAGCTCTGAAATTCTGATTCCTCTTTTCAAAGCATAACTGTTACTTAATGAACTAAACGAATTGCAAAACAACACTCAAGCACATTCAGAAATAACTCTATTTCACTTCTAGATATAACAGTATTTAAATCAGCTCCATTATTTGAGCTATACCGAAATATTGGTAACAGGACATCCTTGAGGAAACTAGTAATATAACTTGAAAACCAATTAAAAGATAGTCTATAGACAACAGTCAAAGAAAAAACTCCTGAAACATCATTGCTTCTCTAAATCCTTTATAGGACATCCTCGAGAAAGCTAGTAACGAAACTCAAAGACAAAGCCAAAAAGATAAAACCAAATAAGCCATAAATGTCCAAAAATCCAATAAAAATATTTGCCAGATTTTTTGATCCGTTGTTGTTTGTTTGATAATTTGATTGTTTGACATAGCCTGATTTTAGGGATGACACATACTGTATAAGACATTGAGTCTGGTTTTGACTTTGTGACTATCTTTGTAAGGAATGAAAAATCTTTGTTTCATAAAGACATGTACCATATAAGACGTTGAGCCTGATGTCATTGATGTGACAAGTTGCATTAAGGATATGATGATTGATAATGTATGTTTTCAAGAAGGAAACATCTTGTATAAGACATAAGTTGATTGTTTTTGGAAACTCGTTTAATTTGACTTGATGACATTCTTGACTTGTTTTGGCTTGTTGATGTGTGGCATGTCTTGATGTTTTGACTATTGTGTGTGTGTGTTGACAGTGTATGACTTATGTTGACTGACATGATGTACCCTAAAGGACTAACCTAGTGCGGCCTTGGGGGCTCATCGATTGATGGCCTTGCCTACGTTATACACACAAAGTCCTCATAGTTCAACTAACTTTGACTAACATAAATGATTTGATAAATATGTACCTAACTCGATGATATGTGAGATGTGTGATAATGAATGTGATAAACCCTAATAGACTGACCTAGTGTGGCCTCAAGGGCTCGTCGATTGATGGCCTTGCCTACGTTATACACGCAAAGACCTAGTAGTTCGACATGACCAATGACTTTGACATGTACAAAGAATGAGTCATGATTTGATATGTGTGATATGTGACAAACCTAAAGAAAAAAAAATAGACCTAATGCCTCACATATCAATCATCTCGTACATGCACAAATTCATTTCAATCAATCCACTGCATTTCTGGCTATCAAATTGACTTATCGGGACTATTTCCAAAAAAAAATGATTTTTTTTGAAAATTGGTCAATTTTCCCAAGGGGGCATACCTTCACCTATTTTACACTGGGGCACGACTGGGGCATGTTTTTGATTGATTTTATTTGACACAACGCCGAAACGATATTGTATCAAAGAGGGGCAGATGTAGACACTGAAATTTGGTCTAAGTCTACGACTTCAATTTCTTAATAATTCATATTTTCATAGTCATGATTAAATAATGTTGATTATTTAAATACTTTCTAAAGTCCTTTCTCATCTATTAATTAAATAACTTTTAATTATTTAATTAATTCGCTTTAAGATTTATTCATCTATTAATTAAATAATCTTAATTATTTAATTAATTCACATTGTATTTATTCTATCATGATTAATTAAATAAATGTTCTTTATTTAATTACCTCATTAATTAATGTTACCCTCCTTAAATTAAATAAATTGTTATTTAATTTATCTTTATCATGTTTTCAACTATAATTAAATAAATGCTCGAATTATTTAATTATTCATTTAACCTTTTCATCACTCAATTAAATAAATCTTATTTATTTAATTAATCCTTAAACGTCGAATTTTGAATTAAATAAATCATTTAATTCATAAAACTCTAGTTTTGACATGTTCCTCTATATTTAGATAATTATTTAAGTTATCTAAGTATTCATTCTCACTCAACTCGAGATCTATTCGAATCATTTAGTTATCTCCTAATTCAATATCTGAGTGTCTTTTGCGAGTAAACTCTCTGCCACAACCAGTCAGTTATCTAGTTAAGACTGTTATGCATGAAAAAAATTATTAATTAAATATCTTTATTTAATTAATTAATTTATGTGTGCATTCGAACAGATCGTTGTCTTTATTCTATCTTTATCTTTTTCATTCAAACATTATTCTTCTAATTTTTGAATACTTTCAACTAGAGATTAAATCATTTATTTAATCTCGATCTCTTATTCTTCTGATTTTCGAATAGTCTCAACATTAGATTAAATTATTATTTAATTTAATCTTCATCAGGTAGACTTTTCTCACTCATGTTCTAACTAACACAAATCTTTATCGCATGGCATTCATCAATCTCGATCATTGATCTCTCTTTCGAATCTGAGCCGATCATTCAAAAACCAATTTTCTATGAATTGACTTGGCTTTCATCACTTCAACTCCTCCCAAAATTGATATACTTTTTGAAGCAACTTGTTAATATTTGATATTTTTCTATAATCACATACATCAAGGCTATACTTGCACACATACTGAAAATCTATGGGCAAGAATATTATCACGGTGAAATGGAGAAGGACAACAAAGATAATTCATGGAGCTACATCGATCTTTGGTGAGATTGTTCACATTTTAGCTTATTTCCTTTGTGCTTTGTTGTTTAATGTAGGCTATTTTTAGATTAATGCTTTGTATTGCTTTAACCTCTTTTCTTTTCTAGTTTTTACTATGTTACAATAGGTTTGATTATGCCACCATCCCTAAGTTTCATTAGTTCTTCTTGCATTTTTGTTGCCAACATGGGGTTTATATGTCTCTATTTTTGTTTGAAATGTTTGGCATCTGGTTTTAAGGGGATCACATGCTGAAAAAAGTCTTCTCAATAAGCTTTTAGGTCATCACATGACCATGCAAATATGTGTTTATATTTTCTTAGCAAAATTATGAATATTTCCCTAACTTTTGGACTAATTTTCTTGCTTATGTACACCTTCTTTAGAGCAATATCAATCCAAATATTTACTTCTTCAAGATCTTCTTAGTTGATTGGTGCCTTCTTCAAGAGAGACATGTCATTCCTATCAAATAATCTCTCTAGGGCTACTGGGCCCTTTGGGATTTTGTTTATTTTCAGTTGTACAACCTCCTAAACAAATAAAATATCTCTACCATCTACCTTTTCAACAAAAGAATTAAAATATATTTGTTGGGATTCATATTGGTCTATACAATAAAGAAATTTTATTAGATCATCATCACCATTGAACACTTACTATTTATAGACATTGATAGGGATGAAAGGCCTATTTTTGAACTCTACTTCTGAGATACCTACCAATGTAACATCATCCCTTTTCAAAGTAACATTTTCAAGAAAATCCATCATCAATTTCTTTTACCTCTCTATCCACTCAATGGAAAATACATCAAAAAGCTCCATAGTATTTGATATTGCATGTTTATATTGCCTAAGCCTCTTATTCTTTGAGGCATACCTAGATCTGACTTGTGAAACAATGAATTCAGAATCTTCATACATAGTCAATAATTTGATTCCATATTTAATGGCAATATTAAGGCCTAACAAAAATGCCTCATACTCTGCTATGTTATTGGTACATTCAAATGATAACAAGAATGAGTACTTAAATGCCTTTCCACTAGGTGAAATGAAAACCACACCTACTCCATTACCTTCTTTGTTGCAGGAACCATCAAAGTACATTTTCCAAATACTAGATTTATCTAATTGCATTGAATTGTTGATTGGATCATTGTTCTACAAATGGGGTTGTGAATGCTCAATCCTAAAACTTCCCAAATCTATATCACAAAAACAATTCATTTGGTTGGGATCAATGTGCTCTACCACTTGTTCTGACCATGTTTCTTTGTATAGCTTAACCTCTTTTCTATTAATAAGTATAGTTGCATATGATAGATCCAATTGAACATTCCCTCCAACTATAGCATTCCACTATCTTGATAGTCACATGCCATAGTATGGTGGAATATCAACTACAGTAATGTCAGTTCTATATGTAGCTTCAGGATAGGAAGCCAATTTTAACTTTACATGCCATATGACCCCAATGAAAGGGATAGATCTATTGTCCATAGCATAGAATTTTCCATACATGGTATCAACCCATAAACCTAACTTTTTCATGACTACCATGGGCATAATGTTTATTTCTGCCCTTGAATCTATCATACATTTTTTTACCAATTTGTTGCTTTCTAATAATGTGGTATAGAAAGGATCAACCTGAGATGGATTTTTCGTCAGATTATTGCCCAAGTAGATCTTAGGAGTTCTCATAATTTCTCCTTTGACATTATTAGCATGCCCTTCATTATTTTCCACCTCATCTTTCTTTTCATTTTGACCTCTAGGCTTATTTGACATATTTGAAATAAACTTCATTGCACTATTTCTATAATCATCAACTCTCATCATTTCTAAAAAGGGAATTGACATCTTAATTTGAGATAAATCCTATGCTCTATCAAAAGAAGGTGTGTTTGTTACTAGGTCTATTTTACCCACCATTTTAGAAGAAATTTTGTCTTCCATTTGTTGCTTAGGATCACTTCTTGTTCTATTTGGATCACCTTTTATTGCCTCTTTTGGCACATAATTTTTAGTTATCTTCTGAGACCTTCCATTTTCATCATTCTTCTAAATTTTTGAGGTAATCTTCTTATCTCATTATTTGTATTTTACAAACAAACCCCCGGGTGTCCCTTGATCTGGATTTATACTCCTATTTCTAAGATTATAATTACTTTTGGCTTGTGTCACAATAACAACTATGAGTGCTTTTATATATTTCTTCATTGATCTTCTCAATTGGATTTGACTTGATTATGGTTTTATAGTATAAATAAGGGGATTTCCTACACTTTCATCCTCTTGATCAAAAAATACCTCTTGTTGACCTATATGAATGTTGCACTTCTGCTTATTTACATCATACTCAAATCCATCTTCCTCTAAAAATGTATATTCTTCATTTACCCCATAAGGCTTGATTGTCAACATATTTATAGTGTGGTAATCTCTTTCCTGATCATATAATACTTCATTTCCTTTTATTGATTATGCAACTACACAATACTCAGGAGAGAGTGAGGTAGATTGCAAGGCACAAACCATGAAGTATTCTCCACCATATTAGCTCCATGCCTTTTTAATGGATCAAGGGTATCTTTATTTGTATTTTCTTCTAATCATTATTGATTGGCTTCCCTTCATTCCAATTTTTTTTTTAATAAATATCATACAATCTTAGCCTCTCATTTTTATGATGGTTTGGCTACTTATTGGGTGTTAAAGTTTTGCAATATTTTAACCTCATCTCTTTTACCAATCTTCCTTGAGGATTTTCTATTAGTTTCTTTATTTAAAGTAGATCTAAATGCTTCATTAAGGAAAGGAGGATTCCTTGTTCTATGTTCATAATTGGTCTTTGGATCAAATGCATTTAAGTATAACACTAACTGCATAAGATCTATGGTGATCTAGAGTAGTCCACCAATTGATACCAATTGAATGGACAATTTTGATAGCATGGGGAAACCACTACCCCATGCTGGGCTTTGTCAACGATGGCAATAGTGTGGGGTTACCACTACCCCATGATAGGCTATGTCACTGATTGCGGTAGTGGAGGATACCGCTACCCCGCGGTCAAGGGATGAACCATTCGTGGTGTTGCGGGTTGACCACCACCTCGTGGGAAAAATGCTTGTGATCAGTAGTTTTGTAGTTTTGAAAATTTAGTAATTTTATTTGTATTTTTTCTTCACAGCCAGCTATTCAATTCAAATTCCTAGGGCTATGGAAAGTTTTTCCATTCTACAATTTTTATATGCTCCAACTATTTTGAATAAAAATATTGATTTGGAATGCATAGAACTCTTTTTATGAGTTTATAATTTTAGCCAAATTGTACACAATATCATAGGTTTATTTACGCTAGATATTGTTAGATGAATCCCTACCTCAGTTTATATCGGTGGTATTAGAGCGGGAATGCTTCTAAATGTCAAATACACAAGACCGGGATACTAAAGATTAGGTTTGGACACATAGAACTTGTTAGAATATCCTCCTTTGAGATGCACATGACCAAAGATGGTAGACAAGAAAGGTGATTCATCAAAATCTATTAAGAAAGTGGTCAAAGAATATTTTAATAAGCAATGCAAAGAGATGATGAGCCAATTCTCACACCTTCTATAGAATTATCAACCATACGGGGTAGAGGCGCCATTTCATGGACATGTCCCTTTCAAAATGCAGATAAATTTTGATATCCCAAAATTTGAAGGGAAAATTGATGCTGACGCTATTGACAATTGGTTATCAAAATTGGAATGATACTTCTCTATAAATCATTTCTCATATGTAGATAAAATAACTTTTTCTCTCCTCAAAGTTGAAAGCCATGTGAAACAAGCATGGTAAATTAAGGTGGTAGATAAATATAGAGAATTACCTATTGGACAAGAATTGGAGATAAGATTTGATAATAAACCTACACGGGGAGCCTTCATGGAATACATAAAAGAAGCATACTTCCCTGAGGATACGTATAAATAAAAATATATACAGTGGTAGTCACTTTAACAAAAGAAGGATCAATCTATACAAGATTACACCAATACTTTCTATGCACTTTCGACAAAACTTGGCATTGAAGATTCAAAGAAGCGTCGAATTCTGAAATATCATAGTAGAATTCATAGATATATTCAAACTAAGATGGATTTTTTGAACATTGAAACATTAGCAACTGCTTTCAAATATGCCACAAAAATTGAAGAGAAATTCAAGAAGAAAGGGAAGAGATTTTACTTTGCAAATAATAAGTTGAAGGGTAAAGGTAGCAATAAATTTGTAGGAAAACATGTGGTTAAGGAACATCCCTTAAACTCACCCAAGAAGATGTGGGCTGCTAAGAAGACACAATAAAATATAGGCATGTGGTGTGAAATACATAAGACCTCATTCCATAACACAAAGGATTGTCGAAGCATCAAGAATCTGATGATAGAAACAGGAGGAGAAGAATTTGACCCTGACTCATCACCAACAAACACTTTTGAGCAAAAGGGTAGTGAACAGATCATAGAAGCAAACATGTATACCACATTTGTAACTACTAAAGTATTGCCTCATGAGGATGAAGAGTGAATATTCCATTCCCAAATGTGGGTTAGTGGAAAGTCTCTACATTTTATTGTTGATAGTGGTAGCCAAAAGAATTTAATTTCTATGGAGACAATTAAAAGACTAAATCTGAAAACAATAAAACACCCACAACCATACTCCATTGGATGGGTAAGTGAAGGGTGATATATACAAATAAATAAATAGTGTCATCTTCCATATTCGATAAAACCATTTAAGGATGAAGTAATCTACAATGTAGCACCTTTGGATGTATGTGATGTCTTGTTGGGGCAGCCATACATGTATCAACACCATGGTGTATATGATTCCAGACCCCACAACATCACAATCAAGATTGGTGAAAGAAAGTATCATATACTAGAGGTATGTCCAAAATAATTTGTTTCTTTGATTAATGTTAAACAATTTAAAATTTTGGTTGCTCAAACTAGAGTTTTTGTATTGCTCGTGGTTCACCCTAAGGAAACAAAATTAGTTGTCCTAAATACACATTCCAAAGTGGCCACAACAACAAACCAACAAAAGAAAATGTATAACATCTTGAAAGAATATCACAGTGTATTTAATTCACCAGTAGGGGTCCCAACACACTGTCAAGTCAAGCATTCCATTGATTTAATTCAAGGGACATCACTTCCACATGAGCCAATATATAGGAGGTCAGTTCTGGAAAATGAGGAAGTCAAGAGGTAGATTAAAGAGTTGATTCAAAAGGGACACATTCATCCAAGTGCTTCACCATGTGGCAACCCAATTGTTCTTGCTAAGAAGAAAGATGGGACATGGAGACTTTTTCATTGATTATAGGGATTTGAACAAAATCACTGTAAAAATAGATATTCAATCCCTCGAATTGATGACCTCTTAGACCAATTTAGAGGGGCTAAGTTCTTCACCAAAATTGATTTGATGTCTGGGTACCACCAAGTACCAATTGATCTAGCAAATGTGTGGAAGATTGTGTTTAAATCTAAGGTTTTTTTGAATGGTTGGTCATGCCTTTTGGTCTAACCAACACTCCTTCCACATTTATGAGGATGATGAATGATGTGCTTAGGCCATTCATTGATTCTTTTTTGGTTGTTTACTTGGATGAAATAATCATATTTAGAAAAATGTGGTCTAAGCATTTGTAGCATGTTGAAGAAGTGCTTTCAACTCTATAACAACACAAACTCTATGCCAACATAGAAATTTTATCCTTTGGTATGCAGAGCATCCAATACTTGGGCTACATTATTGACAGTGAGGGTGTTCATGTTGATCCTACAAAGATTCAAATAATCAAAGATTGGCCACCTCGTAAAAATTTCACAGAGCTTCATAGTTTCTTGGGCCTAGCAAACTTCTATTATAGATTTGTTCTTGGTTTTTCCCATTTATCATTGTCTCTAAATCAGACACTTAGGGGTGGGGCACAAGAAAAAATTTAGTGGATAGATGCAAAGTATCAAATATTTGAGGAATTAAAGCAAAGACTATGTTCAACACCAGCGTTGGTCCTTCCAAACTTATAACAATCATTTGAAATAGAAATAGATGCATCTAAATATGCTCTTGGCATTGTACTCATGGAACATGAACACACGAGTACCTATCACAATGAGACTTTTTCTAATATAGTGTGTTGATACCCCACACATGATAAGGAGCTATATGCAATCATTCAAGCCTGCAAAAAATGGAAGCATTATATTTTAGGAAAGGAGACTATTATACACATAGACCATAAACCTCTTCAATTCTTGCAAACACAAGGGAAGTTGTAGAATGATAGACATCAACGGTGGTCTACTTATCTACAACAATTTCACCTCAACATTTGTCATAAAAAGGGGAGAACTAATAAAGTGGAAAATTGTTTAAGTAGGCCTCCAATTGCAGCTCTAACAATGGTGTTGGATTCATTTGGTTATCAAACATCAACTTGGGCCCAGCTATATGGTAATGATCCTAATTTTGTTGACATTCACAATAAATTGATAGAAGGAAAGTTTGTCCCTGATTTTCATTTGTAGAATGGGATGCTTTGTCAAGTTAGTCACATATGTGTTCCCATCAAAGAAAAAAAAAGGATGATATGGGAAGCACAATATAGTCATGTTGTAGGCCATTTTGGTATTGGCAAGACTACTTCTATCCTTAAGAAATATTTCTATTGGCCAAAAATGAAATAGGATATCATTTTATATATCTGAGCATGTGCATCCTATGAAATTGCAAAGCCTATGAATCATAAACTAGGCTTATACTTACCACTACCTATTCCTGATAAACCATGGCAATTAGTTTCAATGGATTTTATGTTTGGGCTTCCAGCTACTAGACAAGGTCACGATTGTGTATACGTGGTGGTAGATAGGTTTTCTAGAATGGCTATCATGGTGACTTGTAAAAAGATTATCTTTGTAGAAGAGACTACCAAGCTATTTTTTGAACATGTTTGGGTTCAATTTAGTTTTCCAAAAATAATTATTTATGATAGGGATAGTAGATTCATCAGCAAGGTTTGGTCTTCACTATGGGCTAGAATGGAAACAAATTTAATGAAGTCTACAACATTCCATCCTTAAATGGATGGGAAAATAGAAGTGGTAAATTGAATGATCATTCAAATCCTCTAAATGTATCATTCAAAGCATCCTCACACATGGGATGAGAGCTTTCCCTATGTGAAACACAACTACAACTGAGTATTCCATAGTACTATAGGGCATAGTCCATTTGAAGTTCGTCTTGGGTATCAACCATTAGAACCCATGGATTTAGTAGTACCTAGTCTACAACTTGATATTCCATCGAATGTTGACAAGGAGGCAGATAAAGTAGAAAAATCATCATTGACAAGATCATACATCTACAACAACAAGTTCATGAGATTTTGGAGCAGAGAAATAAGAAGTATAAGGATAGACATGATCAACACAAAATTACTCATCAACTTTAGATTGGTGACAAGGTGTGGTTACATCTTCAGAAGGAGCATCTTCAAAGACCAAATATGAAATTTTTTCCTCTTTGCTATGACCCATATACCATTATCAAGAAAGTTAGTGAAAATGTGTTTGAACTCAATTTGCCACCATTTTTGTGGTTGCATCCAATTTTCAATGTGGAATTGCTACGTCCTTATTTTCCTCCTTTGTTGGAAATTTCACAAGCCATTGAACACATTCTTACTACAAAATTGAATCTGACAAATACTACTCCACTACAACATGATCATGTCACTGAAGTCATTGTGAAGACCCTCAGAAATCAACAATTCTCTCTTTATTAGGTGACTCGAGCTAGTTAGTGTAGACATTGAAAATTGGTCTAGACCTGCGAGTACCACTTTCGACATAATTTTCTAATGTCCATGGTCATGATTAAATAATGTTAATTATTTAATTATTTTCTAAACACATCTTTCTTCTATCAATTAAATAACCTTTTAATTATTTGATTAATTCATTATGACCCTTATTCAATCCTGATTAATTAAATAAATCATATTTATTTATTAAATTACGTCACTAATTAATTAATTCTCTTTTTGAATTAAATAATTTATATTTAATTTACCCCTCTTATCATATTTCAACTATAATTAAATATTATTTTTGAATTATTTAATTATTCAGTTAAACTTTTCAGTCAATTAAATAAATTATTATTTATTTAATTAAATCATTTCAATTTCAAATGTTGAATTAAATTAATTGATAATTAATTATTTCTGTCACATTCTTCTGTCATCCAGTTAACTAATTATTCACTCACCATTTGACTCGAGATCTATTTAAATCTGTCAATTATCTTTGGATTCGATATCTGATCGTCTCTGCAAAAAGGACTTTCTATCACAATCAGTCAATTAACTAGTTCTAACTCATATGCATGAACATATTTATTAATTAAATATATTTATTTAATTAATTAATTCATGTGTGCATTTGAACAGATCATTCTCCAAGTTCTAACTTTATTCTTTTCATTCAAAGTCTAATTCTTCTATTTTCAAAGACTTTCAACTGAAGATTAAATCATTTATTTAATCTTGAACTCTTATTCTTTCAATTTTCGAACAATCTTAACACCAAATTAAATTATTATTCTAATTTAATCTTTATCCAACAGAATTTCCTAACTCACATTCTAACTGACACATAACTCAATCGCATGACATTCAATAATCTCGATTGTTGATCTCTCTTTCAAATCTGAGTCGATCGTTCGAAAACCAACTTTCTATAAATTGGTTGATCTTTGCCAGTATTCCTCCTCCCGAAATCTATACACCTTTTGGAAGAACTTAATCTTCAATATTTTTCTTAGACATACATCAAGGCTATGCTTGCATACATATAGAAAACCTGAGGGAAAGAATACCAACATGGAAAAATGGAGAAGGACAATCAAGATAATTTGAGGAAATGGATTGATATTCGGTGAGATTGTTTCATATTATTGCTTTATTTACTTTTTAATTCATTTGATTTGTTCTTTGTTGTTTGATTTAGATTTATGCATATTATATTAGATTTAACCATCTTATTATGTAGCATTCATTTTATCTTTCTCACATTTAGCTTTCTCATCAGGGAAAGTGGTTAACCAAGGAAGAGATTCATGCACAATATCCTCATCTATTGCAGAAGCTTAGTGCAATGGGTCCCATTTCCTTTCAAGGGGGAAAAATAATCCCGAGCAGTCCACTAATTGATACCAGTTAAATGGACGACTACGATAGCATTGGGAAACTGCTACCCCACGATGGGCTTTATCAATTGTTATGGTAGCACGGGGTTACTGTTACCTCACGATGGGCTATACCACCGATTGTAGTAGTGTGGGGATGCAACTACCCCATGGTCAAGGGATGAACCATTCATGGTGTTGTGATTTGACCACCACCCTGTGGGAAAAATTCTTGTGATCAACGATTTTGCAGTTTTGAAAATTTTGTAATTTTTTAAATATTTTTTTCTTCGCAGCTAGCTATTCATTTTGAATTCCTATGGATATGGTGACTTTTGGAATTATAGATTTTATATATACTCCAACTATTTTGAATAAAAATATTGATTTGGAATTCACACAACTCTTTTTATGATTTTGCAATTTTATCCAAATTGTACACAATATCACAGGTTTCTTTACACCAGATATTGTTAACTAAATCCTTACCTCAATTCAGATCATTTGGGCTTTAAATCAGGAAAAATTATATTGAACAACTTCATGAATCTATATTAAAATTTGCAACTAATTCATTATAATTATTTTGAATATTTGTTAACTCATGTAGAGAAAACCTTGGGTCAGCATGATCCCAAAATTTCTCCTTGAATATCCTTTTGAACTTAGCCCCAAGAACTGATTGAGGCATTAGGTAAATTTTTTATACCAATATCTTGCATCCTAAATTAATGACTACATTAACAATTTCATGTAGACATCCTCATGTTGTATGTCAAAATTTTCCATGATTATTTCAAATGCCCTTATGTGATCCTCCCCTGAGATAGCATGGTTCCCAGAGAATTTTGGGACTACATTCCTTACATAATTGTCAATTGCATTTGGGTATCCTTGAATTCCAAATAAATCAAGCTATCTAAATCTGCCTATATTCATAGGTCCCCTTGAAAATTGGTTTTGTCTTTGATGAGGCTGATATTGTTGATGTTGGGGTCCTTGTTGGTGTTGATGTTGATGCATACCTTGCTGCATATTTGGTTAACACCTCCATGAGGGTTCACATTGCTCTGCATATTTTGATGTGAAGCTTGATATTGATATTGATGTTGCCCAGTATGTTGATTATGTCCATGATTATGATATCTTACTCCTTCATTAGGAGGAAATGGATAAGCATTGCCAATAGACTAATAATTCATGGGAACATTCAGTGGATTTGAAACTTGTGGTGTAGAAACATTTTGTTGTGTATGATGAGCATTAATTGTATTTCCCAAACTTCTAGCTACATTATGGGGCACTTGTGGGATCAAATGACCACTTGTATTCCCATATCCAATCTAATTACAGGAAGGTTTATGATGTGACATATTGGAAGTAGGTTGGGTGTTCAACTAGAGCAGTTCTTGAGCCAGTGCCTCTTTTTTCCTTATTATCTTAAGCCTTTCAACTTGTGCCAACATTTGTTCCACCTCTTGCTTCAACTCCTAATCTGTCAAATCTCTTGTTGAAGTAGAAACATCATTGGCATCAATAAAGCATACCATTCAAGGTGTTTTCTCAATAGACCTATGTTGTGAATTTTTAGTATATTGTTGAGCCATTCATTCCTCATAATCTCTTCTTGCTTCAACCTATCTTATCCCTTCATCCATGTAGTCTTCAATTTATTTCAATTTTGGGGGGTTAGGTTTAAATGACAATACAGATCTGTATAAGCTATTGTGTTTAGGAGGTTTGTGAGAATATCTTGGTAGAAATTTTTTACTTCTATGTAATCCAATCCTAGATAAAGGACTATTATACATAGTTAAATGTTGTTATGAGGAAATTCCTTGTTCATTTTGAAGATTCTCTTCTAATTCAGTAATTACAGTTACATCTGTGGAGGCTCCTTCATTATTAACATGTGCTTTTGAAGTGGGAGGGTAAATTGAATCATTCTTATTGTTTTCTAACCAGTTTTGGCTTCTATCTTTATTTAGTGATTTATTTAAGTTTCATTGGTGTAAGGATCTCCTACCGTCCATATTAGGAGAAACTGTAATGCTTTGATATCTAAAAATTAACCTCTCTAATTTGAAATTCAATTGATCACTCATACAATAGTTTCATAGAGATTTTATGACAAGAGTCACCACCTCTTTCAAAGAGGAATGAATTCTATTCTTTGGGTCTTCTCCACCAACAGAGTCATTCACATATTTCTTTACCACTAATATAACACAACTTTATTCAAATCTGAAGTTCAAAAGTTGAAATCAAATTTTAGATTTACACTCTTTGATTCTTGAATCGTCCCAATGATAGTCACTTATTTCCCCAGTGGAGTCGCCAATCTGTTGGTTCCTAAATTAGCATATTATTAAACTCTAAAAGTATGTCAGGCTTTATGATCAGGTTCAACAAGTGATATGACCAACAAAGGGAATCAACTAGGATGGTTGGAATTCCCTACTCTTCAGGCTCTGCTATGCCTAGAAGGGTGTACCTTTATCATGAATGATTGTTTTTTCTCTAGGACTTGTTGATGCAGATGTTAGTCACACACCAACAGATAGATAAATTCTCATAGATACACCGTGCGAACCTATCTTTCTTGAAAGACTCCTCCAGG
This sequence comes from Sequoiadendron giganteum, assembly GCA_007115665.2. Taxonomy (NCBI): domain Eukaryota; kingdom Viridiplantae; phylum Streptophyta; class Pinopsida; order Cupressales; family Cupressaceae; genus Sequoiadendron; species Sequoiadendron giganteum. Next base: position 377,249,735 of record CM021104.1, read on the forward strand.
AAAACCTATATCTAAGGCTAACTCTGCTTAATCCCAAGGCTCATTTATGTCAGGTCTTGACACACTAGGTTTGATTAGGTTTCATTGTGATATTGTTGTTAAACACGAGGGGTAAATGATCCTTAAGGTATCAGTTGATATCATTGAGATATGAAAATAATCTTGGTCTGATCATTTAATAACTTTATGAAATCAACAAATTTTCAATAATATTTCATGAAATTCAAATAACTTGCATTCATCTAAGTAGATTTAGCATTAATAATTAAAAAAATTCATGGAATCAAAAGGATTTGCAATAAAAATCCATGCATTCATTACTTTTTTGGAACATTTTCTAAAATTTAAACATCTATTCTAAAATAAAGCATAAAAAATTAGTGAAAAAGTAAAATTTATCCTAGGTATTATCCATGCATGCCTCAAGAAATAACCAAACTAGAGCAAACCATTCCATACGTCACCATATTGCTTAACAACTAGGCACAAAATTATGTGAGATTTTAAAGAAAAAGGGGATCATTTTCCACCAGATAGTGTTAGTATTGACCCTTAAATGACGCAGGACCCAGTCTTGCCTAATAGGAACAAACAATCAGCTACATAAGATTTCATATCAGGAAATAGCTTTGAAATTGGCTTTGATATTAGTTAACTTCTAATGAAACATACAAGTTTTTAATCTATAATGGAACAAAAAATAGGAAAAAGAAAAAACTTGAAATTTTTTTGGTTCTCCAACATCCATAAATTCTAAACTTAAAAATAAAATAAAGTAGCAAATGACCTTTTATAGAAATAAGGCCCTGAAGAGTTTAAACTTTGTCCCATCAAAGAGAATCAGAGAAACAAATTAAAATGTAGCATGTGGTAGGTGACAATTGTCATCATAAAATTCTAGACAAAGTCAAAGGTACTTTGACTTCTTCATTGGCAGCAATCTTCAGCTTCGAGCACCAATTCTCGAGCATTTTGCATAAAAACAAGGTTGTTGGTACTTTTCAAAATCTCTAGGACTAGCCACCTTCACTGGGACCAGGAACAAACCTACAAAATTCATTTTAAAACCATATTAGTGCACAAAAATTCTTGCATCCAATATCTGACTTTACTCTCCTCCATTGGACTTCGGGTCTAAAGACTCGTCTTCACCTTTCCTCTATTGATATTCCTAGAAAGCATTCAATACTTGATGCATACACTCCTTTGGAACTCCTTGAATCACTTTCCAATTGTACTTAAACCTGGCATAATCTTTTGATATTTGTATGATATTGTCATTTCTCTACATCATTTATGCCTCATATTTAGCAATAGCATTCCTTCACTTTATAATTTCATCTATAACCTCCTGAATTAATGAGCAAATAGGGTCCTTATTCACCCTTTCAAGCCATTCTTTGAAATTTTTTTCCTCTTTATCATCCTTTCCTAAAGCCAAAGGATCATAACTTTGTTGAGCTAAAATTTTAACAAAGCTCTCATCTCTATTAATCAGCTTCTTGCATCTCTCAGTGACCTTTTCAAATCCTTCTACACATTGCAAAAAAGTGTCACTTTCCCAATTCACTTGTTTCTTCCACTTCTTAAATACCAGAACTTCTTGTTTTGTGGTTATATTTTCATTCACCAACTCTCAATTTTTTTTTTGAAAAAGAGCCTTTAGTTTTTTCCTTTTTGCATCAATCTATTCTTGGAAAAATTGACATTCTCCTTCTAGTATTTTAGACTTGTCACACTAATGGTATGCCTTCTTATGTTTCCCAATTGAATCCTTAATTAACTCTTCTCCTTTCCTCACTAGGTACTCCATCCTTTCTTTGAATACGCTTACCTTGTGAAGAAGCACCGTGATGGTATCCACTTGCTCCTTAGAAATAAGTACTAGATTTTGGGGCAATTCAGTCTACATTTCATACAGCTTGGGCTAATGATTTGATAAAACCTTCTAGACAAGAAATTTGTTCCTTTAGCTCTCTTTTCTTTTGTTTAATCCTCCGAACTCTGGCAACAATTGTCTCTAAATTTAGTTTCATCTCTTCTAATTCAAGTCCACATGATGAATGTCTGACATTAATTGTTGTCACCATATAATCCCTAAGTGTTATTTCATACTTGATGTTATCTCCCACCAGAGTAGCTATTTGGAGAGTTCTCTCTCCATCTACATTCATATTCATAGCATGTCTTGTCTTTTCTCTACCTCTAGGTCTAGGGGTCTCTAATTCTTATATTGAACTTATGAGATCCAAAGGAACTAGTTCCACCTCCAAAGGGAAAATCCATTTGCTTGACTAGTCAGTCAGGTGCTTCTTCATTCTACTTTGTCTCTTTAGTATTTAATAATCCGTAATGATTTGCATGTTCAGGAACTTATCGTCTTGAACTATGAACATTATCTGTCATGCACCCTGAAACTTAAACACTTTATGTCCTCACTGGCATAGATTTCGGATCACCTTGATTTACCACTATCTCTTCCTTTTCAAGACTTATATTCTCCTATCCTACCATGTGTTCAACATTGGTCCTTAGGGCATCATTTTCCTATTTTCCTAAAACATCAAGATTCTCCTCATTTGTTAATTCACCACCCAAGGTTTTTGAGGGCTCTACATTTTTGTTCTCATCTTGTCCTTCTCCTGATTTTTTAAGAAGTTTGTGGTGGATCAACATTCTCTTTATTTCTTCCTTGTGCAAGTTGATCATCAATTGTATCTTCATTACCAATATTATCAATGGGATTTTGACACATAGTATCCCCTATTCTTCTCTTTCATAAATTTCCTTAGGTTTTCCCACTCCTGGAGCAAGGGATCCTCTTATAAAATTTTCTTCTTCTTTATCCATAGGATTTGACCCTGTATTTGGCACCTCTTCCACTATTGGCTGCACCATGGGATTTTCCTTAGATCATTTTTCTTCAAATTGTTTCATCACGGTAGTCAACTTCCCCCACTATTTTATAACTTCTTCTTCATTTGGTTCAATACTTGCCTCTTAAATTATAGGATTCCTTCCCAATGTGTGTCTCATTGATTTTGTCTTGACTGAAGGTGGAGAAGTAAATATATCTGCAACCTTCTAAGATGCATACCTTTTCTTAACACACGTCTGAGTCTTCATTCTTACCTCTTCACCAGTCATAGGCTAAGCTCTTGGATTTACTATAGAAGAAATTTTTTCCTTAGGCTTTATTATTACATTGGTCAGATTGGTTGTAGTCTCTTTGCACTAGCTATCTGGCATCACTAGAATTTTTTAGCTTGAAGTATCATGAATTCTTTCCTCAGCATGTCCAACTACCTCTTCTTTTCCAGCCTTTATTTTCTTTTTAGTAGTCTCTACATAGCCTGATTCATCCTCTAACTATTGCTTTCTCTTGACATTAGGTGGGTATGTGAGTTGTATTCCAAATTATTTTAATGCTTTACTGTAACCATGAAGTCAGTGTTGAGTGTATGTCAACACTTTCTTAGAAATCTCCTTAATGGTTACTATTTCTTTCTTTGTATAATCTAGGTCTGGGATAGGTTCATCAAAAATATTTTTTGTATCATAAATTGGATTCAATACCTCTTTGTTATTTGTATCCAACTACTCTGGAATATCTTGGAGTCCAAGAAGCCTTGCTACTTGTAATGGAAACCTCTGATATGATTACTTCCTTACCTCATGCTCATCATCACAATTATGCCAAAAATATTCTAAATCATAAGTATGAGCATACTTACCAACTATTTTTCTAGCATGTTTTACCTTCATATCATAATTATTTTTATTTTGCTAGAGTGTAAAGAGCTCCAACTTATAAATCTTCAACTCTTCCTCATACATATCATCACTTTTTGCCACAACATATTTGTAATTCCCAATTGTAATGGGGAATTTTATGGAACATTTCTTGTGGGCTTGTATGAAAAGGGCATGAGAGTTTTGTATTTATCTCACCAATTCTAGTAACAACATCTTGTTCGTTGCATACCTAGGTAACAAAAAGGGGTATCCTTTGAATCCCTCCACCCCGATGTAAGCGAAAGTATGAAATTGAATGTACCAACCCCCAACTGATCAGATAACACTTTCTGCTTCCAGGGACAATGTTTTGGCTTTTTTGCCTTCCATTATTCTTACCAGTGTCATATAAAATGCATCATTAACCCTTTGGTAACGCTCCCAGTATTGGTGGAGAGTGATCTGGGGAACATGAGCATAAATCAAATTATTCCTTGGTCCTCTGCCTAGGGTACCAAATTTTTTCAATCCCTATATATTTACCCTCAAGGTGTAGGAATAAATAACATAAGAAGACATAGAAAACCATAGGGTGTCCGGGAACATCATTAAATATTCACGTAGCTTATCACTGATGAAACTCCCTCAATGCATTTTCACATGGCCTTCCATTATTAGCGCTACAAGCTCAAACATCCAAGGTTCAATTTTTCTGGCATCCTTAAGTTTAGCTATCTTGCTTAATAGGGTTATGATGTCCTTAACATCTTGAATAAACACAAACCTCAGGATTTATCTCATTTTCTTGGAAATCTCCTCCCGACACCATGTCACATCTATAAATTTCCTGTTTTGTTCTTTTTCATTCAGGTATGTTCTGGTCAGAACTTGCATGTTCAAAGGATTCATATCACTTAATGTGGGGAGCCTAAATGTGTATATAATCCCTTTTATAGAGAGGTCTACATATACTCTCCTTTCTTTCTCAATGACCCTCTTGTTTGGGTTATACTGATTCATACATTCCATTGCTAGTTTAAGATCTTCCATTGATGGTGGAAACCCTCCTGCCAAATGCAGTCCACTTGCAATGATTTTCTTTGCACATTGAGAGGCATTCTCTCGTTGAATGTGTGTAATGAATTTAGTGTTAGTAAACCATCTTGGATGAGTGTTTGTAACTATCCCACCGATTGATACAACTTGTGAAATAGGGGACTTGAATTCCTCATCTATCAACCTCCTTCTAGAAGTTCTCATATTTTTTGGGGTTTCTTGCATTATTAGTAGATATGTGCCTTGTGTGTGAGTTAGGGTTAAATCTAACCATCCAATTTAAATCATTCATAAAAATTACAGTCTACAGTTAGGTTAAATTCCTTTCAAAATAATCAACATTTTAGCAACCTAACTAGAGGTAAATATCATCTAACCTGAGCCATGCATGCATAAAAGATTAACAAAATTTCAATTATTCAAGGGATACTTGGTTTTGTCGATGATACAGTTTTCTGAATTCGATCTCAAAACCTTTGGTAGTTGTGTTCCTTAGCTTCTTGAAACTTACCTTTCTTTGTGCGCCACAATATTGGTTTCAATTCTTCAATATCCTTATAGGTGAGTAATCTGGTACAAGGTAGAGTGTTAAGAAAGCAACTGCATGCACAAGGTGGTGCCAAGTACATGTATGATTTTCCACCTTAATTGATTTCCTTTTGTAATGCATTAATTCTAGTACCCTAAATAAAGGTGCAATCATGGTAGATTAGGGTTCAAATCATGAACTCCTTGGTTTTTGTGCAAGACCCACCATTAAAGAAGAAAGTGACACAAGAAGATGATGTGGCACAATTACATGTCACTTCAATTCATATGAGGAAAATTCTTTAGAGATAATGCACCGTTGGATACTTAACAATTCACAATCAAACGAGGTTTGAATCATCTAACACCAGACCTTGAAAAGATTATCTAGAGCTGGGACTTTTACCCAACAGGTTCATGAGAACCAGGTGCAAGCAGGACCAAATTAGATTAAAACATATTTGCAACAAAACTTCTAGTCTCTAGTTTTAAAGAAAATAAAAGCCACTACCAGGCTAACCAACAAAGAGGAAAAATGCACACACACATATGATTATGTTAGGGTGACAACCTATTAGGCATGACTATCGACTGAGTGAAGAGTGAAACTTGCCAAAGATACAACATCATTAGAGAAACAACATCAACTACCAAGACCCAGGGATTGGGTAATTCGATGCGATCGGAGAAAATATTTTTCTACATTCCAAGTCCGGAAAGACAAGAACTTAAGTAGGCCTAGGTAGGGTGGATTAAAACCAAGCATTTTAGCATTTCCTCCAAAAGAAACACACTAAAGCAAGCAAAATAAAGGAAGGGAAAGGAAAGCAACATAAAAAAGGAGGTCGATATTTTTCTAAAGAAAAAATGGGCATGTTGTGAGACCATACAACAGGACTAATTAGTGGTAATTAACTAGATTGAAACCTTATACAAATTTTGAGAGTTTGTGTGATTCATAATTTTTTCAATTAAATCATCCTCATTTGGTCGCAATATTTTGACTAAATCATCTTCTCTCAATCCATTTCATAGTGGCATGAGGATTTGAAATAGACAATGAAAATACAGAGCTAACTACTACTACTCCTACAATAGAAAATTAAGATGTATAGGAATTTTTTTTTACAAGATATTGTTTTGGGATGGAGATGGTCAATGCATTTCTTCCATTGGGTAATGGAGTCAAGATATGGAATGATACATGTCCTCCTTTTGGTTGTAACTCAATTTTTTTAGCACTTTAGATATCTATGACTTGCATAAATGTGCTGGGAAGTTAACTACCAAGCTCTTCTTATTAATCTAAATGAATCTCCCAAGTTATTATGATTTATTCAAATGAATTTAATTCTTGCTTAAAGAAAACAATCAAATGAACCACACAAAATAGTAAATTTATTTTGAAAAGCCACATATACACTTGATATACTGATTTAAATAACAAGGAGAAATCAAATTGGAGACAACAAGATAATTATTATCAACAAACTCAATAGACAATTGAAAACCAGAATTTGGTCACCAAATTATAGCTTCATTTCCATTACTTCGCTTTAAAATTTTTGTACAATATGTGGCTTGTCTCCTAAATTATCCCCCTAAAAACTACATTCTTGGTTTCCCTCTTATAGGTGAATGATGGAAGCTACAAGCTTCACATTGGTACATTTTCAAACAACCTTTCGTATGCATAAACTAAAAGATATTGATTATTCTTTTTTTGCCGATGATTTACATAACCATAATGAATTTGAGAGAAAATATAAAAATAACAGCATTTTAACACCAAAGGTCCAAAGCACTTGTAGCACATCCAAAGTCTATTAATAGTCATGAGGCACCCGTGATCATCAAATCTGGCAAGGTCCCCTCTTCATGATAATGAACACAAGGCTTGGAACTTCACAATACTTTGATACAAGACCTATTCTTTTGGGGGAGACAAGTATTTTTTCTCCCATTAAAACACTGTGTAATCATTAGGCCATTTGTATTCCTGGATTTGTGGCATACTTTCCAAGTGATTCCTCCACCTATTGTCCAATATTGCACTAGCTTCTGTGATGAAATTTGAATAACTTGAGTCCAGTGCAATCATTGCATCCAGAATTAAATTTAAGATATGAATATTTACCTTTTCATCCTTTTGTAAATGAGTGATACAATTGATAACTATTTGGCTGAACTCATTCTTCTAGTCATTAAAATATTTGAGATGATCATCATCCCCTAAAATATTTGGCACAAAATACTGCTTAAGTGTGTGAAAAGACTCCATTCTTGTCTTGATCTTCTGATCTTCCCTAGATATATATTGAAATTCATCAATGACAACTTTCACCATTTTTTCAATAGGTTTCATGGCCACAAGAGCATCCACACTTCTTTTTATAACTTTTCATAATGTTATCAAAGTATGATGGATAGGTTTCAATTTTTTTAACAAAGGTTCTAAGATCGGTACATGATCCTTCATTTGTTCCAATGCTTGAGATAAGAAAACATAACACTCATGTAAAATTTCTATCTTGTCCACAATTAACTTGACCCAGTGCTCCAAAATATTTTGAAATATACCAAGGATTTGACTTGTCACCCCTTCTTTGGTATCCTTATTGAGTTTTTTCAAGTTTTCAATTTCCTGCTCCAAGCCTTGCTTCAATGCATTTACTTGATCAATAGAAACTATGTCAACACCAAATTTCTGAGATGTGGACGAATGATAAACCACAATTTCCTTGCCTTGAGAGGAGTCAACTTTGTTTAATTTCTACTTGAGTATCACATACTCGATAAACAATCTATTTACCTCCTCATTCAAGTCAATTTGGGCCTTTTCATACTCTATCAATTTGAGCGACATATTCTTGGCGGCATCTCGAGTAAACATAGTTGAATGCATTATCATAGTGGTTGCCTCTAGTGTTGAGGTGTCCTTGAGCATTTTAACCATTGCCATTCCATTTATCGTACCACATCTAATAACCTTGGCTTCTTTGTATTATTTTGTTTTGCATAGAAAGCTAGGGTTTCAATCTTTGGGTTATATCCAATGTCACTCATGCCTTCTTTTGAATCAAATTTTGTAATTAGCATGGAATCTTCATGTTTCCTTACTTGGTCAAGAAAAAATATTTTCTTCAATTCCACTCCTGGGATGAGTAATATATTTCTTTTTAATATCATTTCTTTGGCCTCTTGGGGGCTAACATTCACTTCATCTATTCTTAGCTCCTTGAAAGTTTGAGCCACAATTTGGTCATGTTGGGATTCATCAGTTCCCATTTTATATATTTTAATCTTCTCTTCAAACTCCTTCATCTTCATTTTGACCCAAAAATCCTTAAACTCAAGAGACATCACAAATTCATCATCCTCTACAAACCTAAGAGAGGCTATTAACCTTTCATCTTCATACAACTCCACTTCTCTCTGCACCTCCATATCCACCCTTGCATCAAGTTTTTGATATTTTGTCTCATGTTCAACAAGTGGTTGGTCAACCTTTGTATCATTTTTCATGTGTCTAAGTACATTGGAAACCTCTTCATTATCCCCTATTTCTTCTGACAATTCATATGACACTAATGGGGTTATATCCTCAATTTTCTATCTTTAAGATCTCGGTTGCTTTGGTTATGAAACTGGTGAATAGTGCTACATTGAAATTGAATCAGGGGAGATTCAAGGATCACAATTTCTCCTAGTTTCCTAATAGGAATCTTGGTAGGTTTCACTGGCTGGATCTTATGTTTCCTTTTTGTTTCATCATATATATTTTTAAAGTTATCAAACAATAAATCAATTCTCTTAAGATAATTTTCTTCTTCCACAAAGAACCCTAAGAAATTAGGGTCTTCCTTCTTCTTTTCTCCTTCAACTTTCATCAAGATGTCCCATTTTCTTGAGGAGTGACACAATTCCTTATTATAGCCCCATAATAATCTACCTCATGAGTGATCCCTACTTTGGTGAGAATTTTTTGTCTTACATATTTCATGTGACCCTTTCCATTTTAGACTTTAAAGAAAACCTTCCTTTTAAATAGTCTCATAACTCCTCAAGAGTATCAAAACCAATAGAAATCTCTCCACACACTTTTAAGTCAAGCAAGAATTTTCCCTTCTTCTATTTCCTCATGACATATTTCTCCATCCAAAATATTTTCCACATGAATTTCAAAAAGGCTAGTCAAAGAGAAACAAAATTAGGCAAGATTTTTGGAGCTTGAGGGCATCTAGATATTCTTATCACTATATGGTCAGATAAGAAAAACCAATCACCAAAGTTGGTTGTGTCCTCTCCCTGATTTCAATGCTAGGGGTCTTAATAATTCTCTTATTTCAATGGGAAACCTTGGTGAAGTAAAACCAAGAACAACCATTATTCTAATCACAAAGTCCTCATGAAAAACTATATAATCACTATTTTTGCATCTGATATCCCAAAGGTAGCACCAAGACTGCACATGTATCCTATTATCCTATTGATCAAACATTCCCAAGTTCATCCTCTAGGTCCACTTATCCCTATTTCGATATAAAATTAAATGGCATAATAAAGAATAGCACCTAAAAGAGATAGGAGCCTTATTTTTTCTGAGTTGTAAAAGTCCTTCATGCAACCCCTTCTTAATTATTGAAGAAAAATCAAATTCAATCTTTACCTCTGGTTTTTGATCCTTATTGCCATCATCATGAGATTGAATGGTATCTTGTCCTGAGAATCTATTCCAAGTATTTGGTACAAAGAAAAGTGTGTCATTTTAAAATACACTTGAAATTCATCTACTGCAAATGGCTCATTGCAAGACGAGGAAATATGTATCCTTCTTTTATTTGCACACTTCTTCATGTACATTGAGAGCTCATCACTTTTATAAGTTTTCCTCAATATTTTATAATCTTCTTCACTCTTTTGTATGTCAATCTTAGTGAGACCCTATGTTTTCAACATAAAACATTCTATGATAGCTGACTTAGTACCACTAGTGGCAAACCATTGAGCATTCTCATAGTCCATGTGGTCAGATTATAACATTGTGCTAATAGTCTAATAGACTCAAAACCCACAAAGAAATTAGGGGTGAATAACTTGGCCAATTCCAAAATCCAATGGTTTGAGACTGGGATTTTAGCATCTCTTTTGTCATAGAAGTACTAGAAAAGGTCCCATCTCAAGATGGGGATAACCACATATTTGCACCCATGGGATTCATCTCTAAATACCGTCTTATAGCCCTTATCTATTTATTTTGGTAATATATTTAAAATTGATTGTTGAAGTGTTATCTTCCTTGTTTTGGGATTTGAGGATTCCCCTTTCTTACTTATAGACACACTTTTCATAGGCATTGTGTGAATTATGTTCTAACTAGGGTTTAAATTCTTTAATTCTCAAGGCTAATTGAAACCAGCAATTGGAAGCACTTATAAACTTGACAAAATATAGGTAAAAATGCACTTACCCATTCAAACAATAGTTACAAAGCCTACACCAAATTTGAATCCCCTCTTCTCCGATCACTCTAATCTATTGTGAATGATTCCAATAACACCCAATTCAAAATATATTAGTTCTTGAGCTCCATCACTTCACCATTAACACTATCTCATGCTGAAAATTCACTTTGATCACTTACGTATGCAAATTTTAAATATGCACAGTTGATCCGAGAAGATTGAGTGGCCCCAAAGTCTTTTCATTCAATTCATTATGAATTCGTCATATATGCGACACAACCTGTACCACATTCCCACTGTAATAAATTATGAATTTTTCATAAATGTGGCACAACCTATACCACATTCCCATTGTAATAAATCAAGACACCTATGAGGTAGTGGGCTTATACTCATTTTATTTTAATCTATCCCACTATACATCATACTTCCCTTGACGTCATGGTATGCTCATCACGGGGTTGCAAGTTATGTCATGGTTATTTACTTCTTATCACCATCCTGCACATACTCCTTCAAACTATTGTGGTAGTGTGGTGAATGTTTAGACTATTTCTCATATCTCACAAGCCCACTACAACCTATCAAAGGAGATTACACACCCCCACAGAGGTGTGGTATTTGTATTTTATGCAAATCTAGGTAGAAATATAGGGATGTAGAATAGGCATAAGAAATAAGTGACCTAATTGAAGATATTAGCAAAAGTTTTTTTATGCACAACAAGAAGATTAAGGTTCTTATTAATAGATTTTATGTTCTTAGGCTTATAAATGGTGGTATAACCATGAAAATTTGACAAGTTCCAATAGTGGCTCCAATTGGGGATGAATGACTATCAGGAATTTCAAGAATCTAGAAATAATCTTTGGGATGCAAACCAAGAACAAAAAAACCTACAAAGGAAAATACCTAAGCTAATGTGCATGGAATTAATCTTCTTTAAGAGAAGACGTGTTTTAGGAATTATCCATGCAATGGCCATTCTTGATCTTCACCAACCATATTCTACAAATAATACAAGTCTTCTCCACATTTTCCTATGATAATAAATGGACCCAACTATAGAGCTTCAAACTTGCCATGTTTCCCTTTGTCTTGACTGTGAGAATTCCATGTGAGAACCATATCATCTATCTAAAAATTTCTTTCCTTGGCCTTCTTGTCAAACAAATACTTCATTTGAAGTTGCACTTTCTCATTCTATTTTTGTGCTTGAGATCTAATCTCATCTAATTATACTAATTGTTCCATCCTTTCCTCCATAGGTTGAGGTTATAGGATATAGGGATGAGGTTTGAGGGTGTATGGTTTAGGGTTGAGGGTTGAGGGATAGTGTTAAGGGTTGAGAGTATATGGTTAAGTGTATAGGTTATAGGGATTAGGGTTTAGGATATTGGGTATAGGGTTGAGGGTTTAGGGTACAAGGTTGATGTAGGGTTTATGGTTTAAGTATAAGGTTGAGGGTTTATGGTTGAGAGATAATGTTTAGGGTTGATTGCATAAGCTTAAGTGTATAGGGTATATGGTTTAGGGTTTAGGATATTGGGTATAGGGTTGAGGGTATAGTTTTGAGAGATCATGTTCAAGGTTTAGGGTATAAGGTTGACATTATAGGGTATAGGGATGAGGGTTGAGGGTGTAGGGTTTAGGGTTAAGGGTTGAGGAATAGTGTTCATGGTTAAGGGTATAGAGTTAATAGTATAGGTATAGGGATTAGGGTTTAGGATATAAGGTATAAGGTTGATGGTATTGGGTTTAGGGTTTAGGGTTTAGGGTACAAGGTTGAATGTAGGGTTTAGGGTTTAAGTATAGGGATGAGGGTTAAGGGTTTACAATTGAGGGATAATTTTCAACATTGAGGTTATAATGCTAAGTGTATAGGGTATAGGGATTAGGATTTGGGATATTGGATTTAGGGTTTAGGTTATAGGGCTGAGGGTATAAGGTATAGGGTTAAGGGTTAAGGGTTGAGAGTGTAGGGTTGAGGTATAGGGTTTAGGGATATTGTTGAGGGTTTGGGGTATAAGTTTGATGGTATAGTGCATAGGGATGAGGGTTTATGGTGTGCGGTTTAAGGTTTAAGGTATCGAGTTGAGGGTATATGGTTAAGTGTATAGTCTATAGGGATTAGGGTTTTGGATATTCAATATAGGGTGTAGGGTATTGGATCTAGGGTACAAGATTGAATGTAGGGTTTAGGGTTTAAGTATAGGGTTGAGGGTTGAGGGTTTATGATTAAGGGATAATGTTCATGGTTGAGGTTATGTATAAGGTATAGGTATTATGCTTTAGGATATTGGATATAGGGTATAGGGTTGAGGGTTGAGGGTATAAGGCATAGGGTTAAGGGTTGAGAGTGTATGGTTTAGGGTTTAAGTATAGGGTTGAGGGTATAGGTTTGAGCGATTATATTTAGGATTTAGGGTATAAGGTTGAGGGTATATAGTATAGGGATGAGGGTTGAGGGTATAGGGTTTAGAGTTTAAGGTATAGGGTTGAGGGTTGAGGGATAGTGTTTAGGATTGAGGGTATAGGGTTAAGTGTATAAGGTATAGGAATTAGTATTTAGGATATTGGGTATAGGGTTGAGGTTATTAGGTTTAGGGTTGAGGTTTGAGATTTGATGGTTAAGGGTTAAGGGTTTATAGTACAAGGTTGAATGTAGGGCTTAGGGTTGAAGTATAGGGTTGAGGTTGAGAGTTTATGATTAAGGGGTAAAGTTCAGGGTTGAGGGTATAAGGTTAAGTGTATAGGGTATAGGGATTAGGGTTTAGGATATTGAGTATAGGGTTTAGGGTATAGGGTTGGGGATATAAGGGATATGGTTAAGGGTTTAGAGTGTATGGTTTAGGGTTAAATATAGGGATGAGAGTATATGGTTGAGGGATAATTTTTAGGGTTTAGGGCATAAGGTTGAGGGTATAGGGATGAGGGTTGAGGGTGTAGGGTTTAGGGTTTAAGGTATAGTGTTGAGGTTTGAGGGATAGTGTTTAGGTTTGAGCGTATATGGTAATGTGTATAGGGTATAGGCATTAGGGTTTAGGATATTGATTATAGGGTTGAGGGTATTGGGTTTAGGTTTGAGGAAATACATTGAAGAGAGAGTTGCAATGTAGCCTAATTTTTGTTTTATTCATCATGCATCCAAACCAAAAATTACAACATGTCTATGTGAGTGGTTTTATGCTAGTAAAGGTCTTGTTTTTTACCCCAACACACTAGATCATTCTAGGGTACATTGTACTGATGCTTTCTCTTAAGAGTCGTAAGTGCCAAAAAGTGGAAAACTTTGGCGAGCTATTTCTCAAAAATCTTGGCACTTAGAAACATTTTTTATGATGTTATAAAGTCATGTAGGGTACCTCTCCAATAACCTCTCTCATTTTTCTATATCTCCAATCTATTTGGCCATGGTGACAATGTTTTGCACATTGAAAAAATCGTTAGTTGTATTGAAGAGAAAGTTGCAATGTAGCTTAATTTTTGTTTTGTTCATTGTCTAGCCAAACTGATAGTTCTAAAACATCTAGGTGGATGGTTTTATGGTAGGAAAGGTCATATTTCACACCATAGCATGTTGAATCATTCTAAGCTACATTGTACTAGCACTTTCTCTTAAGAGCCCTAAATGTGAAAAAGTGGTGAACTTTGATGAGTTATTTCTTGGAAACCATGGTAGTTAAAAAAATTATATTTGAAGGTATAGGGTCATGTAGGGACCCTCTCCAATAACCTCTCTTAGTTTTTTATATCTCCAATCCATCTGGCCATGGTGATAATATTTTAGATGTTGCAAAAAGTGTCACTTGTATTGAAGAGAAAGTTGCAAGGTAGCCTAGTTTTTGTTTTGTCCATCATGTGGCCAAACCAACAGTTCCAACATGTACATGTGGGTGGTTGTATGCTAGGAAAGGTCTTGTTTCACACCCCAACATGCTAGATCATTCCAGGCTGCATTGTATTGATGCTTTCTCTTAGGAGCCCTAAGTGCCAAAATATTGTGAACTTTGACGAGATATTTATCAGAAATCATGGAACTTAGAAACATTTTGTCTAAAGGTATAGGGTAATGTAGGGTCCATATAAAATAACCTCTCTCAATTTTTCATATATCTAATTTATTTCACCATGATGATAATGTTTTAAATGCTGCAAAAAGCATCAATTACATTTAGTAAAAAGTTGTCAATAGGCATTGTTTACATTCTTCATCTTGTGGGGGTAAACTGACAATTCCAAAACATTGTGGTGGCTACATAATAGGTCCACTTTAGGGTTTTTGGCCAATGTAGGTCTCTTTATACTCTTATGAATGAGTGATCCACACCGAAGAACTAGTCTCCTCCATGGATTGGATTCAATGTAGTCATAAACATTTTTGTCAATATAGGAATATATTTTTTTGAGAGGAAGGAAAGTGTGGGAATGAGGAATATCTCTATAAATGTGAAATAGTTATTGGTCAACTAGAGGATATGGGTCCATACTATAAATAGGTCACATAATTTAATGAAATAGGAAATGCTAGGTTGGTTAGATGATAACATTGATAGAGAATAAAATGGGTAAGGATGGATGGGTACTTGAATGTATATACTAACCAACTAGTGGGTATCAACAAGCTATTTTGGAAATATTAGTTTTTCATTATCTAGTCAAGTAACAAGTATGCAACCATACTACAATCCAAATAGAAAAGTGGGCCTTTTTAATTATTCAAAAATCAATTATAATACAAATGCGGATAACATTAATCATTTATAGCTGCACCAATTTATTATTCATTTATTTAAATAATCATTTATAATGCAAATATGGACACCATCAATAAAAAAGATATGTATTAACCAAATAGCCATATATGCATACATCAATATATGTTGATATATGTATATCATACATACAAGAAATCCATATAGGCTTACAAGAATGTCATATGGACATGCAAAGTCACATATATGTAATACACAAAATATGTTCAAAAATTCCATATAGGCATACAAAAAAGGACCCTAATACATAGTCATATCCCTCTAGGCAAAGGAAATAGATAACGAGCGGCATTTTATTGTTGGGGGGATAGAGATGCATATGATGGTGGTATCCTTCGAATTTGTTCACTCGACCTCATATTTAAGGATTCATGGAGCCCCATCTATTACAATAAAAAGTATAGACATGAATATATAGAAATTACATTATAAAATGAAATATAACAAAATAATCACTTACTGCATACAAATAATCACTTTTCTCATCCACAAAAATGGCATGCTCATGGTATAGCATTGTGAATCCCTGTAGCAACCATATAGATAGAAATTAAACTACAAATGAATATCAAATTTGATTTTTCAATAATAGAACAAATATAATGTGAAAATTACTAATCTATCTCATACCTCTGTCAAAGGAATTGAACTCTCTATTGCTGCAACAACACCATGCTCTAGTGTACTATCAATATCAAGAGGAGTGTTTACTTGCATCATATGAAAATGAAACAACATTATTCAATTACCAAAAATACATGAGTGAAAGTTCTCTATATTACCTAATATTGAATTTTTGCATAAATATTTAAAGGGTTTAAACCATCCAACAGTGATAAAGACCCAACTTAACCATTAAAAAATATATTACATAGAATATAGATTCCATCCCAAGACATGTGCAAACATGATAGTGATAAAAAAAAAAAAATATCACTCATAAAGGTTGCTTCCAATGGCTTCTATCAAATCCAATTGAAAGAATGATAGTGATCATAAAAACATTTAATAGCCATATTTTTTTATGAAGCATAAAAGATATAGATTATGGTAAGGGAATCCACTATTTTACCATTTTTTGATGGATTATGTGCATTCTTCATATTTGGATTTGTGAAATATGACTTGTCAATGACTACATTTTAGAAATAAATATTGACTTCTAAATTATTCAAGGGGATCAGGTTAGTGTTGGTAAAAATGGTTTCAATTTGTGTGTTCCTACTAACAAGTGTTGTAAGGTCATAGTTTTTGATAATGTGTGCATCCTTATTTATGCTTTTAATTATTGTTAGTGTGTAGGTCCTCTTAACAATCAAGATTGCACCCTAGCTAAGATTAACTCAACTATCTTGTTGAAACATGAAAACACTCTCATGTTGTGGGTGACCTATAGCGAGAATGAATCTCCAAAAGGGTTGGTTCCCTTGGAAGATCACCTAAACTACACAATTTTATAAGGAAAAGGCTTTAGAAAGATAACTAAAAATGAAAATACTAAACTCTTCAGGGTGATGCACCAGAACTTTAACTTATTTTAATGACTTCACTCACAATCAATTTCTCAAAAAACATTAACTTTCACAATCTCATCTAAAACATACAACTCAATAGTGATTTGCATGCAGGCTCGAAATTAAACACAACACACAACTTGAATCATATAAAATTATTGAACATAGATTCACAATAACAAGACATTAAAAGGATTTAGTACTTTGAATCACAATGAACATCAAATTGCTAATAGAAATATGAGACAAAAACATGAGATAGGAATGCTCTATTTTTTTTATTAAAACTAAAGGAGTATGCAAATATTAAATCTGAGTACAAATATCAAGCTTACAAAGGTTTATGCAAGTGAGCAAGAAAGTAAGAAAAAAATTTGAACTAAGAAAAACTAAGTTTTTCTCCAACTTATATCTCCCAAGTGTCTCCAATAGTGAGAATAAAAAAATCTGAGTCAAATCCTCTCCAAAATAGAAACTTGAATGCCATTTTCAAGCTCAAGAGAAAAGCCTCCAAAATAGTGCCCAAAACTGATCCCAACTAGGTGAAAAATATGACAAGATTCTTTCCAAAGCATATCGACCCAAAAAGAGTCAAAAAGCATCTAGTTCTGACTGAAAAATTGAAATGGAAACTTCAGTTTGCCTATTTTTCCAATTTCACCCTAAAGACTCCAACTGAAACAACAAATACTAAGGTAATTTATAGAATATTACCTTAATATTGCTTTACAAGATATGTAGTTTCAAATTTACAAATAGGAAAGGCTCGAAAAGGACTTGAGACTTGACTTGATTTTTACAACTTTGCAAAAAACACATGGAATCTATATATGATTTTGATTGAAATTTTGTAAATTTTATGATATATTCCCACCTTGGCACTTTGATTTTCTCCAAAATCAGAAAATTGGCTAAGGCACATAGACTTATGATTTTCTTAAAAAATCACAAAAGGAAATAAAAGCATAAGGCATCCTAGGTATATGAAATATGTGCAAAGGAAAATAATAAAGGCCATGGAGGTATTAGTGGAGGTATTTTAATTCAAAAAAATGTGATAAAAATCATAAAGTTTGAATTAGGTGAACAATGAAAAAAACCTAAAACAAAACTCGAGCCCTAACCTTTCGACTTCATTTTCACTTTGGCTTTTGGGGAATTCTCTACACGCCACTGCCATCAGGGTTTCGAGCTCAGATTTCACCATTCTTTATAGCTTTCATGTCAAGCCTCTTCTATAGGAAATTGATAGTTTGAGTATTTCTTTCACCACATGAGCAAAAATCTCCTCATTGTTTCCATTTTGAATGTATTTTTCAAGGCTTTTAGCTACGGATTTATCACTTCTTTGATGCATTTTATTTCTACACTTTGTCAATGTTTTTCCCTATATGTTTCATGGCCGAAATTGAGGAATTTTTTAAGCTTGTATGGACAATTTGGAAGTGGCTCTATGTTAAAAAAACATTTGAAACTCCTCCAGGACGTGAGATAAATAATTCTCTACACCTTCATTTTGCAAAACTTGCCTCATTTGAACATAAAAGATGAAAACCCTCTTTCATTTCTTGTATATACTTCATGTTTAGACCATATTTGATGCTCTCCTTAAAGAGGAATGCAGGGTTTCTATTTATTTCTTTTACCGAAGGTCATGGCCTCTCCATTCTCAAGTATTTATATTTTGTGCAAAGTTATTTCATGTAAAAAAAACCTTGTGGGCTTAGCTATTGTGGAACAAAAGGAAACAAAACCCAGGCCATGGCTATAAAAATCTTACTTAGCTTGTATTCTGAAAAACTCTTTTTTCTTGAAAGTGTGGCTTGATACATTGAAATGATCTTATTTATCACTCTTTTCTAAAAGTGGTGGAAAGAAGAGAACACTATTTTCTTTTCTCAAAGAAACGAAGATGATCTTTTATTCTATTCTATGTTTTGTCTTTCTGAAGCACATTCTTTCCTCAAACTCCTCATGGATGCCACTATATTTTACCTTTTCATTTCATGAGAGAATAAATGTAATTCTTTTCTTTATTTTTCAAGCATTAAAGACTTCATGGGTTTGTATTTCTCTAGCTTCCTAAACCCTTCTCACAAAGCACTTGCACTTTGATTTTGAGAACATGAAAGAGATATTTTTATTATTATTGCATCTACTTCCCCTTACCATGGTTGTAGAATGCACACAGTCTCCTTTTTTCAGCTGCTTGTCACCATTCAAGCACTAACACAGATGAATGCAATAAAGGGTACCATGTCAATACCCCCTTCATTTTACTGAAACCTATCTTAGAATGCTTTCATTTGAATGACATGATGTGCCTATAAGAATTATGAGGCTTCACCATTGTAGGTTGCAGTTCACTCTACATTTTGAAAATGTGCTTGAACCCATACTTCTTATCACTACATTGTCTCTTTAGGGGCATTGAACACATGAATGTAAGTCCTCTTTTATGAATGTTCTCTTCAAAATTGAATCATGCCATATTGTTGAAGAAAAATATGAATATTATGCTTTTATTTTACTTCAAAATGATGTCTTTAGGAAAAATTCATTGCCTCTCCTTGAAGTTTTGGCATACATATTTACAATGATCTTCACACATTGGACATATGCTAATAATGATTTTTTTGTACTCTATACTATTACTAAATCAGTTTTTCTCTTTGTTGTATGCTCATCATGTCTATGCTCTTTCATTCTTCATGAACCTGAGGAGAACATAGTTGATGTCTTTCCATTGATGATGACCTAAGTGAGTTATCCTTTGCAATGAAAGCTTGATGATTGCTTCCTCTAAAATGTGAAGTCCAAACAACATAACAACGACAATATAATGTATAACAACAATAGAAGATATTAAACAAGATGACAATCACCACTTAAAGAGGCAAAACAATGACAATACAAGCATTTTCTTACAAACAAAATTATTTAAATAGGAGTACGATGCACTTGTATTCTATTTTGTAAATTACTTAGGTATTCAAATGGGTCTATTGTTCATCTATGACTACCATTTACAAAAGATGATTTCCTCACTAAACTTTTGATCTGGTTGCCATGAATGATGAATAATCCTTCCATTGAATTGTTCTTTCACTTGAGCAATATGAATATGTTTTGTATCTCATTCCCCTTTTGAAATTTAGGGACAACATGCTAGGCTCAACCCTTGTGGGAGCCCATTTTTGCACCACATGCTATGATGTCTTAAGAAATTTATCAGCAACATGATTTCACCTATACCTGCATAGTGAACAAACATGTTAGATTAAAAATAGTGAAGCTCAATGATCCTGTGATTTTTTACTTTTCAGGCTCTTTTACATAAATCTGATACATGTTGATTTGAATTAAAGCATCATGGGAATATATTATATTTCTGTTGATAGGGCACATAGGAAGATTCATATCTAGAGCTCTAACAACTCTCTTATCATGATGCAGGTTCACTAAATGATCAGGAGCGAGGAGGAGTGAAAGAAAATGAAGATCCAACCAAGATTCTGCTAGGAAATGATGGATATGTCTTTTCTTATATGCTTCTTTCCATTTATTTCATCTCTTAATGTATAGCATATTTTTATGTTGTGTTAGCTTAGCTACTCCCATAGCTTATGTGGGACATTTTGATTACTCTTTTCTTTCCAATGAATGGAAAAAAAACACTTATTCAGCCTTGTGTATATTTCTTTGCAAAATGAATGAAACACTATAAAATGAATGAAAGCATTGCAATATGAATGAAAGAAACTTCTTACAATTCACGTATTCTCCTTTATGTTGTTAAGCATTGAATGAAATACCTAAATTATTTATTTTCTATTATTGCACGATAAAATTGAACTCCTCCTTTTAAACTTTAATATGTAATGGTGAAGAATGGAAAAAATATTTTAGAATCTTTTCACCTTAAAATAAGAATAAACTACTTTAGCTCTGCCAAATCGAATTGTAGGTTAAAATTTGGCAACATTTCTAGTGATTTCTACTAAATTCTTACCTACTAAGCATAAACACCAGTTGCCTTAAACAATTCATTGGGCGCGGAGTCAAATCTGCCCCTTCTCAAACTCAGAAAACCATTAAAACCCAACTGTAAATACTCCAAATAGTAGAAAAAAACTAAATAGAACCAAACTGAAAGAAAACTAAAAGGCCTTGGTGGCTAGAAAACATGTGTAGTAGCACTTAGGGAAAGAAAATAACTGAAACAAATGTGCCTTGAACACTTATTAGCTGCAAAAACTAACTCTATCCCACACTAACAAATGAATAGGCCCTCTAGATGAAACCATTAACTGGACTTGCAAATTAGTTGCCTATCCTGATCAAATGAATATGCCCTCCCTACTTGTAAGCAACCAAAAAGGGTTATGGAAAGGGTGGGAATCTAATGAACATAGATCATACTTCTTTAAGGAATAGAACAAATACACATACCCACTTATTTTGACTGAAAGTACAACTATTTTGAGGTGAGAAAGTTAGTTGTCTCTCTTCTCTTTGCTACTTATCCAATACTTTCTCCTTGCTATTTCACAGTTAGTCTAGATATCGAATGGGACATCCTCTTGACAAAATGATGTGCAAACAATCAAGGATGATTTTATGATTTTCTTCCTTATTACCCTTGTTGTCCTCATCATTCACTAGCTTGAGCTTTTGTTCACTACAAGAATTCAAAAAAGTAGCAAGTTCTCTACAAGCTGAATAGATAGGATCTTGACACTCAAGAATTGAAGTGTCCTAGAAGGACTGACTCTCTTCAATTAGTTCTCTCAACTTATCTTCAAGGGAGACTGCCTCTAATGTATCTATGTTAGCTTATCCTTTTTCAAATGACTCATCAAACATCACCCCTCTTTTCTATATTTGAGTCATGCCTTCAATCTCCTGATTATGCTCCATTTTAGGCATGTTATCATGCATACCAAAGTCTTGAACTTCCATAGCAACATTGTCCGCCCTCATTTTCTCATGGATCAGCTTTTTGTCAATGTGATTTTTAGGCTCTTGCTAATCACAACTTGGAAATTTTGTTAGCTCACATATATTCTCTTCAATGGGAACAAATAAAGGTAGCTCTACAAATAAATTAGTTGAAATATGCACCTCAAAATTTTCCTCCTTCTCTACAACCAATTTTTCATGATTTTCTAGATCTTCCTCATCACTATACCAGTTGGATACCTCAAAATAGTTGTCAATATCCTACTATTCCAACTGATCTTGGTTTTCCAAAATATTCTCTTTCCCCCGACTTATAACTAATGTGGGTATGAGCATTATTTCTTCTTCTTGGTCCACAAAAGAAGGCAGATCATCAAACCAAAATATAGACTCTTCCTTCTCACCACCCCTTTATTTCTTTTTATCAACTTCTTGTGTATGTTTAACCCTACAAAAATCCTCACCTTGGCAATTCATTAGTGCTACATCATGTTGGCCATATTCGGGATGAGAACTCTACTATTCTATATTTAACACACTTTTTGAATCAACATGGCTACTTTGAACCATTAAATCTTGGTTCCTCATATCATTCGTACATGCAACTTGGTTATGAGGTTGGTTGCATGGATAACACCAATCACACTCTTGAGCCATATTATTCTATGTAGGAATGAGCTCTTTTGAAGAGTTGGTGGCATTAGGATTATAGGACTCAAAGGGTCTAGGATTGAAATTTCTCCCTTGGCCTTGAGAATCAGCTTGAAAAGGTGGCCTACTTGGTTAATAAGGCTGATATGGATCTTGTTAGGGCCAATGATCTTGGCCAACTTACTTATTAAGTTTGAAATTTTTTTTGCTCATAGTCTTGCTAAAGGATTGTAGCATGCCTTTTAGCTCTTGAAACTCTTGGGATGGATTTGGAACAAAAATTTCTTGAGCTACAACTTGATATCCTATTGCTAGAACAGGTGGGACAATAACTAACGGGGGTAAAGACATAGGTACAAGTGGCTATACTTCAAGAAAAATGGGAATAGGAGGCCTTGGGGCTATTTTACCAGCTTGAATAAGGTAGTTTTCTACTCTAATAGCAATATCATAAGTGTTCAAAAGTGTAAACCCACCCATAGACTAAATCATCATAGAAATATCACTATTTAAGGCCTTTAGAAAGTACAAAAATGCATTTTCAGAAGTAGGCCTTACCATTGTTGGTATTCGATCCCAAGTACTTTGTAATCAGAGGTTGAAATCTGTCATATGCTCATGTGGGGCTATCTTGATGGTAGTAAATTGTTCAATCAATGATAGATTGTATGAATTGTCTTCAAACTATTTATTTAGAGATTCACTTAACTAATCCCATAAAGTAATTGAACCTACAACCAATCCTCTAAACCACATAATTACCTTACCCTTCAGAGATGCATCCAAAATCCTCATTGCAACATTCTCCTATATAATATGATGGATTGAACATAATGTAGACACATCTCGAATGTGCTCAATAGGGGTGGTATGATCTTCTCCGATGAAACATGGTAAGTATCTCAAGGCTTCTAATGGAATATCATCCTATTCAACAAGCAGTAATGGGTTGCTAGCATTAAATGTAACAAAAGGAAACTATCTTGCCATTTTGCATAGTAGGTCTGAATCATATGGCAATCAAAAAATCACCACCAACTTGATTCAGTATTGATTCTTGGGCTACTAAAACCAACTGATATATGCTCAGAGTCACCATGGTGTTTGATTATTTTTCCTCCAAAGGTTGGTAACACTAAAGAAAACACCATATCCTTTAGTATGTATACTTCTCACAAGTTGGTTACACTAGATCTACATGCACAACCAGAGAATGGAGTCACTAGGTATAAACTTAAAACCTCTAAAAGGCCCAAAAAACTATTGCATATACCATAACAACAGCTTAAAACTTAAAAAAATTCTCCAAAACAAGTTTTAGAGTCCCACCAGGCGTGCCAAAAATTGTTAACAATTAGGATTGCACACTAGCTAATATTAAATAAACTATCCTATTGAAACATGGAAACACTCTCAGGTTGTGGGTAACCTATAGCAAGAATGAATCTCCAAAAGGGATGGTTCCCATAGAAGATCACCTAAACTATATAATTTTCTAAGGAAAAGGGTTTAGAAATATAACTAAAAATGAAAATCCTAAACTCTTAGGGGTGATGCACCAAAAGTTCAACTTATTTTAATGACTTCACCCACAATCAATTTCTCAAAAAACATTAACTTTCACAATATCATCTAAAACATACAACTTAACAGTGATTTGCATGCAGGGTCGAAATTGAACACAACACACAACCTGAATCATATAAAATTCTTGCACACAAATTCACAATAACAAGACATAAAAAGGATTCAATACTTCAAATCACAATTAACATCAAATTGCTAATGCAAATATGAGACAAAAACATGAGATAGGAATGCTTTTTTGTTTTTATTAAAACCGAAGGAGTATGCAAATATCAAATTTGAGTATAAATATCAAGCTTACAAACCTTTCTGCAAGTGAGCATGAAAGTAGGAAGCAAATCTGAACTGATAAAATATATTTTTTTCTCCAACTTATATCTCCCAAGTGTCTCCAATAGTGAGAATAGAAAAATCTGAGTGAAAAGCTCTCTAAAATAGAAACTTGAATGCCATTTTTGAGATCAAGAGAAAAGCCTCCAAAATAGTGCCCAAAACTGATCCCAACTAGGTGAAAAACATGGAAAAATTCTCTCCAAAGCAGATCAACCCAAAAAGAGTCAAAAAGCATCAAGTTCTGACCGAAAACTGAAATGGAAACTTTAGTTTTCCTTTTTTTATTTCACCCAAAAGACTCCAACTAAAATTGAAAATATTACAAAGAGGATTTCATGCATTCGTCTTGACTTTTCTGCATTTAAAACAACAAATACTAAGGTAATTTATAGAATATTACCTTAATATTTCTTTACAAGATATGTAGTTTCAAATTTACAAAAATGAAAGGCTTGAAAATGACTTGAGTCTTGACTTGATTTTTACAACTTTGCAAAAAACACATGGAAGGTACATATGATTTTGATTCAAATTTTTAAAAGTTTATGATATATTCCCACCTAGGCACATTGATTTTCTCCAAAATCAGAAAATTGGCTAAGGCACATAGACTTATGATTTTCTTTAAAAATTAGAAAAGGAAATAAAGGCATAAGGAAGCCTAGGTATATGGAATATATGTAAAGGAAAATAATAAAGGACATGGAGGTATTAGTGGAGATATTTTAATTCAAAACAATGTGATAAAAATCACAAAGTTTGAATTAGGGCAACAATGAAAAAACCCTAAAACAAAACTTGATCCCTAACCTTTCAACCACATTTTCACTTTGGCTTTTGGGGAATTCTCTACACCTCGCCACCATCAGGGCTTCGAGCTTGGATTTCACCATTCTTTTTATCTTTCATGTCAAGCCTCTTCTATAGGAAATTGATAGTGTGAGTATTTCTTTTGCCACATAAGAAGAAATATCCTCATTGTTTCCATTTTGAATGTATTTTTCAAGGCTTTTAGTCGCAGCTTTATCACTTCTCTTATGCATTTTATTTCTACACTTTGTCAATGTTTTTCCCTCTATGTTTCATGGCCGAACTTGAGGACTTTTTGAAGGTTGTATGGACAATTTGGAAGCAGATCTATGTTGCAAAAATATTTGAAACTCCTCCAGGCTGCGAGGTAAACAATCTTTGCACCTTCATTTTGCAAAACTTGTCTCATTTGAATAGAAAATATTAAAACCCTCTTTCATTTCTTGTATATACTTCATGTTTAGACCATATTTGATGCTCTCCTTAAAGAGGAATGAAGGGTTTCTATTTATTTCTTTTACTGAAGGTCGTGGCCTCTCCATTCTCAAGTCTCTATATTTTGTGCAAAACTCTTTCATGTAAACAAAACCCTGTGGGCTTAGCTATTGTAGAACAAAAGAAAACAAAACCCAGGCCACAACTGTAAAAATCATACTTAGCTTGTATTCTAAAAAATAATTTTTACTTGAAATCATGGCTCGATACATTGAAATGATCTTATTTATCACTCTTTTCTGAAAGTAGTGGAAAGAAGAGAACATTATTTTCTTTTCTGAAAGAAACGAAGAGGATATTTTATTCTATTATGGGTTTTTCTTTTTGAAGCACATTCTTTCCTCAAACTCCTCATGCCTACCACTGTATTTTACCTTTTTATTTCATGAGAGAATAAATGTAGTTCTTTTCTTTATTTTTTAAGTATTAAAGACTTCGTGGGTTTGTATTTCTCCATCTTCCAAAACCCTTCTCACAAAGCACATGCCCCATACTTTTGAGAACATGAAAGAGAGAAAACTTTTATTATGGTATCTACCTCCCCTTACCATGGCTATAGAATGTACACACACAGTCTCCTCTTTTTAGCTTGTTGTCACCATTCGAGCACTTACACACAAATGAATGCAATAAAGGGAACCATGTCAACAACCCCTTCATTGTACTAAAACCTATCTTAGAATTCTTGCATTTGAATGACATGATGTGACTATAGGTATTATGAGGCTTCACCACCGTAGGTTGCAGTTCACTCTATATTTTGAAAAAAATTCTTGAACCCATACTTATTATCACTACCTTGTCTCTTTAGGGGCATCAAACACATGACTGTAAGTCCTCTTTTATTAGTGTTCTCTTTATAACTAAATCATGTCATAATTTTGAAGAAAAATCTTAATATTATGCTTTTATTTTACTTCAAAATGATGCTTTCTTTAGGATAAATTCATTGCCTCTCCTTCAAATTTTGGAATACAAATTTACAATGATCTTCACATATTGCACATATGTCAATAACGATTCTTTTGTACTCTATTCTATGACTAAATCAATTTTTCTCTTTGTTGTATGCTCATCATGTCTATGCTCTTTCATTCTTCATGACCTTGAGTAGAACATAGTTGTTGTATTTTTATTGATGATGACCTGAGTGAGTTATCCTTTGCAATGAAATCTTGATGATTGATTCCTCTAAAATGTGAACTCTAAACAACATAAAATCAAAAATATAATACACAACAACAATAGAAGATATTAAAAAAGATGCCAATCACCACTTAAAGAGGCAAAACAATGACAATACAAGAATTTTCTTACAAACAAAATTATTTAAATAGGAGAATGATGCACTCTTATTCTATTTTAAAAATTACTTAGGTATTCAAATGGGTCTATTTTTCATCTGTGACTTCCATTTCCAAAAGAGGGCTGCATCACTAAACTTTTAATTTGGTTTCCATGAATGATCAATACTCCTTCAGTTGAATTGTTTTTTCACTTGAGCAATATGAATATATTTCCTATCTCATTCCCCTCTTGAAATTTAGGGGCAACATGTTGGGCTCAACCCTTGTGGGAGCCCATTTTTGCACCACATGCTATGATGTCTTTAGAAATGTATCAATAACATGATTTCACCTATACTTGCATAGTGAACAAACATGTTAGATAAAAAATAGTGAAGCTCAATGCTTTTGTGATGTTTTAATTTTCAGGCTCTTTTACATACATCTTATACTTGTTGATCTAACTTAAGCATCATAGGCATATGTTATGTTTCTGTTGATAGGGCATATAGGAAGATTCATATCCAGAGCTCTAACAACTCTCTTATCATGATGCAGGTTCACTAAACAATCAGGATCAAGAAGGAGCAAAAGACAATGAGGATCCACCCACGATTCTACCAAATAATGATGGATATGTCTTTTCTTATATGCTTGTTTCCATTTATTTCATCTCCAAATGTATGGAATATTTTTAAGTTGTTTTAGCTCAGCTACTCCCATGGCTTGTGTGGGACATTTTGATTAATCCTTTCTTTCCAATGAATGGAAATGCAACACTTATTCAATCTTGTGTATATTTCTTTACAAAATGAATGAAACATTATAAGATGAATGAAATCATTGCAATATGAATGAAAGTACCTTATTACAATTCATGTATTCTCCTTTATGCTGCAAAGCATTGAATGACAAAACTGAATTCTTTCTTTTTTGTTATTGCACAATAAAATTGAACTCCTCCTTTTAAACTTCAATATGAAATGGTTAAGCATGGAAGAAATATGTTAGAATATTTTCACCTTAAAATAAGAATAAACTACTTCAAATTTGCCAAATCGAGTTGTAGGTGAAAATTTGGCAACAAGCCCCTATGCATATTTATTAAGATATCATAAATAACTATGTTTCACCATATCATTTATTTACAATAGTGAGACCATTGTCAATAAGGTGAACAATTGGATGCATCCCCTATTGAATTAAATAACCGAGTGTGACCATATTTAGGATGATGCAAGTCATGGCTTATAATGTATGTCATAGTCAACAAAACTTTGAGTACTTATTGAACTATATAGTGCTTCATAGTTTAATAGGCAGTTAATTGACTATTGTATTAATTTTAGTCTAGTTATGAATCCCATAACTATAGTGAATATGACATAAAAAGGGGATTTATTAGGATTTATTGTATCATGGATAGATTAGAGTTTATATTTTACCATTGCATAGTGAATACTTGGTTGAGAATGTGATTTGGTTTGGTATAAGATAATGTTTACTAGATAAATAGAAACACTAAAATATTTTGAACCTAATGGATTTTCATATGAATACCATTTCACTATCACAACTTAAAATTTATGAGCAATAAAGGATTATATATAGGGATGGCCACCAATGGTCAATTTTCAAAGGAGATGACTAGGGTTTGGCCTGGGCAGTGCGCGCAGGGGAAGGCGCCTCAGGCGAATGACGTCCCTCCTCACAGTAGTGACACCGAAGAGCATGGTGGATGGGATAGGTGTTGTGTGGTTGCAGAGAAGTTTTTGCTGGAGTTGATGCGCCAGACCAAGACTTCGCAGGGGAAGCTTGGTGTTTTTGAAGTGGAAGGAACTTTCAGCAACATTGACGGCATTGGCAGTATTAGTAGCGAGAAGGGGGATCTACGTAGGAGGGTTGTGAGACGCAGGGGAGACCCGACCATAGGGAACACTGAATAGTCATAGGGGCATCAGAAACTGGCAGCGGTGGGAAGGATTAGAGTGGAGAAGGAGCCCATATTGCCTAGATCAGAGAGGAGATCGAGCCAAAACAAATGCTCTAGGGAGGAGAAAGGAGGGGTTCTTGATTTGTATCCAATCTCAAAATCAATCACTATGGATTTAGCTAGGGAGCTAGAGCAAGAAGTCATCAGTAATGAAAAGGTTTTCTCTGGATTGGGGCTGATTGGGAGGTTCAAGGGATTCTGGCTAGGATTGAATGACCTTCACCAATGGATCTCAAATTTTTGGAAGCCTCTTTTGAATGGGTATGTTCAGATCTATCCAATGTCCAAAGGGTTTTTTATTGTTGTTTTTGAAAAAGAAATGGACATGAAGAAGATCCTTTGTGATTTTCATTGGGATTGGAATGATAAACACATTTTGATGCTAAAGCCATGGCATTCGGGTTTCAACCCAGCCACTAAAACTTTTGAGAGTATTCCCATTTGGGTGAGACTTCCCAATTTCCCACTATAGTTCTGGTTTGATTCTTGCTTGGAAGCTATTGGAAACTCTCTAGGGACCTTTTTAATGGTGGATGAAGATTCTTCAAATCTTTTACATTCGACTTATGCAAGAATCTTGGTTGAAATGAATGTGTCCAAGGTGCCTTCAGAGGAGATTCAGATGAAGTATTCGAAGGGTTGTTGGGTGCAGCCTTTGGACTATGAAGGGATACCATTTAGGTGTAGAATATGTCATTAGACGGGCCATATGGAAACTAAATGTGAAAAAATCAGAACTAAAAAATCTGCTTCTTGGTGGAAAGATGCCTCTTCCCAGCACTACACGGTGGAGAAACGGGGGGAAAAACAAGTGAGCCCACAACCTCAACAAACTATGGAGGAGAATTAGGCAAGTGTAGGAGAAGAGCCTTGGATAAGAGAGATACCATGATAGGATGGGAAGACCCCAGGACAGGAGGCTAGAAGGAAGGAGACACAGTAGGGGAAAGTGACCCCAATACAGGAGGAAACGATGGTAGAGAAGAGTGAATTAGAAAGATCCAAAAATGGGGTTGTAACACCTGAATGTAGAGAAAATAAAGGAGAGTTTATATCATAGGAGTTAAAGGCTAGAGAACGGATGGCTGATGAATAGCATCAACAAACAGGTTGCAGTGAGGTAGGAGCCTGGAGGAGCCCATGAGAACCTCTTCTAGACTGGCAACAGAAGGCAGCAAGGGTGGAGGACGGGTGGCAAACAGTATTGGGAAAGAAATCAAAGGAGAAAAAGAAAGCATTTGCAATGGTGCTGCATTCTCAGTCCAAAGGAAGATTTAAAACAGTTTCAAGCTCTTGATCTGTTTTAAGATCTTTGAGGTTTGGGTTGAAGTATGTTAAATGTAGTGATGTGTTTTCCTTTGTCTATTTGGGTTTATGATTGTGTTGGGGGTTTGGTGTCTCTATGTGATCATGGTTTTTTTTTGGGTTTTGAAAGGTCTTCTCTTGAAGGTGTACTGGATTTGATCTTTTAATCTTTTCAAATTTTATATCAATAAAAATAATATAACCTTTTACCAATCAAAAAAATAAAATAAAGGATTATATAATATTTAGTGTGAGAAGCAGTGTATATTTTGGGCTATAATTATGTGATCATAAACATGAAATACTATGCACCATGTTTTGATTGAATTAGAAATTCGTAATGTATCTTCAATATTTAATGGTGGAAGAAGTAAAGATAGAGTTTTATGAAACACTTAGCAATAAAATAATTATATATATATTTAACACTATATAATACAATGTACTGATGTTAAGGATAAATAAGTTGTGTTGGGCTAATGAGGTAAATAAATGTATCAAATTAAACTATATCAAGGAATGGAGATTCATGATAGAAATAAAAATTAATGGTTATAGGATACTTAGCATTATTAAAAGGTATGAATATTGATTAATGAAGATAGTGAAGTTGATGTGTCTCAAAATCAATAGATGTTCTACATAGTCATGTATGTGGATCTAAATTAAAACATATATTTTTTCACTACTGATAAATTGACCTTGCAATCATAGACCTAATTGTGACTATGAACCTATTTTATAATGATACACTTGATCTTTCAAGATCTTTAAATTATGCACATCTAAATTCATTAAAAACTAGATTACTAGATAGTGATATTCTTTATCAAAATATTAGTTCCTTTCTATGAATCCATTGGTATTTGAAATATCCTCATAGATAGCAAGCTTCAACATGCAAATGAATATTAAGTTCATTTTTACATGATTCACATGTGGTAGGATGAGTATTATTATTTTTGTCATTGGATTTTAGTATTGAATGTAGATGTAAATGAATGTTTAAGTATTGATTGCATTATAATTAACATTATCAAAATGAGTGAAATTAATGTTCTTTTATAAACCTACATAACACCAAAGTGTGGACATTTGTACAAATTTGGCTTGTGACCATAGTGTATGATGGGTGTAGTTAACTAATTGTTTGGTTTTGATTTTTTATTTAAGTGGATCAAAATCATGAGTGTGAGTAGAACTTCACACCCATAGACATGGGCTGGGTTAAACAACACAAGGTAGATCAATATTGTATAGGATTGGATTCAATGAATGAAGAATATCATACAAATTAGCCCTAGGTATTCATTTTTTGCCTAGATAATTGATTACAAGTTTTGATGAAGAGTTGCAAAAACCATACTCACATAGAATAGTTAGGTTTAGTCTATGGAGGTCCCAAGAGTTAATCCAATAAAGAGGTTTATAGAAGGTGGTGTTGTGCATATTTTGCACACACACCCTGCCAAAGGCAAGGACCCCCTCTTTTCACCCCCAATGGGCTATTTTTCTCTTGCCTCATTTTGTGTGCCCCTATTCCCAAGCCTAGGATGGTCATGTGCCTTAAAATGATCAATTTCCTATTGGCTAGGTTCACCTAGCCGAGTTTCACTAAGTCGTTAGTTTGCAGGCTGGTTCCTACAGGCTT
Organism: Sequoiadendron giganteum; assembly: GCA_007115665.2. Taxonomy (NCBI): domain Eukaryota; kingdom Viridiplantae; phylum Streptophyta; class Pinopsida; order Cupressales; family Cupressaceae; genus Sequoiadendron; species Sequoiadendron giganteum. Next base: position 377,281,881 of record CM021104.1, read on the forward strand.
CCCTTAGCTTTCCGCCTGACATCCATTGACCCTTACAAACCCGCATTTACGGGTCTCCTCTTGTTCATTGTTGCATTCCACCTTTTTCCTCCAGCCAAGCCCTGAATTCCACCCAACTAGCAGGTCCCGCATCGAATTTTTTCATCACATCCATCTAGCATCGTGGACCCACAACCGTGGGTCACCTCCTGCTGACTTGGTCCCTACTCACTTGCTCTACTTTTGCCTTCATTTTTTGACTTAGGGGACAAGTTGCCTATAGATTTGGGATTTTTTTGTGATGTCTAAGTGAACTACCAAGGGTTAGTTGAGGTTCGGGAAGTTGTAAAAATTTCATTGTGGGTCGCCGTCCCTTCGTCATTGTTTCAAAACTTCCTTTGCAAGACACCATCCCTCTATCATCTTTTGAAAAATTTCCTTACGGGTCGCCATCCCTCCATCGCTGTTTCAGAAATTTCCTTGCAGGTCAACATCCCTTGGCCATCATTTCAAAACTTTCCTTGTGGGCCACCATCCCTCTGTCACCATTTTGGAACTTTCCTTATGGGCCACTGTCCCTCCATCACCGTTTCATAACCTTCTTCGTGGGTCGCCGTGTGTAGGTCAGTGTGTGCTCATTGCCATTTTCAAAATGGTGGCAAACCCTCTGGCTTCCCCCTTCCAAATTTTTCAGATTTTTTGAAAAGGGCCAAATCATTGCGAAATAGTTCTAGGCACCCTTCTAATGCACCTTTCACGTTCTTAATTTGGGAAAACACAAAATTGCTAAGAGTTGTGGTTTTGTAGAACTTTTCATGTGGAAAGTCGCCTTCTAGATGTCGTGGTCGCCAATGTCATCCTTACAGCCCTAACATGTCCGACTTCCCACCTCCTAGCCTCCACATTGCTCCGACCCTCAAAAGTGAAATCTCCTCGAAATTTTATTTCTTGAGAAGGAAAGTTTCTCAAAATGTCAAAAAGGAAATTGTCTTGAAATGAGAATTTTCCAAAAATGAAAATCTTTCCCGAAATAGATTTTTTTCTGAAATACAAATGTTCCCAAAATTGATTTTTCTTCCTAAAATAGGAAAATTTCCAAAAATGGAAAGTTTTTTCAAAATATGAAATTCTTGATGGACTA